>VWZP01001128.1:1260318-1575243 GCA_013396995.1 Dicaeum eximium
AAGGAAAGGAAGGAAAGGAAGGAAAGGAAGGAAAGGAAGGAAAGGAAGGAAAGGAAGGAAAGGAAGGAAAGGAAGGATTAGATGCAATTTTATTCATGGCCTTTAGTCTGTAGGCTGAAGGAAGCAAAGTGCATAAGGAGAATCTCAAGAAGAAGTGGCCTGTGAATTTAATATTTGACAAATACATCAGAGACTATCACTGTTATTAATACTTTGCATAATTATTCCAAATAAGCTTGAGAATGCTGGAGTCACAGAAGCCTTAAATGGAAAAAAATTACAATGTGTAATCACTCAGTTACTACTCTTGGTAGTCATTTACCCCAAATTTGATAGAAAGCAGACAAGATCTTCAGTGTAACCACTGCATCACAATCTGAACAGCCATTTATATATGAAAACACATTCAGTGGTCCAGCCTAGCATCATTTCGCTTAGTGGACTGAAACAATCCTTCATTTGAATTTGGCACAGTTCTGCAGAAAATGTACGTTTTTTGTACATGCTTTATGTATTAAAGGCATCTGAAAATGGATCTTACCACTGCAGCTGGAACTTGAGGCATTTTTGCAGCTGGGGTTCCTGGACGTGGGTAGAATTGATTAATAAACAAGCTTGGAAACCTGTATAGCTCTACAAGTTTCAGAGTTTCTTGAAAATCTTCATCTGTCTCTCCTGGAAAACCACAAATTATGTCTGTAGCAATTGTTATTCCAGGCACTCTGTAAAGGAAGTAGAAAGAAACACTTAACTGAGGACATGTAGAAGTCTTGCACCCTTAAAAGCTAGTGTACATGGATGTACAACCTTCAAATTTATCTACAGAAATTGAGACCTACAAGGATCTTGGGGGAAAAAGAGATTTTAACACCATTGCTTGGTAATGAGAAATGCATCTCGTGCTCAGCCAAGAGCACAAGTAATCGAAGATACCGCAGCAAACACTGGATTAGGATTGTGACAGAAGAGTGAAAACATCTGGATCAACTCTTCCTTCAATCAAAATTAGAGGTAATCAGCACACCTTGTTATTTCTTGAATTCCGATTGCTTAATCCATAAAATGCAAACCTTTTCAGACTCATTCACTAGAAAATGTCAATTATTTCATGTTTTATAAGGCTGCTATCGAAGTAGAACAGGGTATCTGAAAGAGAGGACTGTCATGTCACCTAGCAAATTTGAACAAAATTGGCTTAGGAGCCAAAAATACATATTTAGTCACAAGTTAATTTTTAACTCAGTATCCTAAAACATCAGCCTATGCCTTGCTTTAAAAGGAAAACAAAATACTTAAGTTCACAAACACACGGGCAGTGAGTTCTCTTGTTATTTAAGGCTTCTCTCCCCTCATCCAGTTAAGGCAATGCAGAACTGTGAATGTCAGGGCATGTAATCCAAATTACATTTATAAAGCCTTCAAATAGCCAAAGAAAATGGTAATTTCTTATTAGACACTACATCACCACAGAAAAAAAAATAATGCTGTGGTTATAATGAGTGAAGAAGCTTGATTTTGAATAACTGAAAGAAAAATTTCCTGAAAGAAAGAATTCCTGAAACAATAAGTTCTACTGGAAAAGGAAAACATGTTGGCAAAAAGACCCCAAAAAAGGGAAGCAGAGAATACTGTTCTTATTAATTTGATTAGGTGCAATATTAAACCATCGCTTATATTCACCACAACAGCCTTCAGACAAATTGTATATGGTAGGAAATATATTTTGTGATTTTTTCCCCTAAAATCTAGGGGTTTTTTCTTCAAGTATTGGCAATGAGCTTATTTTAAAGTGAATGTCTTGCCCTCCCTTTAACATGTGTCTGGACATATAGGTAGCAGCACAGGAATTTATCAAATATTATTAGAATCTTCTTCCACTTTTTCCTTATGAAAAATCCCCACCAAAGAAACCGAATTCTATCAATTCTCTTTTGATTTCTTTAATTCAGACTCCATCATCTGATATGAGGTTAAAAGCTCTGAAGGCATTTAAATGACAAATCAAAACCAGTATAGAATGGAACATTTTCAAGGACTTGATTCAACAGCCACAAGTGGGAAACACAATCTAGATATTGTGCAGAACAGCAGAAATCCCCAGAGATGATGGCTCAGCCCCCTCAGCCACCACTGCTTTCTTAAGACTGACAAACATCAAGCTTTGAACTTCTGCTTGATATCAAATAACAATAAAACTCCTGCTCTGTAAGGCCCGAGTGAAGAGAGCAGCCCCATATCCTGCAACACGTTTTTGTTCATACCACCAGTATCTTGTGCAGCAGTAGTGAGCTCATGGAAGAAAAGTACATTATTTATAAACCAATGCCACCTAACATCAGCTGCCATTTCTCAGAACACGAGCAGAACATTCATTACGTTTGACAAAACCATTATAATGAAGTTATTTTATTCATTTTAACGACACTATTGGCAACAGTCAAAGCATTTATTACCAATGGTAGTAGTAATACCATCCTTTATAAAGGCCTGGTTGTTTCTATAGCAACATGAATTATAAGGTCCAATCAAGCTAGATACAATAAAATATGCTCTTTTTCTCCATAACACCAGTTGTCATTCAGTTAAAAGGAAATTACATATTTTAAAAATTCATAAACTCTACAAATGTCTGAATTCCATTTGCTGATAAGGTGTTAATTATCTTAGTAATTAGATTTCTTCTTGGATGGAATTATTACACACAAAGAAAAGCCTGGGTACAAAAAGAGAATAAGGACCACAGTGTATTCAGCAATAGCAATTAATTACAGTTCAATACAGTGTAACAGCCTAAAATATGACATTGCATAGTGCATTTTTATATCACTGCTGATTATATTGTTTAACAAGCAGTTTAAAAAGGGGAGAAAAGCATGAGATTTCACTCAAAATCCAAAATGACAAAAATCAAGCTCTTAAAGACTTTTCAAAGCAGTGATGAACAAAAACATGTACAATTAGCTCCACATGTGAAACATAATTTCTTAATGAAAAAAACAGGAGAAAAAGATATAATTATGGAAAAATATAAAACACATACACACTTGAAAATTAAAGTGACCTTTTCTCTGACAGCCTGAAAGAAAGCAGCACAAAACTCTTTATTACTTAGATTCAGATGATGTTTAAGAATTGTTTCATCTATGAAATATGATCCAAAATCATATAAAAACAAGTTCTTGTGCATCAGCCAATATTATTATTTTTTACACTAAACGCTGCTTATCTTTTCTGAAGGAAACAAAGAAAAAACTACTGAACATCCCCTGTAATTTATTACATGAACTCATTTACAGTTAGTCTAACTATTCAGTTTCCACAAATGTTTTTTAGGGTGCAAGACAGGAGCTCTACAACACGTTGACTCTCAAATGGGATGTTTTACAATAAAGCTGTGGAATTTCAGAAAAAGATGAATCAGAGGAATAATTAATGCCATGTATAAGATAAAACAGCCCTAATACTTAGGCTTCCTGAATATTCTCTCCCCTGTGTCCCTCTACATATATAAATCCCATCATCCATCTACTCAAGCAGACTGATGTTTTGCCATTCTGAACTAGACCAGCAATGCAACCCCATCATCCTGGGCAATTCTGACCACCCAAAAAGAAGCAACTGCTTCATTTAACAGTGAAGACACATCCGTTCCAGTGTGATGCTGTAAGGACCAACACACCCATGAACAAGTGCTGACAGCACAGGTATCCAAACCTCACAGAAAGGAAGAGCAAGATGTGTTTGAAAGAATACAGAAGAAAAGCAACATCTTACCCTCTTGTCTAAAGAGGAACTAGGTCAGCCTCTGGGGTCAGAGAAAAAAGTCAGACCCAAGGAATTGTCCAGTTGGCCAAGTCATGAACAAGTGACTTAGAAAGGAGATAAAAAGGATAAAAACTGCTAAAGATAAAACAGTAAAACCAACCCCCCCCNCAATATTTCTAAGAAAAGCAGCAGCAAAATTGTGAAAATGTCTAGGATTCTCTTGTTACATGGACCATTTCATGTGGTTTTAGCTACAGAAAACATTGCCTTTAGCAATAACCATTACAAACCAAATCCACACTCAGGGAAGAAATTATGTAAAGGAGCTAAAATCACCACCTCCAGTTACTCACATGACCACTTGAAATTCTTTTGCATGATCACATGTTCTTCCCACCTCCATTTCAGCAATTAACACTTAAATCCAGAAATTACTTAAAGCCACCAACTTGCTCTTAAGCAAGACCAGCTACCTCCACCCCTTACAGTCTAACAAAATACTGGATTAGAATAAATAGCTATATGAATAAAATGAAAACACTATACAGTCTTACAGAAGGGTATGAGAACTCCCTGTGTAATCTATAGTAATTAAAGTCACAACAAAAAATGCGATGACATGGCAACTTCTTGATTCATAAATTAGAAATTTGCATTGAGAAAAATGTTAAGGGAAAAAATGGAATTTTTATGAAAATAAAAGCAGTCTACTCTGAAATGTTATTTCAGCATGATACATCATTTTATATTTTAGAATGCTTCTGCAGTATAGGCCCATTCAGAGAAATGGGGTTAATGGATGAAATAATTTGAAGGTATCTGAGTTGGTCTTTCAAGTGTATTTACAGAGCCTAACAGGCATCTGAACGGGCCATTTTGTGTTGGAGCTGAAGGATGTGTGTGCATCTTCCCTGTGACCACACACAGTCTTCCAGAAGCCCTTTTCACCCCCTCTTTCTCTTTTCTCCATGAGGCTTAGTCTTGTGGGATTTCTGACTTCAACTGAAATCGCTCAATGAGGAGTCACACCAACTGGAGCTAGCACAAGAGAAACAGACTGCTCAGCTGGAAGCACTGCCTAGGAACAACAGGAAACTTCACCCTGCTTCTCTCTTGGCTATATGGAGATTAACCTGAGGATTAAGCCGTGGAAAAATCCCCACACTTTGAGAAAGGAATTCAGGCTGTTTCTGTTCTGAAATCCTCCGCACTTCTCTCTCTCTCTCTCTCACTCCATGAATTCTGAATGCAGCACAGGACAATACACTCCTAAGTTAAGTGTCGGAGGTTGGGGGACTAAATCTGAACATAATTTCTGAAGGAGGGGGTTCTCCATCCTTTCCCATTTATGATTTACCCTAAATGGATGAACAGGCATCTAATAAATGGCTATCCACCAAAAATGTTTTTCTTAGTAATCTGTTCCATATGTGTTTAAAAGTAGTCCAGGATGCGTGAGTTCAGAACCTCTGTGTCAGAAAAACAAGTTCTTTTGAACCGTCATATCAGTTGCTGAACTGATTTACACATGAAGCAAAACTGGAAAGTACCTTGGTTAAATGACAACCAGCATGTCATAAACACTTCTGTGTAAAGTCTCTTAAATGATAACATACTGAGCCTTATGGCCAGATATAAACTATACTTTGGCAAGACACCTTATTAAAATGCAGCTATATATATCAAGAACATTAATACTTAAGATAATTTATATAGTAACTATATAGGATATAAAAAATTATCTTATTTCAAGTATTTAAAAATGTTCTCTATTACTGCTTAAGACAACTACAGGTTGTCTCACAAATCAGTTCTCCTTCACCTCAGTTTGGCTGAATTAAAGAAAAAAAGGTAACTATTTTGATACTGCATGTAAAAGTTTTTAATGGCTTCATTTGTAAGTCAACTCACTTACTTTTACTCAACTATTGAGACAGCGAATGCTATCAGCTGTTTAAATAAGTCCATTTTGTTTGAGTGTGTAAAAAGCATAATTTTAATTCTTTAAAAAAAACTAATTTTCACAGCTTGGATCATATCTCTCTGAAATTGTTGCCTAAGACACAAAAAGCCAGAAAAAGAAATGGCAATGCCATATTGTTTTTAAGCTTGCTTTGATTAAAAAAATAATAAAAGGGACAAATGAAAGCCAGACAGGACCACAGAGAAACCCTCAGAGTATTTTTTCAGAGTATTCTTGCAAATTTCCCTGAAGGAAGGTATATACACCTGGGAGAATAACTGGCAAGGCCATTAAATCCTACCAGTTAATTTGGAGGTGGTTCATAGTGAAACACTTCAAATTCCAAAGGTAGCAGAAACTACATAGTAAGTCCAGCCTGACAGCTACAGAGTCAGGGGATGTAAAAATGCTTTTTGCATTCCACATCTTACAGAGCACTCGAGGCTGCTCCTGGTGGTGATTCCATAGGGAACACGTTACACCTGAGCTTTGCCATCTGCAGCAGTGTCCAACAGATTTGCAAGTGCAGCTTAGTAAATTGGGCTTGAATTTGGAGTCATTCGTAGTTTTGATGTAAGTCACCTTAAACAGGCTGTAGAATGGTATCTGGGATCAAGAAGCACAATCCAACAGCTCTCAGAGTTTAACTGAGAGTGAGAACAGGTATTTTTTAATGACTGTTCTTTTCACAACCCACCTCTTGCCCCCAGAAGAGCTCTTTCAGAAACTGGGCTGAATGACTCCTGGAGGCAGCAAGCAGACCTGATTTCCAGAGCTCAGCTTGAAAAGGTATAGGTGTGGAGGACTCTGTGCGAGTGGGGACTGGGCTGTCCTTGTTACCAAGGAATAGTGACCTAGATAAAAATTATATCTCATAATTAGCATGGCTCACTGCCTGAGGATGAAAGAGTACACATGGTTTTACTCTCTTCAAACAATTATCATCAAGGTTGCCAGAGTTCCTACTAGATGCAGTGCAAATGGTTTAGGAGAAGCATTATAATACTTCCCATTATCAATTTTCTTTAAAAAAACCCAATCAACCAGGAAAAGAAAACAACACAAAACAAAAACCACAACCCCCCAAAAAACCCAAACCAGAAACCAAACAGAACAGTTAAGGCTTGGACTGACCTAATTTAACTATAAGGTGTTCTACTCTCCCCATAAACAAGAAACATTTTATAGAACTTCATTACAGATTTATAACTTCAGATCATTATTGTTTTATGATTAAAAAATGAGCGACTTAAGACAAAAAGATCAACATCCTTAAACTTCATTTCCATTCAATCTCTAATAAATACCATCTGCTGTGTACTTTAGGGATATAATACCCGTCAAAAACTCAGCCGTATTATGAGAACCGGCACCAAGTTGATCTGAAATGCATATTTGAACAGATGTGTTTAAATTACATCTCTCCGTCTATCCACACACATAAATTCAAAATAAGCATGTGTTGATTTAAAATGCATAAAAAAGGGATTTGGAGATGCATCAAAAGTGAACAGCATCTCAATGGATCAAGGCTCGCATTACTAAAGGTCATCCCTAAAAATAAAGTTTGAATTTATTAAGGGTTGCACCAGGGAACTGTTCTTGGGAACTGACTTAATGTTCGCTGCACTAAAGCAGCCATTGAAACTACACTAATTTTCTATGACCCTTCTCTTTTTAACATTAGAGCTGTCAGGCATGGTCAGAAATAATAGGATCTCAGCCATGAGTAGCAGAGAATATGATACACTTTTTCTCAGTCTGACACAATGCTTATCACCAATACTAAATGTCTTGGGGTCTGAGGAGCCATCCTTGCCTGTTTCAGTGACAGTCATTTAGCTCTTCACTCTGACACAGAAATCAGGCATACAAAACGATTAGCATGCCTTTTTGGCATGATGAAGTCAAATTAAAAAATTGCAAGCAGGGCTCGATTAACAAATGCTAATTAAAAAAAAAAAAAATTCTGAACGTGTCTTTTCACCAGTCTACAATCTACAGTCCTGCAGTGTTTCAGGGATCTTGAAGATAAGACATACTGGTCCAGAGGTCCATCTAAGCCAGCAATCTATTCTTAGCAATAGACATCAGAAGTAGCCCAGGGAAGCATTTCAGATGTTGAGTCCCCCCAGAATCCCTTCGTCCTTCCAACTGGGTTTTGTCAGAAAGATGTTTCTGTAACAAGTAGATTCTGACGAATTTTTTCTCCATTAATTTATCAACAAGTCTCTCCTTGAATCTAAGTCCCTCCATATGAAAACCACTTGAACGAAAAAAAAAAAAAATCTCTGGTGAGCCTTCCATTTGCTAATTCCATTTGATGCCCCCAATTGTTATGGTGGGAGAGACCAGTAACAACACGGTTTACCTTCTCAGTGCTCTTCATGATTTTACTGAACCTCTGTTCTAGTCCCTCTCAATTATCATTTTTCCAGACTGAAGAGTCCCTAATTTCCTTTATGTCAAGATCTGCCATACCTCTGATAATCTCTGTTAGTCTTTACCATAACATTGCTCATTATAACTTAACCTTTTTGAGAGGGGTGTTGACAGCATGCAACAATACAGGCACAACAAGATAAAAATCTTTTAAAACAGTTCTAGAATTTAGATAAATTATCAGCTTTTAATATTTTTCTTTCAGGTTTGAGTTAATTTGTTTTCTAGTAAGCAGATAGCAAAAAGTAATGACCCTTACACAAGGTAAAGGAATAGAGAGAAATAAGTTTTCGAAAATAAATAAGGTAGAAGTGAAAACAAAAAGAAGGCCAAGCACATTTCAAAGACAGGCCAAAGTCAGCAATATGGTGGAAAAGGAGGAGTAGTAGTATGACAAGTTGCAAGACTTTAACAGAGAATGTAAGATTTCTGTCTGAAGCAGAACCAAGAATCAATCAAGGAAATAAAATGAGGAAATAAAATTGCCAATGGGACAGATGTTTTATTCCAAGGTGTTCATTCAATATAATTTATATTAATAACTTTTGCAGCCCAGAGAAAGCATAGAGGATGGGAAGACATACATTAAAACAAAGAAAATTTTGAAAAAAACGTGCAGAGTTTGAAAGAGATCCCCCCAAACAGCTGACAGATTTAGAAGAGACAATTCCTTCACATCACAACCTATACAAACGACTGGATCTTTTTTCTGTCTTACAACTTTGTAAGAAATGATCACACAAGAAGTTTTCCAGTTGCAAACATCAGCATGGAAAGGATCAACACTGAAGAAGACAGCAGTAAAAAACATAGGCATGAAGTGCACTAAATTTTACGTAACCTCCATTCCATTTTCAAAGTACCTAATGAAACACAACTTTTACCACACCTCCTGATCACCCAAAACACAGCAGCTTATTGGCTACATCCTTATCAACACAGTACCTACAGAAGGTGTTGTTATAGTTAAACCTGAGAGTCAGAGTTTTAACAGAGCAGCAGGCAGGTTGTCTGGGGCAAGGCTTTAGCAGCCATAAGCAGTTTTCCTGAATATTAGCTAGAGGCATTTAAATCACAATTCATGTACTCTAACTAAACAATGCTGCAGTTTTACACCAGATAGTTTTTGATGTACATTCCTATAAATTCTTAAATGTGAATTTTTCAGAGCCAGTATCTCTCAAGTATCTGGTAGGTCAAAACTCTTTACGCTCACCTCTCTAAAACTTTTTTCCCCTTAGAAAGCAATGTATGTACAGAAAAGAGGTTGCACAGGGAACTATTACTCCCATCAGCAGCACAAAAAGCAAATTTGAATAATAATAAAAAATTTCTCAGAATAAGTGTAGTATTTGGCTCAAAATTCCAATAACATCCTCCCTACTCCACGAAGATTGAAAGCTGCTATCATGTAACTTCAAAGTTTTCATTTTTATTTATGATCCACTAGCAAATGTGACTATATGGTCTTAACACTTCAAACCAAAGTGTGACACAAGGATTGGGATGTAATCAGAACACACCGCCTATATAGCTTCAGAATTATATTTTCAGAGGCAACACTTCATACTTGCAAGCAATGCTATTTCCTTATTAAGCCAAAACCCATGAACTTAACTTCAAAGAAATCCAGTGTGCTTTCCTAATTAAAGTGTGATAAGATAAAGTTAATTATATTTCAATATAATCATACTTCAATCAGCATAATGCAATATAACTTGGATCACTGGGAAACAGAGAATATACCTTGCAAGAATAAATTTAGAGAAATTATGAAATAAATATTTCAAAGGGCATGTATAAAGAATTATTCATTCATTCATGTAAAAATATAATCGAAACAATATTCAGAAACAACTGGGCATGACTGTTAAGGTAATGGGCATCACTGGAGTGATAGAACACAACAAATACCATCAGCAGATCACTGTCTCATCCCATTCATGACATTCTCTGACAACCATCTGAATTTAAAGAAATCCCACCAGAAATAATACCCATCTTTATGAGCAAGAACAGCTCACTTGGCTAACTGGAAGGTAGCAGAATGGCTGTGAAAAGTATCTGTTTTGTTCTGAGGTATACCCAAACAGCAGGTGAGTTCAGAATACAAGAGATTATACCGGATTGGTCCATAAAAATAAAATACTATTTTATGTATCGGTTAATAAGATACAATTTAAAGCAAAATATTGTGGCTTCTCTTCCAAGTGGAGAAATGGGCTTAGTCTGCTATGTAGCATGAGGACACTGGGCAGAAAAAGCAAAATCACCAGGAAAACAGCTCTAAAATGTCCTAGTTAACCTCTCAGAAGAATGGCCTCAACCAGACAAATTCTTACACACTTCATATTTTTAATGTTTTGGTAGCAGCTTTCTTTGTCTAGAATTGCCAGTAATTTAAGAACATTTCTTTGTAAAAGACAGAATCAGTTTAGAATATTGGGGTCAACTGAAGTAATTAATGCATTCATTCCTTCAAAAGTTTTGAAGGACATTCAGATTCATACACACACACCAAACTACACATAGGGGACATCAGAAGCAAAACCAAGAAAAGATGGTATTTTAAATGTAGACTGTTAGCCTGCCAATGACAAAGTTGAAACAATACAAAATCAATGGACCCTGTTGCCTCAGGGAAGCTCTTATCCATTTCTCTCTGTTCAGTTCAGTGAACTACTTCACTTTCAGTGTGTCACCAAGTTGCAGATACCTTAATACTGACAATTAGGTTAGCTTACCATATCATTATTAGTGTATATTGTCACAGTCAGAAGCCTTAAATAAAATAAAGGACTGCTAAATGTGTGTAATTTCAGGTGCCTTTTTCTGAGGACTGACAGGCTGTACACAGCCACAAATCTTAAGCCATTCAAACAGTAGCTTTGCTGCCTAAGGGTAGGGTCACTAAGTGGGAAATTTAAAAAAAAATTCAGACAAACATAAAAGGAATAATGCATTTCAATACGAGAAGAGGTATTAGTAAGTATATAATAGCAAAGCTATTAATGAAGTCCAAATAAAAGAAAAGATAATGAAACCACAAATATTCAAACAAAAGGCTGGAAGGTGTTCACCTGAAGTATTTTGGCTTGCATGTGTCAGATGTCCTCTGTTATGCTGAGAGGAGCAGACACTGTGTAAATGTGTTTCTACATTGTGAAGAAGTAAAATAGCCAGAAAATGAAGCTCTCAAAGTTAACAAATTCATACCATGGAGAAATAATTAAGGCAACTTGATGTTATGAGCAGTTACCTGATTTCACCTGCCAAGTGACTGAAAGTTAAAAGAGAATTAGCACAAATCTAAAATATGCTGTTATCACTGAAGAATCATCAAAGACAAAATTAGAATTATATTTTATGAAGAATTCAAAGGTACGATAGCGTACCAATTATGGCAACTAAGGCTCTTTGGCATCATTGAACCATTAACATTGGATAGGTAATGTATGAAAATTGTATTTAGGGAATAATGTCTCTGGTAAATTTAATAGCAGTAGAAGATGAATAAAGATGTAACTGAGATAAGTAACTTCTTTCTCACATATGAATATATGTAATTAGTAAGAGACAGGATCAGCACCAATTGGGTTTAGCAACCTGATTCAAAGCACAGGAGTAATATCTTAAGATTAAGGGAAACAGATTTTCTTCCATCTTGACATGGTAAGACAGAAAGGCCTGGCACATCAAGTCCCAGAACCCAAAGAGAGTCTATGAAGACCCCACAATCAGTAAATTAGGCAGGACAGTTACTATTGAAAACTAAATAAGAATCAGGATGGAGTAAGGCAACTGCTCAGGAACTGGCATTGGTCTTGCATCAAAGAAAATTATTAACTTCAAGAAGTCCCCAAAGAGTTGGTAAAAGTTAAAGAAGCAATACTTAAGAAGGAGATGGAAGAGAGATGAAAACCTTTAAAAGCATGAAAGGACATCAGTGATGTCCTCAGATGGGAATATTAAATCTAATAGTTCTGATAAAGGAAAAAATTGAAAACTTTTATCACTAAAGAGATGAGTATAGAAACAAAGAGAGAGTATCTTGATAGCAAGACTGATAGAGATGGAAAAAATATGCTTTTCCAGAGGTTCCCAACATTCTAATCAGATGATTATATTACAATTTGCAGGGGAAAAGACCTTCCCAAAAGCCAACAAATTTCTGGAGCAGGCTAAATCTGCAGAATTAAATCAAATCAATACAGAGAGAACTGAAGAAAATATCTCGGATGGAATAAGCTGGTTATAACTACTCAATTTTGCAAGCTGAACACAAATTTGAATTTAATAGTTACCATGAACTCCTTCTGTTAAAGCCTACTTAAATGTAATGAATAATTTTACAAAGTACCCGAAGTATGATACACAGGGAGTAGAATACAAAAATGGAATCTAATCAATTTTGTGGAAACAGCAGTGTGTGCATTCAGACTATATCACTGAAACCAATTCTATCAAATTTAGGTTTTATAATGTCCCACAAAAGCCTTCAGGCATCAGTCAAAGAACCTGGAAAGTCTCTCAAATGCCTGCCAGGCACAACAGTGCCCTTTTGGCTCTGCAATATCAGCACAAAATAGGAAGAATTCTTAGGCAGCAAGATCCACAAGGCTGGTGCAAAAACTAAATTCCCAACCTGAAATCCAGTGTCTGGGTATAACATGTTGGGGCCTAACACCGACACTGGCTTTGGCTTTTCAACCTTGAGAAAAACAGAAGGCATGGTATAAAAGGAAGTCTGAAGGAAGTGGCAAATTAGGATCATTAAGGATGAAACAGGCTGTATCTCAGACAATTTAAACTCATTTATTATGGAGAGAATATTGAGCAACTGATGCAAAACTACGATCTATGTAACAGCATTCTGAAAATGCTTATTCCATGTGGGTGGGAATTTCAGATGTTTGAAGTAGGTAGAAAAACATGGAATAACTCCAGAAATTATTTATTGATTTAACCTTTGAGTCCATTAATGTAAAATATTTCATTCTCTGTGATCTACTGCAAGTCTTTATAATTCACAACACCTCCTTTTCTTCTGTTTCAGTGCCAGCACTGAAGTTCCAGGAATTTCAGTAGGTTGGGTTCTCTTATCAGCTGAGTAGAAGACACAGTAGTTAAGCATCTCTCTAAAGGTTTTTATAGGATTTTACCTTAGCAGAAAAAACCCCCAACATTTGAAAATATTCATTACATTTTACAGTTCTCACTTTCCTGTATTTTTCTTGTATTTTTCTTCTGGAAGATAGTCTATTTTTCAGCCTAATAGGTTTAAATTCAGTATTTCTCCCCTTAGGGAAAAACTCAATCTTGAAAACAGTAGAAATAAAAAGATTTCTTTGGCATCTGGCTTGCCATGAACAAAAAATATCAGAGAAGAAATATTCTAAGGAGAAGGCAAAGACCAGCTATCTACATATAGACCACTTCAGTGAACATGAGTCACATACATGTAATCATATGGTGGTGTATGCAAGCACTGAACTATGATGTGTTTTATGTCAGCAGGATCCAAAGAAACATCCTTCAGGCCCACATCTTCAGCCAGTAGTTCATGTAGCAACAGGGGCAGCCCAGATCTCAGAGTCCACTGATTAGACCTAACTGAGGAACCTAAATGGAGGGGTGAATGTGTAGACAGCACATCTCAAAGTAAAATCTGTTAGAAGCAAATAAATAATCTCTCTTCTTCAGATGGACTCCTGCAGTCACTGCAAATAATCCGAGTACAGAAAATCTGAAGACAGGCACATTGTATCTCTAAATGAGTCAAGACTGAAGGAGAGCTATGGCAAATACACCTTTTTGTTAGGCACAGTAGCACTTAGCAAACATGTAAGTGGTTTCAAATGTCCACTTCACATATAAAAAATACAAAGGTATGATGCAGAGCGCAGTTGAGTGAGGTTTAACTGAAGAAGCTATTAAAGAACAGCAGATGAACCCTATTCATGACTTTGTAACATTCCTCTCATCTACTGAGAGAGTCTGAGCTATCTGCTAACCTGCCTGAACTCTTCATCACCAGATACAAGATCTTCAGGGACTGCTCTTTAGGGTTCTTCCCTAACATACAAAAGGTAAAATGCAGGCAGGGTACAAAATAAGTATCTGTAAAGGAAAGCAGGAGGTTTAAGTAGAAAAGCAAGACTCACTGACTTTCCTGAAATAGCTGAATGTTGGATGTCACCTTGGAAAAGGACTTCAGAAATACTACATGGGCTACCTTGCCTTTATGGAAAACAGGAACAAAAGGAGAATCAATAATGAGAGCTCAAATCCCTTGTTTCCTTCCAGCTAAAACACACGCTACCTTCACAGACAAGGATGGTAGTCAACTCCCAAAAGATAATGAAAGGCCTAAAATCCATTGCATATGTGCAAAAGTAAATAGAAAGACACAACACTTTAAAATCCTGTGCTCCAGAATCACAGCTAATAATTCCAGAACAAACTTGTTTTGGTGATAAAGGTAACTTTGCGTTAACTGTGGCAGCCTAGAAGGTGCAACAATGGCATCTCAGTATAATCCTGGGCTATCAGCATCTATCAAACTTGCAAAGGCACCACTTCCCACAGCAAAAACTTTTCTTTGGGCCTGCTTCAGGTTTCAGAACTTGGCAGAAAGTTGCACAAGGAGAACACACACTCCACACACTCTTGCACCTTGCAGTTGTGCCTCACCAAGCCTTTGAGTCTGGCTTTCCGTGGAGGCAATGTAGGTGCTACTGGAGTAATTGAGAACTTGCACTGTGAGTGATTTCCTTGACAAAACAACACACTGAATTTAGGAGGCAAATACTTCGAGGATGCCATTGTGAGTTTCTGGCTTAGCGCTCAATTATTGGAAAGATAAGGTATTTAGATGCAATGTGGTTTTTCCCTCATAAAGTAAAGGCATGTTATTTATTTATGAAGGAAGTCCATCAGAAAATTAAAAAAAAACAATTCAGGCAAATAGGAAAAGTCACATTTATACCAGGTCATTAAATATGTTCTTGTTTCAAGGGGAAAAAAACCCCAGCAGATCAGAAGAAAAACCTCAGGATAGAAGTTTAAAATGAAAGGACAAACTAATACCAAGAATTCATCGAGAGTATTAGAAGAGGATTTAAACTGAATGTGAAAAAAGCTTTTGTGACAGAGTTAAAAAGTGAAAGGAGGATGCTCAAAGTTCACTTCTGGATGCTCCACAAGTCTAATGGAAGGAACAATTAACTTCTGTGCAAACTCTATGCATGGGATGGGAGCATATCCCTTAGAGATGCTACATTACAAAAAGAGATTTTAAAATCCCCAGCCACTGTCGTTGTATAAACATAATCACTGTTTGAATGCACATTTAGTTCAATCAACAAAACAATTTTTTGTTCTTAATAATTATTTGAACATTTGTCTTAAGAAAAAAAAAAGTTTATTTGCATTATTAAAGACAAAACAGAAATACTATCTAATCACTTAATGTCATAATTACTGTACTTCACTTAAATGCTGTCAAGTAAAAGCTGTATTTTGTGAAAACATACGTTAAGAGACAGACTTAATCTTCTGCTATTCTTGTAATGATGAAAACTTTCAAAATACCTCACAAATTTGCATTCTGTAGAAAATATAACTAAATGATCTAAAGTAACCAGCAGCAGAAAAGCATGTTAAGACTTACTGCCATTAACTCCATAAGATATTTAAGACATAAATAAAGCAGAAATGTAAATCTTAACAAAATCATATCTGATCTTTTATGTAAAATTTTAACATTTTTGAAGACAAAAACCAGCCAACTAGGACATTCTTTTTGCACATCACTCCGAAATACTCTGGCAAAGCACTAACTGTTCTGTTCACTAAGTTATGATAAATGGCAATAAGGACTCCTTTTTCCCACAACAAGGTGTATTGGTTTGTGTGGCAAGGTTGTGGTGGTGAGGGAGGCTGCAGGGGTAGAGTATGTTACATGGAAAAAATACTTCCCTGGTCACAGCTGGGAGTCCAGCTGGCTTCCTTAGCCATTTGTAGGATAATTTGAGTCAGGTACTCCCCAAACTTTAAGTCAGCAATGTGGGAGCAGTCATCTCACTGCAGTGGGAGAACTGTGCCAGTCTGTTGTTCAAACCTGAACCCTACAGTCTGTCTGCCTCCCTCCCTCCCTCTGCAGAGTTTGGGACAGTAGATTTCCCTTCACCAAGCACAGTGGCTAAACAATAACTGTGGGACATGTAAACACACACACACAAATTCAGCAGCAGCTCTGTGATTGACCACACAACCCATTTTTCAGATGTGTGCACCACTTCTGTAGTAAGTTGGAGGCTTATGTTGAAGCTTGTCTCAAGAAAAATCCTTCAGGGGAGATAAACAGCTCAGAGAGATCAGTATTTTTCTGTAATACAAAGCTTTTTGCAGAAGACTGGTTCAAATCTGTCGGGGTTTGTAATGTCCAAAAGGTGTTACCCCAGAGCTGACTGCAAGTGTGTATGGAACTGTGTTCTGACCTCAGAGTGCCTCACCTGCTGAGGGCCATGGCTCCTCCAGAGGCCACCCAGGGAGCCATCCAACACAGCAAACCATAAGACAATTCATTTCTATGGCCTCTGGTCTTCACCAACAAATATTTTCCCCAGATTCAAGACAAAAGTCTTACAATCAGCCACTCTAGCTTTCTCTTTCTCCTATGGGAAAGGTGTTTGGACACACTAACATTTTCCAGCTTGAACTAGCATCTGAATTACAATCTTCCAGTAGGTGGATTGAGAAGAATTTACACTGCTTCTTGTGCCTTTACATATTTGCAATATTGTCCTCCTGCTATGAAGCAATTTAACAGCTGTACTTTGTCAATTACTCCTACTAAACAAAAATGACAGCTCTACATAATGATGAGATGTAAAACAGAAAGACAAAAATAATTATAAGCGCATGAGAAGTGGTTCAGCTGTGGAAAATAAACTTTCATCTGTTATAGTCACTACTCTTATGCACAAACCTTTTAAGATTTCAGGTCTGTGATTATTTTGCCATATAATACAAAGTTTACAACTATACATTTCATTCTTACTAAAAAGAGGTGAATCATCAACTTCTGAATACAATATACAGCACATCAACACAAAATTGAGCTTAGCTGAAGAAATCTGCATCACTTTCCCCAAATGGATGTACAGACAAAACCTCTGAGTAGCAGAATTATCATGCCTCTTGAATGCAATGGTGTTTTAATTGGATAGCTACACCTTCAAAGAGGTTTAAAAGGCTTTGTATATTTCCATTTCCCAGTTTTCTTAATTTAAGCAGTTTGTGTTAAAAAAAATAATCATTAAAGGTACCAATCAGCTATAAAAATATTGCCTTTGTTATTTCTTCATTCTTTTCAACTAATTTTCCCTTAAAGTTCAACAAATGTAGATTCAATCAGCACTTATCAGCTGGCCAGATACCACCTGTATCAAAAACTCCTTCATGCCACATTGTCCTATGTGATCAGAATAACATGGCTTACAAAATGAATTTATTACCTAGTATTATGGCAAAAATCTGAAAAAAGTACGCACTGAAATGAACAAATACTTCTCTTAAATGTATCAAATGTAAAAATGTAATACCATCATCAAAATTTTCTGATGCACATCTGAGCAGTATAAGGTGTACAGGTATCTTGTATTTATATCTGTACTAATTTGCTATCACAAATTAGATACAAATATCACACTTATAGACCTTAATTCATGTTTAGAAATGCTTAAAAGCTCAGGAGCAAATTAAAACTGAATTATATGCCAAGCCAATGTGCTATTAGGCAAACTGATATGAATTAAAGTTATTGTTTTAAAAACAAATTAGACTCCCCATATTCTAAGTTCTGTGTTTCAAAAGAGTGAAATACAGTGAAAATAAGTATGCAGAAAAAACCGCAAAGTGATTTTAGTTATTTTGCTTTAAAACACTGGAGAAACATAGTATCCCAATAAGTACAAACAAGAATTTAAACTCATAAATACTAAATGCTTTAAGACTTATTTCCATTACTGCATTCCTCCTTATATCCTTACTAGAGATTTTTTATCGTTACTTACAAAGAACACATTCACATGCCTTCAGGGGGAAAAAGAAAAAGGGAAAAAAAGCTTCCATCTTGCTACACTTAAGAAACTGAATTGGATGTACTTTACTCATTTCTACTCTATCATCTAAGTACTCCCACATTAAGATTTTACAGAAGAAAACTGCAGATGAGGCTGCCCAGAAAAAGGAGAGCCTAATCATAACTGCATACAGAGAGTATCACTCTAAGCAACTTCACTAATTATATTTAGTAAAAAGAGTAAGCCAGCTTGTAAGCCAAGTATAATAATCAGATGAAATTGCTTTTACATTTAATAAGGGCACACATCTTCTCTTTCAAGCAACCATTCAAAAAATGATTCCTCCAAATTTTGGCCAAAGTAGAGCATCACTATGTTGTGACCTCAAAGGATTTGAGCTGCAAATGTCCCTGTGCCCACCAAGTCTGCACTCAGCAAGCTGTGCTCATCCTGGCACTTCATTTCACAGGCTTCACCCTCCAGTTCTTACTGTGGGAGTTGAACAGTAACCCGAGAACCAGAAGAAAAAAACCCCAAACTAACCCTCTCATAATGATTCTCTTATCTCCAGAAACACGTGTATCATTTAGAGGAAAATGCTATAAAATGGGAGTACCCATAAGCACGCATATCCTGCTTAAAGAGGTCAGTACACAGGCACAAATTGCTCCAGAATCCAGAGAGACTTCACATAAAAATTACAGAGCATAGAAATTTAGAAGTCCTAGTTTCCTATACAGTATCTTCCCCCAAAATAAACAGGTTGAAGTTACATTTAGCGTCAACTAACTTTCAAAGTAGTCTGCAACCTTGGAATTATGTTATGTTAACTTCACTTTACATGATTCACTTGGGACATGCTCACACAGGAACTGACAAAATGCATAAACAACAGGTTAACAGAGCTGACAGCCCAAAAAACTCCAATATTCTTGATGTATTTGGCATGAAAGACTATGGCTAGAAAATGGTGACTAGTAATTTATAAAGTGGCAAAAGATCTAATCCTGTGAACCATGGCAGTAAAGTGGTCCCTCCATGAACTAACTGAAACCTGAATTACAATCTGTAGAACATGAAGACAAATATTAAGAAGGTGCAGATATTGCCCTCCTGCCTTCCATTACCTCTCTAGGAAAAGTTTATCTCCTTGGTAAAAGGTAAGGGTGTGGTAGCATTAGCTGAGAAAAGGGCAAATGTGTACAGGCAAAATTGGAAAGACTGGCCTCCTAAAACAACATTTAGCTTGGTTGAAGTCATGTTACAGTAAAAAAAAAGCTATCCTGAAATACCAAATGCTTGTCTCTCCACAGTCAGTTCTAAAAAAAACCAAACTTTTGAAATGTAGGTTGATGAATGCTGATGTTCAAAATATCCTAATGAAATTAATGGATCTATAAGTGTTCAGCACCTTTGAAACCTCTCACCTACTTAACACCTCTTTCCAAAACCTTGTGAATCAAATGCAAGGCAGGAAGGGTTATAAACCTAGCAAAGTCCAAATTTAAATTTCAAAACTATTAGAACAATTCAAAACAATTAATTCTGTGATAAAAAGGTGCTTGTCCATCAAAACCTACACCATGAAGCACTAGGGTCAAGTCTAGACACAAACTTGAATGTACCTCTGTGCTGTGTGTTGAAAACCACCCATGTTCTAGTTTTTGGTGCTAATTCAATACCTTTTAAAGGCACTCAATTAAAACACAAGACAAAAAAGAGACACATTTGGTAAAGTGCTTAGTTCAGACTCCAAGAGCAGACAAAAGACAGAGTAGAGAGAAGAGTCTAGAGACTGAGGTATAAAATTACAGATAAGTACCAAATACACTCAGCAATTTCTTAGCAGAAAATGTAATGAGGATTTTAAACAGATGACATTTGCATTTGCAGTAGTCAGACTGACAGAACAGATGTGCTAAAACCCATTAAAAAAAGCCAAATCTGAAAGACTTGTCAAGGTTTGTTAGGGACATGATTTGCACGTCTGCAAAATGAGCTCAACAACGTCTCTGTCTGAGAAACAGAAATGCATTTTGAGAAAGAAAATGAAACACATTCACATTGTAAAAAGTGAGGGAGTTGATACAATCTACTTCATAATTACCTGCATTTTGAAAGTGAGTAGAAAAAGGTACATAAAAATAGTAGATTTTTATATATCATTTGTCCATTTGTCAGCTTAACTCCTGGTAAAGCAACAGCGAAGTAGGAAGCCTCGCTGAAGCCATCTGTCCCAAAAGGACTGTGTAACACCTTTTCTCAATTTGGATAACGCCTCTAGCTTCCTGGGACATCAGGCAGTTGTCTGTAACTGCTGGGCAATTAGGTCTTCAGTTTGCACTTGAGTGAATAATTTCCTTCCAAGTTTGTGATTTATTTTCCACTGCACACATTTACTACTTTAGCTCCTTTACTGCCTTTTTTCAACTGCATGTAATTATGTATCAACCTATGCTGAAAAATCAAGGCTTGATTACAACTAAAAGTAATGGAAGCTCAGAGAGGCTTTCGAGTAGGTCTGATTTTAATGGAAAAGGGAGAGCCAGTGAAAAGAAACCCCAGAACCTTCTGCCTGACAAAGCTGTGGCTTCTCCGCCGGCAGACCAAGTTTGCTGGCTTTCTGATGATATTGGAAAGCTCTGATGTTTCCAGTCTGAGTTATGAGACAGTCTCAAATGAACAGCAGCAGCCACCTACAATTAATGTTATGCTCCTACCTCAGAACACAAACAAAAACAAACTGGGAGGCACATCCAGCTTTTCCTCAGCATTATGCTGTTCTCCAAAACTGAAGGGTATAGAGTTTCAGTCTAGCTCTAAATTCCCCTACTTTTCTATTTGTCTAGATTTAGGGTTTACAAGTCTCTTATCAAGCAGCAGTAATAGAAGACATAAATATAAACTTTGATGAATATCAGAATCACTTCACAAACTAAAAAGGTGAAAGAACACAGTCCAGGCAACAAAAGCAAATTTGGAAAACACATTACCAGTCTAAGGACTTTTTAATGGGTATATATTCACATTGCTGATTATTCAAGCAATTACAAAATATGACATTCAGATGTCAGGGTTCTTTGCCTAAAATATATTCCAATTGTTTGCTTTTATCATCAAAAGTAAATTTCAGGGGATTAAGTTTCAGAACTTCAAGATAATTAAAGCTATCTTGCTCTTTTTGCAATTACAAACATCACCTTTCAGAAACATAATCTATGCTGAATCTTGAAAGTTGAGATCACTTGAAAAATAACTCACATTTTGATATAATGACACCAAAAAGAAGACTTTCTGATATAAAACTAAATTGGTCTCTGGATTAAAATTACATAGCAGCAATTTCTAGAAGTCCTGTATTTAGTTGCAAACACATTGAAATTAATATCTCATGCAGCAATCAGTCTTGTGAACAGTGCCTGCAGACACTACTGTTAGCACTAGTTAGTCCCCAGAGAGTACAGACCAGGGCACTAGTCCTTACAGCCCCTATAGACTGTGCACACCCTCTACATTAATCCATACATCATCACTTCATGCTGTTGCTCTCTAGATCAGTTGACAAATAAATTCTCAGGAAATATATCTATATATCTATATTTACATATTGGATTTCCAGATATATATAGATCAACGTATCAACTGCTCAACAGTATTTTCCTGAATAGTAAAACTTACTAAAATTTCAGTGCAAAAAAGTGCAAAATATGAGAGAAGGAATTTCTAAAACATAAAAGAAGCCGTCTATATTTGTTTTTCCACAGTCTAATAGATTTGCCTTTCTTGCTTTATATTCTATGCATTTTGCTATTGATCTTCATAATAAATCAAAAATGTCACCTAGTTGGGGAGAGTGGCTCTGAAATACAAAGAGTTGCATATCAAAAGCCACCCCTAGAACATCAATACTAATTTTTAAAGTTCATTTCTATTGCTTATGCTTGCAGAGAGTCCCCAGAAAGAGGAAAAACCTGACATTTCTAACTTCACAGACACAGAGTGTCAAGAATGCTCCATTCTTTTTAAAAAGTGAGTTTCAATATAGAGAGTGCTCTGTCTAGAGTACTTTTGGAGAACTCTAACTTCTTGATAAGGTATTCTGTGCTCAGCAGGATATAAATAAATCCCCACGCTGAAGAAGATACCTCTGCAGTCACTTATGGCTCTCCAGAGGAAGGATAAGCTTTTTTTTTCTTCTTGGAGAAAAAAGCCCCAGTGTGTTTTGTTGGCCTGATGAAGAAAAAGATTCAGAAATCCCTTGGTATATCTTTGGGGTTTCAAAACAAAAATTATGACAAGGCTGTTTCTTTTCCTTTTTCCTTTATTTTTACTTGCTGGACTTAATTTTATGTGCTTAGATGTCTGAATGCAAGTCATTAACACTTGACTGATAACCATTAGCATTCCTTGATGCATGGCTTTACTTCTTCAGCAGGTCAGCCTATATAATTATTGCTTTAATAAAACTTTTGGTGAAGTTATTATTAGAGCAGATGTCACATTCTATAGGCAAAGGTGACATTTGGAATCTACTGATAAATCCTTGTACATTTTGTGTAGGAAGCTTCTATATGACTTTACGGCTCCAGCAATAGAAAGAGGAGATATAGGGGGTTTTACTTTTGGTTAATTTTACCTTTTTGATAAATGGGAGATAGAAATAATCCCTTTTGGCTATTAAAGTAGTTTAAACACATATTTAATTTTAGCTATTCTGGCTCTAGGCTCTGGACTTGTCTGCAGCTATGTTAAGTTCTGGCAAATTTTGGGCTGAGATCTTTATGTGAATATCTACATGAGAATGTAATAGCTGGCTGCTGTCACAAGAGTAAAGTCTACAAATGAAGACTCTGTGCTCTTAAGTGCAAAGAAAAAGCCATGCATTTTACAGATGAGCACATGTTCAAATGTCCAAAACATTTTCTCTGCCTTGCATAGCTTCTTTATCCTGCTGCCATGTGGTACGAAGAGTTTTCCATCTTAATATCTGGAGACTATTTTCTAACAGAAACTACTATATAATTTGGTATTTTCTTAATAAGCAGGATAAATAAAGTTTATTATTCTTTTAAATCAGGACATCAAACCAGTTTTCTTCCTTGTTAAGTTCACTACAAAAAAGCCCTGGAAAAAGACGTATGACATACATTACTCTATGCTCAGTGACCAGCTGTTTTAAATTTGGGTATTAAGTAATTCACTCTTTTCTGTGTGCAAGAGCTGAATGACTTAATAAATCCCCATATGCCCCTACATGTGCCAGCTATACTGGGTTATCGAAAATCCAGCTGCTGTTATGGTAATAGCCACCAAAGCTAAAACTACTGAAGAGAATAATGAATCAACTTCAAGTCAACTAAGACATAAAGTGACACAGTTCCACTTAAAATACATGGGAATACAATACATCTGTTAATTAAAAACTAACACTGATCCATAGTCACATGAAATTTAGTGCCAAGAATTCATGGGCATTGTTTGTGGTGGAAAATTAATGCAAATCAACCTGTATGAAGACAAGCAGCCCCATTTCCATCAGTTGTCCTAGATGCATAGGAATGTCCTATAAATTACACATTCAGTTTGCAAAACAGATTCTATTGTGTCACAGTTGGCTTTCTCACATATTATAATTCCCATTATAATGCAGCTATTAGATGACACGTTTTATATAGCTAGACTTCAGAATTTTTAATTATAATAAAAAACTGATCATGAAAATTATTATGAAAATTTGACTGGTTTGATATACCAGTATTTTAATGCAAGATAAGAGTCTTGCCACTGTCCTTAAGTTATTGAAGATGCACACAAACAAATGAAGCAGAAAGTAACCAAACAAGGTGTCTGAAATTATTTTCCAGATACATATTTTTTGGACAGTCAGTGCAGAAATATCCATCAAAATATGTCACCATTAATTTTTCAAAAGCTAAGAAAA
This sequence comes from Dicaeum eximium, assembly GCA_013396995.1. Taxonomy (NCBI): domain Eukaryota; kingdom Metazoa; phylum Chordata; class Aves; order Passeriformes; family Dicaeidae; genus Dicaeum; species Dicaeum eximium. Next base: position 1,284,518 of record VWZP01001128.1, read on the forward strand.
TACATCCTTGGATATGAAATTATTACTTGTAGTTACAAAAGCTTTGCAGGTAGATGCAACTTCCACCTTGGTGTCAGCATAAGTAAATATGTTAATGATACATTCTTTCATTTCTCACAATTAGCTCTGTTGTTAAGGGAAATAATTTTGAAATTAATCTAGAACTCATCAATCCCCTAAGCAAGATTAGAGTATTACTATATTCATGTAAATTTACACAAGATATAGGACATAAAATACTTATTGGAACAAGCAAACACAAACCCAACCCATTTGCATTTGCTGGAGCTGGATCATCTCTAGTACACAAAGTGTGCAATGCTCAAAAGCCACATTAAAGACAACTTCAGTAACTCCAACTTCAAGCAATCTATATATAGTAGTTTATGTATAAAAATAATTTAAGAATGCATTTTTTGAAAAAGATTAGGAATATATTGACAAATTAAAAGCATGTCATGCAGAGATTTAAGATGCTTATAAAAGCTTGAGCATAGGGGCCAACCACATCAAGGGGCTTACAGAAAACTCAAAGACTTTGAAAGCTTAAAGAACCTAATTTTTTTCATACCTTAATTATGAAGTCACAAATAATTGTGTTTTCAGCCACATGTTCTTGACACTGCAACAAACCCAACACTGTCATTTTCTCAATTATTAGTAGACTTACTTTTCTTTAAGGAAATCCACTACTTGTTTGAAGTCTGCCACACAGTATTCTCTTTTCATGTCCATGAGCACACTGTCAGAGGCTGACTGGACTGGTATATGCAGAAAAGCATATACTCTTGGATGATTGAGAATCTTGGCCATTTCCTAAGAGTTATTAAAAGAAAAAGAAGCTTTAAAGCATTATGAAAATAATACAGAAAACTCAAATTAATATATGGGGTAAGAATCAGTAGTAATACTTCTAAAACCCAAACAATACTAAATTGCCCCAGCCCAGTTGAAACTGTAGGGACAGGTGAAAATATCTGAAAGCAATGTTTTTTTAAGAGGAAAAAAAAAGAAAGCAATGAAATCAAGTTTCCTTTGAGATAGGGATCACATTCCCTACATAGTTTTGATTATGCAATTAAAAAAAACTTTTAGAGGCAAAGTATTATGAAAATCGGTGATTTCAGACAGTGTCTGTTTTCAGAAGATGGTAAGGGTTAGTTGCTTTCTTGTTGGAATGAAGTAACTTCTCAGATACCAAAATGAGAATGTCTGTAATTGGAGCATCCCAAAAGTTGGCCAATTGCTAATTAAGGTACACCTCATCACTTGCAAACTTGCTCCAATACTGGTCTGAAATGTTCCCTGTGTTGCTTCAGAGAAAAAAAACTGAAATTAAAAGTGCTTGGCTATAATACGAATAGAATTAATCAGGGGGCAGCTTAAAACTGGAGTGAAGGCTTGGAAAGAGACACAGGATGTTATACATTTTGTACAAATGCAAAAGGTCAGGGGAAAAAAAAAAGTAGAGGTAATAGCAAAATGCAAAACCAAACCTCCTAATGAAGGCCAAACCAACCCCCCAGCAGAGGCTTGGCAAGGTGAAGGAATGTGAGACAGAGACTAGAATATGGTGGTCCAATTTCTCTCACTTTTATTATTTAAGCAATTCAGGACACACAGTCAAGCAACAAAGTTTAAGTATTTTTAAAAGTTGAAACCAACCAGCATTGAGACTGTGTGCAATATGGTACCATACTGCTCATTAATCTTTGTCCTGCAACAAATATTTGAACTTGGATAAAGAACCATATTCCAGGAACAACCAGGTCTTCACATATGGTTTTCCTTTTCTCCCTGTGCTGTGGGCATACAGGAAATGGCCTGGGACTGAGGACTGCTCTTCTGCCACTGCATTTTCCATGCTCCAGTGAGGCTCACTCAGGCCATTTCTCCCGTTTTCTCTGATGGCACAGATACTCTGCCTGACAACACATACTGCTGCCATATTTAGTTTTTAAGATGCAGCTATTTACAAATTCTTCCAGACCATTAATCAGCAATATTAGTCATGCACCTAGATTTTCTCTCTCTATTTCTACAAGGCTGGCCTACATTATTGAAAGAGAAGGCAGACATCCTCATGTCTTTTCACTCGCAGGAACTCAGCTTTTAAAAGCATTGATTCTTAGAACAAGAAGAAAAAATGCTCCCTCAATACTCACTTTTCATCTGACAAACATGTGTACAAAACCCGAAACTCTATCAAATCACTTCTGGAAGCAGTTTTGAAAGTTTCTGTCTAAGATCCTATTACATAAATGTCTAAGAGAAGTGGTTACATGATTCAAGGGAACAGCTATTCCATCTCAGGTATGTAAACTCAATTTGATACACAGGATTGTACACAATTTGATACACAGAAAGGCTGTGTGCGGTGAACCCGGCCCTCAGTGGAAGCTGGAGGTAGCTGGTTTCATGAAAAAAGAGTGAAGGAAAGGCCACCATGCATCCACACAGATTTTGTGTCCAATTCAAATTGAACTATACTTATCTGTGCCCTTATAAATTGTAGATGTTCAGCTAGAATATATTTTCAAAAATGAAACTGTACAGAACAAATACTTAAAATTGGGAAACATTTTTTTTTAAGCTTCAGAAAATCTTGTAAATGTAATTTATATGAAGCATGCTCATTGTCATCTGTGATTTTTCTGTTTATCAGTAATCAAGTATGTTTCTAAAATATGGGAAATATGAGCTGAAACTTAAGCTATGGACCACAAGCCTATTATTCTGCTTATGTCTTGATTCCAATATTTAATTCAATTTTCAAAAACCAATTAATGGTATAAGAACTAATGAAAGTCATGTTTCATAACGCGTTTCTAAATCTGCCAAGTTCTTAAAAACAACCGGCCGTATGACATAGAAAAAAGATTTTTTCCCACTCCTCTCAAATTTTGCGTCCTCTGAATAACAGACTCTTCGAACATGAGATCAGTTTGTGAATTCTTTTTGAAAGTAATAAATAATTTATTCGAATTTCTAGTTATGAAAGTGTTTATTCTAGTTTTTGTAAGGCTGAGAATCATCTGATAGAACAAAAACCCAAACAGATTCACCGAGTATGTTTGTTTGTTTGTGATAGAAATATTAGATTTTAAAAACCCTACCTTGTTTTACCACAAAGTTTTGATTTTTAAAGTCACAAATGTGGACATTATGTAGTTATATGAAAATGTTGGGTTTATTTCTCATATTCATCTTAAAAAGTGAAAATTTTATGGTGAAGTATGAAGAATGAAAACCTCATTCTAAAATTCTAAAATCTCAAAATTTTTTTCCTACCCAGAGGATTAAAAAAAAAAAACAAAGAACCAAACCGACCCCTAAGCCACTAGCTGCTGATCTGACAGTAACATGCAGAATCCTGCTGGTCTCACAGTTGATCTTTTCCAGGAGGATGTGGCCAAGAGGGAGCTTTTGCCTGCACTTCCTGTAAGAGGAACTAAACCAATGGTGTCCAACAGCCAGTGTTAAACAAGACTAATCAGAATTGTTTCTTCCAGTTATCGCCCACGTAAAAGAAAGAAAACATGTGTTTTCTGCAATCACTGTTGTCAATAACTTTCAAGATTAAGAACACAACTGTTGTCATTTAATGTAATTACCCTTGGTTCTGTACCAATGGGACAAAAAATGCCTGGCATTAATTAACTGAACTTTTCCACTATCACTACAGGTCCCTGCATACAGTAAAAGCTACAGCTGTAAGCTCAAAAACATTCCACTGCATCATTTCGGTTCAGAAAGATACTCCATATCAAAAGAATTGGCATTCTTTAGAAAGTAAATTGCTTCTCATGTGTATCAGAAATTCACATGCAATACATACATGGTCCCTCTGGGAACACTAACACAGCCTGGCTGCTGTGGTCACAGGTTTCAGGGATGTTCTGGACAGTCAAAGCTCCTCCTAGAGATGAGGAGGTTGCAAGCAGCTCTTTATACTGTGAACTCCTTTCTTTGCTTGCTTTCTGTATCTGAAGCTACAGAAAATGCACTGCATGTGCTTTGAATCAAAGGTCCTCCTGATAAACTGATTTCCCAGCAGGTACTTGAGGATTGTAACAATTAACTTTGTGAATTTAGCACAACACAAGTTATTAACACAAACCAAACGCAAGACAGAAATACCTGATAACCCACTGTTTCATTGTCATTCACTTTTAATACTGCTGGTGGTCTTAAATTTACCTTTTATAATCAGAAACACTTGAGTGAGCCGTTCAGAAGGAAACAGAATAATGAATTAAACAAAAGCTTTGCACGATTGCATCAGAAATCTGGATAAATTCATCTTCCAAACTTTGCACTCTTCAGATAGAAATATCACATTCTAACCTGTAGCTTTAAGGTAAGACTGTTCCAGTCTTATCTTTCATCCTCTCTACCACTAAAATAACAGTGAAGTTCTTTGCAACATAGGTTTGATTAAATTACAACTGCTCTGCACTGAACAGTCATACTTAGTCAATGCTGACAGATTTTCCCATACTACAGATTGCACACAGAATACCAGATTTCATCACTGAATAAAACTATTAGTTAATATCCCAAAGAGTATTTGAAGGACACCATGGGCTAATGCATATTTGTACTTCACAGTGTCTCAACATTCTAAGCTTAACATCTGTTTCCTGTTGTTTTTCTAAATATATAAATTTGTTTTTTTCTGAAGTGCTATGCATTACTAGGTATAATTACATATTTCAGTTAAAAGAAAAAACAATCTAGAATTTCATTTCCATCTGGAAACAATAAATGAACAACATTTTGAAACTATATCACTGTGAAAAACTTTCTGTCTTTCATCATGACTGAAACTGCCTTTTCTCACTATTCCCTGGAATCTGATAATGTGTCTATGAATGAAGGGATGCACTACACAAAAATGAAATATCATGTATGAACGAAAAGGTCAAAAAGTAGCACAATTTCTTTTAACCTGACTCTACAAAAATAGGTGTCATCTACATATGGAAAATAACCATGTATGTGAAACATCCTTTAGGATACTGATTACATATGAAATATTTTTTTCCAATCCCTAGCAGCTGGAGTACATTAGAACACAAGGCACATTACCAGAAAGATTTTTATCTAGTCAGTGTATTTTATCCTAGCAATTACAACACACAAATTTAACCACCTAACCAGAAAATCACACCTCCTGTTTGCAATGACACCATGTGCAACCATAGACAATTGCAGAGACAATAAACATCAATATCTGTGCATCTTTATGTCAGTACCAGCAAGCTGTTCAGATAGCAATTCTTTCCCCTTACCTAAAGCAGGCAAAGATCGAAGTATTTGAATTCTGTCTCATGTTTGAGTCACGATAATGTGAACAGCTTGCTGGCTAGCAAAGCGATTTTGTCCTCTGCCAGCAGCGAAGCAAGACAAAATGGCACTCCCTCAAAACTTCATTGCTTTGTGGCAGATACGAGTTTGGGATATGTCACAAGGGGTGTCTGCTGACTGTTGCCTTTCAGAAGCCGAGTGGTGCCACCACCAGCACTGTCTGGATGAAAATCAACTGGCTGTGGCCCATTTTATAAATTCCTCTGCTGCAGTGCAGCTCAGGAACAGATGTGATCTTGTGATGCAGGCACGGGAATGATGACACAGTTAGGATCCAGTCTGGAAAACCTATAGCAGTTTTGTTAAAATGAATGAACAGGGAACTCTCCCCCCACTTCCCACCCCCTGTGAGTAATGGGGTTTTGAAAAACTAAGACTGTGTGGGATGTCCCTGAGGACACTGGTTGGAAGGCAATGCCTCTCCCTCATCTGTGTATGAACCGGGGGGGCTGCACTGAAGCCACATGATGGGCGAGCTTAGAGGCAACCCCTACCCCATGTAACATGACATGACATGCTCAGGTCTTTATCCTGTCATTAGGATAAAGGCAGATCACACTAGGGCAGTTAGAAGCCCATGCAATTCTAGACAATGTAATTTGAACCTTTGGGCTCAAATGTAATGAACCAATGTAATCAAACCTTTGGGTTGCCAGATGGAGGGCAAAAATCTGTTTTGTCATATGGGAAAAATGCCTTCTACATTACCAAACAGAAATCTGGTATTAGCTCAGGCCACCCTTCGAAGTGGATATAAACCAGACTGCAAGCTGTGATTTGCTGATAGGAAAACTAGCCATGAGAGCCATATGCTCAGTCCTAGCTGCTCCCAGCTGTTCTCCTAGGTGTGGGATCTCTCTACTGCTTCCAGCCTCAGAAAACAGACAAACCACAGCTAGCTAAGCAACTTTTTCCTCCCTCGCAGCTTAATATGTATTAAACCTAATCTCTTAAAAAAACAAACCATGCCATACTAAAACCACCTAACATGCCTTCAAGAGCTTGCCACATCTTCCTTTATTAAACAAGAGCACAAGCTAATTCAAGTTCCTGCACAAGAAATGATATTCAGATAATATCACAATACAATAACTGTATTTCACAGTCCAAAGCTCCAGCTGAAGTTTGTCACACCTCTTCCCATGAGTCAGTGCACAAAGGAAACACCCATCAGTAAATATACTAGGTACCTGATCTGTAAACACAAACATATCAAGAATTCTCCTATTCTGTTAACAGATGGATATGGTTCTTTCCAAGATTATACATGTTATATCCAAGAATAAAAAGAAACTTCTTGCACAGTACCATCTATTCACCGTTGCTGACAAAACCAGCAACTCCCAGTACAGATATCTCAAACCTTGGTTCCTGAAATTCTTCACAATAAGCAAGCTGGCATCCCTACCACAATTTGCTTCCAATATTAAAGCAGACTGACTTCACATTGGGTAAAATGTTAAGCATCAGCATCTCCATTGGGTGGACTGCTTATTACTCAGCCTGTGATGAGCCATGAGCCCAAGTACATCTGAGTCCCCAAGTCACCAAAACAGAGCTGATTCAGAGGCACCTTCAGCATTAATACCACACTAATTTCTGTGCACCATGCAGGAAAATGGTTCAGTGCTTTCAAAGATGAGAACTGATACTGGTGGTGCTGCACTCATTGTTACAATCCTAAAGAGCCTTTGTGGAGCTTCAGAGTGCTGTTTGTCCAATTCCAAAAATTGATTCACTTTACTAAGCTAAAGTGTACATTTCATTAATGGTTAGAGCAATGGTATAATGACTTAAAACCAGCCAACCAAAGAGCTAATACTAATTCCTTGTGAAATTTTTAAGTCTGATGTACAAGAAAATACACCTTTTTTTTTAATTTTCTCTACGGTCCTCTCTAATTTCTCATCATTAAGCACTCCTTAAATGAAATATTTTTTCCAGAAGTAAATTATTACTCCTTTTTTCAATATGTATTAGAAGCACCTATTGGGAAAGGACCCTAAAAAGGTGATTTATTGCAACAGCACACTGCTACTTTAAATAACTCTCTGTCTCAATCATACTTTATGCTAATAAAATCCTTGAAAATTAATTAAAGCATAGAGAGGCACATAATAGGCAAGTGTGCAATAGGCAAGGATTGTGACACTACCTTTTTGTCTTCAGAAAGCTGAATGAGTGAAATGAATTGCTAGTTTCATCCATACTGTGAATTTGTTCTCCAGCTCAAAACTGAGAATGCCATAGGATAGAAAAGAATTGATAGATTCTGCTCAGAAGGAAGACACAGAATGAATTGCACACCCCTCCAGAGCTCATCTGTACCAAGACAGAGCAGTGCCAGGAAGCCTCTCTATTGTTTCCCTTCACTTCAAACAAGCAAGTATGATATCTAAAATAGCAACTTCTTTAGCAGGTTCCAGTGGAAGGAAAATAGTGGAAGGTTTTAATCAAAACTTAAACCTTTAGGCAAATACTATCACTTTCTTTTGTGAGCTGACCTAAATTTCCTAGTAAAACAGAATAAAAATATTCCAAATCATAACAATGAGATTTTTATCATAGAATTTACATTCTTCAGTAACCCTTGCACATTTAACAGAGCTAAACCAATTGAATTCAAAGAATGAGATTTTACATCTTTTCCTCAATTAACAGCGGTACAACAACCCAAAGCAAACATTACTGTGCAGTATTATTAAAATTTCTAGAGCACAATGTATTTTCTTTTACTCATTTTTAAAGAAAATGTTCACCTCAAGAAAATCAACTTTTTTTTAAAACAAATGCCAAAGCGTAACGAAGCAAGCAGTCTTACTGAAGATTATGTAGATGATGCTGCAAAGCACAGGGAATGTGACAGCTCATCTATCAAAGAAAACAAAAGGGTTTATGCATCTAAACTAAACAGAAGCTTTTGAAACCGCAGGGAGAGTAGTTGGTAGAACTTTACTTATTATAATATAAATAACTAGGAAAGTGAGATGCTATTTGTTTAACAAAGAAGGCAGAAATATTAAAAGAAGATGGCACAGTTTGTTATGCAAGCTCTACATTTGACAATAGCTTCTACCTCAATGCCTTGAAGCACATGGCAACTGATAAAAATCCTACTTTTACTTAGCACAAATGCACTATCCCATATATGCATTTCCCATTCTTTGAACATGTTGTCCAATAACTGGTGATTTTTATTTTCTGCTAGTAATTCACCAGAAGTAAGCTCCAGCTCCAAAGGACTGCTGGGATGAGACAGTATTGTAAGTAATTGACAGACAGCCTGACACTCAGCACAAGATTGAGTGTGGATCTGTCTGCATTTAAATACTCTTCGTTATCAGGCAGTCTAACAAGCAAGAGCAACATTCGTATGAGCAAATCATAGTTAAGGTTCAACTAATATGCACAGATTTAACTGGTCAAGCCGTGTGCTACTTAATGTTAACCCCTTTTTGCAATACCAGTTTTTATTCACAGATTATTAAATACAAAAGAGCACTAGATGCATGCATAAAATATTCTGTCATGATGGAAAACTGAATTTCACAGAAATAAAGCCAGTTTTTTATATATCTCAAAGCATTTTTTCTACTAGTGTTATAAAGAACATGAGATTCATCCTCAACAACACAAATATTTCCTTCCATGCTGTCTGGAAGGAAACCTTTATTGTTCAAATCTCCCAATTTGCTAAGGTTTTTGAGAGAACCCAATATTCACAAATACAGCATAAAACCTTCAGGTAGAGTAAAAAGGGTTCTTATTTTGACATTTATTAAGCCAAATCATATTCTACCAGCTGGAAAGGAACATGTCACCAGGCATTTACAGACGTTAGGATCTGCTGTGTGTGAGATGTTAAAATTCTAGATTAGAGAAAATGGCATGACAAACTGTATCACAAAGCACAGCAGAGATTCATACATTTCCCAACTCTATAATATAAAAAAGTACATTGACTCTGGGGTGAGCTCATGCTCCCATGACACTATGTCTTAAGGAGTAATTTCAAGGAAATGTGCTATATTTGAAAACCCCAAAGACAAAGAATGCTTTGAGAGGAAGAACAGGAGAGACAGACTATTTTAGTACTAAAAAATAAAAAGCAGGAATATGCAGAGTGAGCAAAGATGCACATACAGCTTCCATAGGACAAACAAGCATTTACCATACCAAAGGGAATAGTAAACATCCCTTCTTCCCACCCCTTTTTTTTTTTTTTTTTGAGGAGGATGGAGGCATTGCCCCATCCACCTCCCTTTAGTATCTGAGGTTCCTTTCAATTATACTGCTAGTGAAACAGACACAGTTTGCATAGAGACAACTTTGTAATTACAGCAAGGAAAAGTTGCATGGTCCACCAAGTACAAAACACTACAAAACTCACAGTAATAAGAAGTCAGGGGCTTAACTATTCATTTATTTAAATGTATTCTGCAGTTTTCATTTTTTCTGGTCAAATCAACAGATTTTAATTGGCACTTTCAAAAGCAGCAGTCTATGAAAATGACAAAAAATAATACTAGAAACAAAGCAAATACATGCCCTAAAGTCCTTTTAATTCTTGAAATTATGCTGCCCTTTTATTTGCCATTGAGGAATGTGTGCATATTATTCCCTTTCTAAATGCATTTCAAATTAGCTTACACTCGAGGTTATTCAAAACTTGAGCTTATGCACAACGCTCAAAAACGCTTGGTGCACTCAGAGGAATAAAAGGACAACAGAGAAAAAAGAAAAGTGAATTAGTAATTTTACTGTAATACTGTAGCAATTTCCTATGTGCTGTGTCAGGGCACGTTTGAGGGAGCCATCTGTAGGGTATCAGCTTCAATGAGGTTAGGAAACAAACACCGAGCTGACACGAAAAATCAAAGCAAAAGAGCAAAGAAATACCACTGCAACTCGTGGTACACTTGGCACACCTTCTGCATTTAAAGACTCTGCTGCCATGCAGACTCCATCTCAATGGCTGGTGTATCACTCAAATGTCCTGAATTAATAACGGAGATACAGCCCACAGATGGCATATAGTATGGTTTGAGACAGACTCATTTTGACAGGTGACAAAGACGACTACTCATCTAGTCATGTGAAATTAAGCACTTACGGGACTGGCAGGTGTGAACTGCCTCCTTTATACAGATCTGGAAGCATCCCATCACTCACAGAAAGTGCCATACTAAATGCCCAGACAACTCTGGGATTATGTTAAATCCACAAAAGAGGCAAGCTAAGGCTGAGATGTGAGTTCCTGACCTTTTACAGTCTGGATGATCTAGAGTCCCTTGTGATTTGGACAGAGCCCTGGATACTTAAAAAGAAAATCGGGTTTAAACCTAAGGAAAAGTGAAATATAGCCGAGGCAAAATTAGTATCTAACACTATGCCATGAACATTAAGTTCAAGCTGCTATACATTTCACCTTATTTTTTACTTTTCAGACTAATTCCCATTCATCATTTGTCTATTTCCATTGTTTTAATGGATTTTTCCCGACCCTCCCTCTCCATCAGTCACTGGAAGTGGATGTTAAACACTGTCTCACCAGAGCATGAGCAAGTAGCTTCATAATATGACTGGGGGAAAAATGTCTGGAGGTTACCTCTGAAGCAGGGTGTATTCCTTATGTACTTTTGCTACATGTTGATACCATGGGGTGATAAAATCTTTGGCAGTGTGTGCAATTAGAGCAGTAGCTCTGTGCAAAGACATATGGGCAAGAATATACAGGGTAACCACACACATGTACACTCCTTGCAGGTTTTTCTAGGACTATATTACGGATTCTAACACTAACCTTCTCGGCATTATATAAAACAAAAAAAATTCTGGGGAAAATTATTTTTCCCTGGCTATAGTCTGTGTCTGTTTATTAAAATAATCTTCCATGTAGATAAAATCCCAAGTTTTCCTCCACATGATCTTGCATCAACATTTTAAAATAGGACAGACACTGGGCAAGGGCGTGTCTCAAAAATCTCAGTTTGAGACCCACCTTGAAATAAGCAAGCTATATGCTTCATGGTGTATCCATTCAAACAGACTGCTAAGACCGTGAGAGCACTTTGGAAAATGCAATACTACCTCCATTGTTTGGCCAGGCTTTCTCTGAGAGGAAAACTGAGGTTTTTTCCTGCAGGTAAACCCAACTCCAACTTCTTTCTCAGCCTTAGTACCACAACCAAGAGTTGGAGTCTCCGGTCATTCGGTTTCTTTAAACGCGCCAAATAATCCTCTCTGCCATAACAACCTCATGCTGGAGCAGTCCTGCCAGGATTTGCTGTTCACTTGGACATGCCCACTGAAAGCAGCAGTGCAATTTTAAAGTGCAGTTCCCCCTGCTCCTTCCACAGGCATTGGTTCATTCAGTGTGGGGTGAACTTCATAGTGAACAAACCTAATGGGCTTCCAAGGAAATCACAGCAGTAGCCATACTCCGGGTTCACTGTGAATGTACTCCAAGCCCTGGGTGGGAACAGTGGGATTCAAACTAATGGTATGTCTTGGAAACAGCTTTGGATCAGGGGTAGTGGGAAAGTATGATTAAGAGAATTACATTTATCTTGAAGTAAAGACTCCAAAATGCAGATATATTTAGATACAATGGCTTTACCACCAAATTCCGTGTTTTCCTATCTGTTCTTAACACTTCATACCACGCACTAATGTAAGCACAGACATCATCTGTGGCTGAAGAAAACAGCAGATAAAAAATCTAGTACTTCAGATTATACCCTGAATAATTATGATAAATGCTCTTTTCGTATTGACATAGGTTAGTATCCAGCATGCCAAAAACGGTTTAATTTTTTGCATGACTATAAAACATTGCATGGTTCCAAAAATATCTTTCTTTTTAGACAAGAAGGCCCAAGTGAATGCAGAATTTATAATTTGAAAACATGTTGAAATTATACATGTTCTGCTTCTCATCCCAAGACTATTCATGCTACACAAGGCAATATCACTACTATATTCACTGAACAAAAAACTAAAGTAGTAAATTGTCAGACAGCACAACACAAGCATAGTAAGGATTTTCATGACATTAACAGTAACCTCAGAAATGACAAACATCTTTAAGTTCAGAATGGCATTTATCTGACAGCATTCCCTGAAGACACTGGTTATGCTATTTTAAATCATATGAAAACTTAGACTGACTCCCTACCTTAAACAAACTTCAGCTTGAATGGCCAATGGCCCAGGCCCCCAGGTCTACCAAGCCTTCCAGCATAAGAGCCTTAATGCCCATTACAAGCGCTCACAGCTTTCCTTTGCCCCACCTCTGCTCTAATCCCACCACTCCTGACCCAAGGGAAGTTGTCTTACTCCTCCTCCTTCTTTCCTTGTGCTGGCCTCCATCAGTGGAACAGCAGAGCTGTTGGCTACTACTTCTTAGTGGAGACTGTAAACTGATTCCTAGACACTGAGGCAAATGAAACGCTCTCACCTGCAGGTAAGCTCCAATAAATATGGAAGAAAGGTGAACAAATCAAAATTTTTGCTTTTAGGCTGAGTCTCTAGGGAAGCTCTGTCCAGATCTCAAAATTAATTTCTACATTTAGATGACCACTGTTGCTCTATGCCACATATCATTTCGAAAGAGAAACAAACCCCTGCTGAGCAGTTGCATGTATACAATTGTATGCCTGGTTTTTAGAAAAGATACATGATTGGAGTGACTTTGTCCTTTGCATTGCATACAAAAAATGACACAAGATTAGTGCATTTTCCCAGGTACACTTTTTTCACAGAAAGCCAAACAACATCATAATTAGACAGATGATTTCTAAAAAAAATCAAGTAATAAAATGCAGCACCTTTTTAAACAATTAATGAAAGATGTTTGCAACAAGTAACACAACTTCATACCTTTCTCAGGAGATAACAGATCAACATCTGGATTTCATCCTAATCAACCTACATGAGGGTTAATCATCCTCTCACTTACTTTTGGTTTTTTAAACAAATTAGTTTTACCCTTTCCTCAATCAGAAAGTTAAAAGCCCAAAAGCAACTTTATGTTGCCCATAAAGTTTATTTGTTTGGTGAAAATGTATACAGGAGACTGCTTACATTCTCCAGCAATACTTCAGAGAAAAGTCTGGTAAGCTTGGAAGAGGAGATTAGATAGAAATGCAGAGAGCAAAAAAAATTTTCACTCATTTTACTGACGAATCTGCAAAATTATGTCACAAAATTTCAAGATCAGAAATTCTTGAATTTTTTGAATTTTTGAAACACGGAAAGGTGATTAAATAATCCTTAAATAAAAAAATGGAAACTGTATGGAGCACTGAAGAGGATGAGCAACAGCAGATGTTGCTACTGCACAAAAAAGCTGGTGCATACAAACACATGTTCTGCACAGCAACATTAAAGACACACATTTTCAATAGGCTTCCATGAATTCCTCTGCCTTTGCCATGACACCTAAAGATCCATTTTCAAAGAGATAAGAGTACTTTTCCTAAATATGAGTCAGGTAAAAAACATAAGTCCTACCTACAGCACCTTCTGGAAAATTTGGAGGAAGAGTGAATATCATAAACTTACATATTTGTGACATGTTCACACTTACTAAGATTGAAGGAAAGCAACATTCTTCCCACTTTTCTTGGATTATATCAAGAGTGCCCCTTATCTCAGCAGAGCAGTTTGTTATTTACAGCAACTGATTTTTCTATTTTTTTTAAAGCTTTGAGAGCACTCATACAATGACCAGCAGTGACAAAAGCAGCAGTCTATGCCAAAAAATTTTAATAACATGAATTAAAAATGAAAGCAAAGGAACTAACTGTGAAAATTGCTAAAAGCTTAATTTGCTTTTGTACAAGATGCTGGAAAAATGTTAAAATAAAATTAAAAAAAAAAGAAAAAAAGAAGAAAGCTTGTGGCAGATATGAGAGTCCCAGACACAATGCAAATTCTCAAAAAACACAACCACGCTGTTTTCTAAAGGCTCCTATTCAGTGTGCTCAGTTGAAACTCTCTCTTAGTGAAGCGTATGCTAAACCAAAGAATAAAATAACAACCCAGAAGTTTCTTGCAAGTTTCTGCAGTTCAAATTCTTTAGTTGGTGAAGTGAAAACCTGCTTATTCCTACCAAGATGACATTCCACTGGCCCACATGCTTCAACAATAGGCAAAGGTGGAGTTATAGCACTCTGATGAGAAAATGCTGTCCTTGACATCTTAAGAAAACACAAGTGCAACTAATAATGTTATATTATATTTGGGAAACCAGCTACTTATCTGGGTTTTAAACATCTACATGGTTACAAAATTTACGTTCAACTACATCCTTCCCTCCTTTTTCCTCCTCTTTACAGTTATGTTCATTCTGTGGACAGTTTCTAGGAATTTCAATAAATTCATTTGGTGACAGAATCCATCAAAACCAACCCACATTTCAGAAGAAACTCTCACTTCCTTCTCTGCATGAATAGGCTACTCTTTCAAATTCACACTGTTATATACTTCTAATTTCATTGAACTGCGTTGTTACATTTATATTAAATACAGAAATACATTTCTATTTCTTATCAGGGAAGCTCTAAACACGCTAAAAATAGGATAATGAATGCATCACTGAATGAGACCACCATTTAGTGTTTCTGGAGTTACTTGTCTGCGGTGCAGCAGGAAGAAAAATTCAATGCCCAGAGTCCATCCCTTGCAAATTACATTTCCCTTAGTTCTTGGAAACATTAGATATACACACAAATGAACATCACTACAATAAAGTCCTACATTTCAGAGAACTCAGTAATATTGTAATTCCAAAATTACTTGAGGTTCTTATTATCTCAATAACTTGCAGTGTCAGGCAAATGGTTTAACACTGTTAGTCTAATTTTGTAAATGCATTTTAAGTCTATTATGTTTTTAAGCTACTGCTTAAAATGAAAGACACTTCACACAAGGTTCCATGCTGACTCACTCAACGGACGTCTATGTCGGCATATAAATGATTCCTTTTCTTCCTTACCTCCAGATGCTCTAAAATATAGGGAGGGTTTGTCATGCCAAGCCTCAACATAGCTCCCTCAGGAATAACTTCAACCAGCTTCCACAGAAGCGTGGGGAGGTCTGTGCCAATGTCTCTGCCATAAGCCCCTGTGTCTTCACTGGTCAGCCATATCTCACAAACACCCTCTGTGAATAAAAGAAAGAGATAATTAACAAATCTGTTTTAGAGCTGTTTATTTTATCATACAGCTGCTCACTCTTTTAAATGCAGTATTTCACATGGCTATTATGCAGCCAGACTGGGTATTCAATTGCAAAGGGGAGGGAAGGAGAAGGAAGGCTTATCCCATGGGTAGCAGTGGGTTATTAAGTTCATTTTATGAGCACAAGAGTGCTACAACAATGCTGTAAATTATCATTGCTGTGGAGTGATTAACATTCACAGCCAATGACTAATTCTGCGCTGCCTCTACAGCAAGTCAGACAAGTTTAATACTCTGTTTTATTTTTTGAGCCTAATTCATTAAACACCACAAGAGACATCACCCAAGCAGAGTTTGCACTAATGGTTATTACAGTAGTTAGCTTATTAACTGGTAAGCTTCCAGTGAGCAAAACCAGCTGTAAAACACTGTGATTAACATTGCTCCTGAAGTAACTATTAAAATCTTGTATTCTTTAAATTATACAATTAGCAATGCAATATTGAGGTTATATTGAAAAGGTTAGTGACCACTGCACGACTGAGTGATAATATGGGGAAACCTGTTTCCTGGCAGTTAATGCTTCATTTTCCATCAGTCAGAGCCTTAGGAAGTAGAACCTTTGGTTTATACTGTAAATAGCAACCTTGAACACTGATATTTGGTAATAATATCCTCCTACTCAAAGAGGGGAAAGATTGTACCACCCTTTAATAATAGTTAAGAAAGCATTTAGGTTTCACGCAGTCACTTTTGCCAGCCTGCCCAGCTTTTATCCCTTTTGCAATGCAATCCCTCTACCCTTCCTTACCATCCCAAAGCAAGAAATAAGCCATCAAAAACAGGGTGTCTGTGAAGAACACACCTGTGATTCACACAAAGGTAAGATACCATTAACTCAGTGAAGAGCTAAACTTCTAAAAGCAATCATGAACTGGCAAAAGAAATAATCAAACACTAGAAGGCGCATAATTCATCAAAGCACACTTTGGGCCAGCAGAGGATGTATTGGAAAACGTAAATTTTTATGTTACAAATTTATACTCAAATGAGGAAAACTTAAGCACATACACCAACTTTAATCACATAAAAAGCAATAAACCTAGAAAATCAAATGTTTTACAAAATGTAAATTCAAGACTGCTACTCAAATTCACACTGTAACAATAACGGCAGAGAGCAAGCCATGCTGAGCATCAAAGTTAATCCTGTTGGCACAGAAATGTTTTCAAGGTAATTTATTACTTAGAATGAAAAATGCTTAAAATTTTAGGGTTAACTGGAAAACTTCTTGAGTTTTGCTTCAAGAATAGGTTAGTGAGGGAGATGTAAAATTTGTATTTTGAGAGAAGTCTGGTGTAAAGCATTCCTGAAGTACTAAGTGCTCTTTGGTCGATCATTTGCAGTCACAAGTTTGTAGTCACACTCAAACTGAGCTCCCTGTGCTGAATCTGCCTGCAGGACACAATTACACTGTGGATTTCAGTGCACTTGCTAATGTTTTTGGAATTCATCTCACCACAGGCAGTACCCACCATGAAACATACTCTTGGGTTTGCTGCCTGCCCTACATTTTCCTGAAACACATGAGAAAAGAAGTGAATTTTATATGCTGTATGTTAAGAAGAAGAGAAATGTAAGGAATCTAAATTATTGATAAAGTCCTGTTTTGTTTAGTTTGGGTTCCTTTATATGAGTCTCCAACAGCCATAAGAACACTACAAAACATTGATTTGCTGAGTTTCTACCATAACAGAGTAATTCTCATTTGCAAGCTTTCAATCTAAATAGCTGCACGAGGTTTGGGCTGGATTTCCTTTTTCTTTTTTTTCATGAAAATGGCTAATGGAATACTGCCTCACAGTTACCAGATGAACATTGAGGGAAAAAAAAAAAATCACTGGCTAGGAATGGAAATAACATTCCGGTGGAAAACAACAGCGAGCTTTTAAAGCTGCATAGGTGGGGACCATTAGCCCCCTGGTGGGCTGAAACTTCAAATTAAATCACAAGAAGAGGAAGCAGCTGTAATAGTAAATCAGCAACAGCAGGAATAACTGTCTCATCTGCTCTCCGATCAGGGTGTTGAACAACAAGCAATGGGAATAATGCATGCTGAGAGATCCAAGGATGTAGTCTTATCATGGGGGGCGGGGAGGGAAAGGAAGGGGGAAGAGCACCTGTATTTTAGGAAAAAGTTCACGTCCCAGTTTCAGGTTGACAAAATGGATCTTCAAATACTGAAAGCTACTGTGAGTGATAAATACTTACAAGTGGGCTCATTAGGATAAACCAACTTGATACATAACTGTGTGTAATAGAGGTTTTGTGTCAACTGATTTTAGGGCGGTTTTTTTAGTCCTTTGCATCCTCAGTTTAGGAGCCTAAACTTATACCAGGTAAGAGGAGAAAACAATAGACCTATCAAGCAGTATTAATGAAGTCAGTCAACACTTCATATTTTCACTCTACCCAGTTCCTCTCCAAACTCCAGCCCTCCACAGGAACCGGTTTAAATCCATTACATAATCACAGACATAATTTTTTTCCTTTCTTTTGCAGTGAACCTCATTCGATCATTCACCACTCTGTTACTGGGCAATTTTGGTGCTAATAAAGGCAAGTTGATTTTGTAAACAAGAAAATTGATCCAAAAGCAGGCTTCAGATGTGCAAACTCAGAGCATTTGTTACAGTATTAAGGCCAATTATCGCTCTATCCAAGTAATTACAAGTCTGCCTCTGGTCACAGCTCGTGGTTTATTTCTCACTATCCAGCACAAAAGAGAAACCTTAACAGCTGGCCTCTGATCTCTGCTCTGCTATAACTGGAGATTACTGAGAATGAAAAATGTTGGAAAAAGAATAGGTTCCAAGCAAACGAAGAAAGTTCTGAGCCTATTCCTTTTCACATGCCTCAATATAAAGAATACTCATTGCAGATTATCTGACATGGGTTTTAATTTCATTTCTGTGGGGTAAGCAATCCTTATCATAAAGGAGATAAGAAATACTACATCTATCACTTTTAAAAATATGTGCATTCCTGGTTTAGAGACCACTTGAAATTATTAATTTCTTTAATAAAAACTTCCAGCATTTTTATTTTGCTTTATCTTCATGTCACTATTGTAAACGCTCCTTTCAGCAGTATCAAACATCCTTTAAACTGAAGAGATGTGTACTCCATCCAAAAAATGAATTTATTTCAATTTACAGAAAGATCTGAAGATGTTAAAATATTGGACACCAATCCCTGTGAAATTCTCATATTTGGTAACTGACTGTACAAATGAAATTCAATGCTCAAATCCTCCTGGATTTTCTTCTCCTCTCCTTCTTGTTCTTCTCTTTCCTGGCAGATCTTTTTATGTGAACTGGAGTGGCTTTTCCAACAGCACAATTCTCTGCAGGCTGCTTCAGTGGGAGGCCCCTGACTCTGACCTTCTGAGTAGCCCACATATGCTTATCAATAACTGCCTGACCTCCTTGTGATTCCTCATCCAACAGTGAAATCTTACGGCAGCCTGCAGCGCTGCACAGACCACAGCAATACCTCTCCTAATGCACCACACAAATCTGAAAGACCATCTGCCAAGGGGAGGCCTTACATAAATGTTTGTGTCTTGCAGACTTGAGGACAGTCAATCTGATCATTCCTGATCACAATCTTAGAAAAAAAAAATAAAATCATGGCCAAAGATAAAGGCTTAGAAAACACCAAATTCATTGTCCAGAATGAGCTTAGCCTGTTTTATTTTCTCTTCAATTATTTGAGTTTCTCCTTATTTATTCAGCATGGATTTTACAGGAACCATTTACATACTTGATGTATGAGGCAGATTACTTTGCTGAATCAGTGCCTTAACTGGGAAACTGTGAAGAACTGTGCATATAGCGGATCACTGTACCAATCTGGATATAATGGAAGTTTAAACAGAAACTGAGATTTGGAGGAATCAGTATTCTCCTGTAATTCTGAAGTACTCTGAAAGCAAGATTCACCATTGTCCAAGTCCTCCTAAGACAGTTCAACCACATGGATCAGCATAGAAGCATCCCATTGCAGGGACTTCCTTGAAAGAGAAAATCAAACTGGGAACAACTCACTGATGCTATGGGGATTTGGAAGGATTCATTTCCAGTTCACTAAGAAACCCTTATTCTTATTTCATCTGTATATATACAGGGCTTCTGGAAGACAGAAAAAATGGAGCTGGACATACAAATCCTAGTTATTTAGATAGTAACTCACACCAAACTGTCACAATTTGAGAATGCAGGATATCTGGCAAGCAGCTGATGCAAGTAGATTGAAGTAAAAAAGACAGGGTCTAGGTTCAGGGCTGCTGAAAGAGGCAAGCTGTCAGGCTGTGACCTAAAGGAACAATGTTTTTTCTGTATTCTGTAAAGTGCAGGTCAACCCATGGTTTGGCACTGTATGGTAGAGACAAATGCAGTGCTGCAGTTCTGCTCACAATGCACTGCATACAAACTGTATCACTGCCTGAATTTCTAGGGAATCTTTATTAATGCTCAAAAGTAGTTCCTCTTTTTTAAAGACTAATTTTTGTTACCATTCTGGACAGTCTTAAGGACACGGAAGATGGTTCTCCACTCCTGTTTTCTTAATGCTTGCCACAAACAGGAGAACAAGATCTGAACACCATCATGAGCGTGGAATGACCTACTACAATTGCAGTTGTGTTCTGAATGTTTCCAAGGACTGCAATACCACAGCCACTGTGGGCAATCTGTTCCAATATTTCATCACCCTAAGGGTAAAAAATTCTTACTTGCACCTAACTGTAATTTGCTGTGTCCAACAGCACACACTTGTCCAACTTGTCAACTATCATCCTACCTCTGCAGGACCTGTCTGACTTCAAGGCAGTCTGGCTCTGTCTTCTCTATACTGTCCATTAGGCAGTCATTAATAGCAATAATTCCTTTTAGCTTTCTTTTCACAAATCAGTTTCTTGTCTATTATGTGCTTCATCCTCCTGATCATTTCAATGTCCCTCTGCTGAATTGCTGCAGTGTTTCAGCCCTGTCCTGAGGCTCCCAAAAATGGACAGAGCACTCTCTGTAATGTCTCACAATTGCCAATTCCAAGGCACCAGTCGCTCCCTGGGGCCCTCTCCAACAGCATCTGGGGCACAGCTGGCAATGGCAGAGGGGTTCCACTGCTGACTCGTGCACCAGCCTTCCCAGAGGAATTCCAAAGGCTGCAAAACTGCTTCCCAGACAGTCAGCTCTCCCCATCCAAAATGCAGCACGGTGTTATTTCATCCTAGATTTGGGACATTTTACCCGCCTTTGTTGAACTTCATGAAGTTACAGTAAGTCCATTTCTCCAGGCAGTTGAGGTCCCTTGCAATATTAGCTGTACCCTCCAGCCAGTCAAGCACTCCCCTAATTTGGGTATAATCTCCAAGATTCCACCTTGTAATGAAAGACATGAAATACTGGCTGCAAAATACCTTTAGCAACATCTCGACCTTATACTATGGATTGCCACTCTGGGAACTTGACAGTCCAACAAATTCCTATATCTTCTCATCATCCAGTAATCCAGCCTATACCTCACCACTCTAAGAACATTAGGAACTATGCTAAAACCATAAAAAAAATTAAGGGAAACAAAACCAAACAAGCTGCACCTAAACAAAATAGAAAACCCGAAAACAAAAAATCCAACTCCAAACCAAAACCCCAAAACAAAAAAACCTAAACAACATCCTACCCCCCGAAAAAACCCCAAACCAACCCACCCCAAAACACCTCAACTCCACTGCTTTCCTATCCTCCACAAAGCCAGACATCCCATCTGAAAAGCCACCCAGGGCTGTCACATGGTTCGCTGCTGGTAATCCTATGCCAAGTGTTCCCAAGCACCTTCTTGCCCTTCCTGTGCCAGGACACGGCTTCTGAGAGTGTTTGCCCCACACAGAGTAAGGTTCAACTACCCTGTAGTTACCCAGTTCTCCCATCTTGCTCTTTCTGGAGGGCAGGGTGACATTCCCCCCTCTTCCAGTCATCAGGAATCTCCCCTGGTGGTCATGTCCTTTGAATGATGAGAGAGAACAGCCTCACAGTGACATCAGCCAGCACTCTCAGCATACTTGGATGCCTCTCACAGCAGGATTATTTCTATTACTTCTGGATGTCAGTCCACAGGTACAAAACCTAGAGCTGTGTTTTCCAAGTGCCAAATGCAATACAAGCCTTTAAAGCAGTTGTGGTTTCTACTACCCACAGGATGACACGTATATTAGAGTGCTTAGGAAATGAACACAGTAACTTTTATGGTCTACATATTTTTGAGAACAAATGTTTGGAAACTAATACGAAGTGACATACAGACCAAGTTATACTGACTGAGATCATTCCACCTATGTGGGAATAACATGTTATTTTAAAAGTAGAACACTGAACGGTATTGCTTTGGAAGATTCTGCTTCGCTGTGTTGTCTACCACACTTAGTAATGAAACAGTTCTTTCTCCTTGCCAACATACTACAGTACATGTTTACTCTAATAAAAAAGTTCTTGATTAAAGTTCTCATGTGTTTATTAAAAATGCTATACATTAGTATATGTACATGGTATGAAATTCTCAGACTCTCTGAAGCCATAACAGGAACGTGATTTAAAGGATCATTTACTACAGACGTGACATAAGTACTTACAATGAATGCTCCTGCAAACTAACGCAAAAAAGTTTGGGCTATATTCACAAACTGCAAAATAGAAAAATTAATTGCATCTTGGATCCCCTTAACTCTTCCAGCTATTGCTTTTTCAACACTATGAAGTATATTTTGGATTTTGGTTAGATTAAGTTATATTTTCAAAAAGTAAAATGTACTGTCTCTTGCTCACTTACATACTAAGTTGAAATCAAAGCTTAAATGAACTTTGATGGAAAAGAGCTGAAGAAATACCTTATCAAGCATAATACAAATTAGTTCAGTAAACAGCTTGGTTCTACTTCAATAAAAACGTGCTAATAATTTTTTTAAATGTATGTTTAATACATTTTCCCCTCAAAGTGCATTCATATTTTTGTGGTTTTTATGTAATTTACAAAATGTAGTCAGAGCTGAACCACAGGGAAAAAAAACCAACAAGCATTAGAACAAGAACTCTTCCTAATTACTTTTAAGTTAGAATAACAAAACACTTTGGTTTGCACAAGTTAAAAAACCTCCCCATCTTTTCCAATACCACAACATATGCCCATACTTCTGCTACCACCTTTCACACCAATTTTTAGCGTTACTTTGGAGATTTTACATGAGCAACTGCACAATGAAACTACCCATCTACTCCTTAGTAACACCAAAGTAAGTTTTAGGTAATGATCCTCTACCATCTGCTTTATATTTAGATGTGAAGTCTGACAGAATAACCTAATAGCCACATGACTTATAGCAGCTTTCCATTTTATCTCCTGTGGTTAAGCAAGTGGAAGCTGCAAATGCATTTATTCCAAATTTTACTCTTCCAAAGTCATGCATCTGAGAAATGAAACTGATGAAACCATTTAGAATATGGGTTCACTGAATTTGCTTATCTGTCTAAATCCATCACATAAAAGTCTCAAAAGCAGAACTGCTCCTTCTGCAGAAAATCCTTTGCCATCAAGGCATTTACAAACCAAGTTCACTACCTGTGACTGTTGTAGGGATTAGCAGTTCTATAATTAGTATAATATTTTATTTTACTCACTTCTCCTACTATATTGACAAGCAAAATATTTTTGTAGAAGGAATTTTTCAAAACAAGGAATAAGAAAGCTGTAACAATACTAAAAGTTTCATTTAAATTATTCCTTCTTCCTGTGGCATTAAAAAAAGTTTGAGAGTTCCCAATAAAAAGCATGCAGCAGATAGAGCCAACTAATCATTAAATACCAAAGAAAGCATAAAAGGGTTCTCTCTCCCACAAAGCAAACTCTTGTCCTTGCTTACAAAAGAGGTCATTCTACCCCTATAGGGCCCTCTGTTCCTAACAGCTCACTGCTAGAGCACAAACCAGCAGCACTGTCTCGCTCGTTTTGTAGCTGCAGTGCGTTAGCAGAGGGGAGAGGAAGGAGGGGAAGGAAAGGGAACGGGATAATAGGTCACTTGCTGCTGCAAACAGCATGATAGCTAATCTTATTATGAGTCCAGTTTCATTCTGCTAGAACAAGAGAGACTCAAAGGGGCGTGAAGACAGTCAGGCCGCTGAAGTTTGCTCAGTGCCAACACTGCAGCATTATGCATCTTGCTTTCAAACAGGATTAATGATACCATACATCATGATGATAAATTGGGGTTCGTAGCCAGTTTGAAGAGAAAGGGGAGGAAAAGATTTTTTTAGAAATGGAGGGAAAAGTGCATAGTTGAATTACATGAGTTGATCCTATTTTTCAGGCTGAGGAAATTGTTCTTTAAGAGAGAGGTCAGTGCTTTTTCTATTGGTCACCTGCCTGTGACCCTCCTATTTCCAGGCATGTGTGTTATGTACACAAAGGCCTGTTTTGAAGGTTAGCTTTTTGCATAAATGGAAGAATGAAAAAAAAAATCCACTTAATCATTATACTTGCCAGCTGAAAAGAGATAAAGCTAAAATTTGCCATTCCAAATACAGACATCCTACAAGAATTCCTTTGGTTTTAAGAGACAGTGGACATCGACTGTCTGAATTAACAGAGTAAAAGTCTCATGTATTAATGATCAGGGACATAATTGCCTAATGTTAATTAGTTCTTTGCTGAACCAATAACATTATTCAAGGAGCAGGTCCAATGACAGGCAATGGTACATACAGCAAGAAAATAAAGCATAAAGGACTGGGCGACTATAGGGAACAGATTTGCAAAAAAGAGACTTAATCACAATTTCAGAAAAGGTAGATAAAGCATCAATTTAGAATTGTTCTGCAACCCTGTACACAGATATAGAAATACAGGTTCTTGAAGCATGGAATTATTGTTCTCTATGCCTCACAAATAGACTTTGTGAAACATTGATATGCTCATGTTGTCCTGGTACTACAAGCAGGCAGAGAATATTCGACCCTCCACCGGAAGGGTCAGTCCAGCACCCTGCACAAATACTCTTTAACTACTGAAAAGACAAAGAGCAAAATTTCCATAAACTTAAAAATTGAAGAAACAAAATCTATTATTGCTATGCCTATTGTCAAAACACAAACGAACAACCTGCACTGAGCTCTGAATTCAAAATGAGGTATACGAGAGATCTTGTTTATGACTTTGGAATTCACTGGGAAAAAGAGAGTAACGTGCCACTCATTATAACATACGCTCGCTGTTTTAAACCCAAAACATGGGCTATCGTTCTGCTGTAGATGAATATCAGATGCAAAGGGTCACATACTGCACAAATTCAAGGAAATGGTCACGAGCTGTAGGCATATTACAGGATGCAGCGCTAATTAATGGAGGCTTTTTACTGAGTATCCATCTCTGTAGTGCTAATGAGTTTGGATTCATTTAAACAACATGTTTTCATGGAAACTGATTAATTCTTGGGAAGTAGCATGGCATACCAAGTTTCAATCATTAAATATGTTTCTAGCCAAGCTAAATAACTCTTTGAATCTGAGTTTATCATCATATAAACTTCTATAGAAAGAGAATTATTTAAAACTTCTACAACAGGAGCTTGCAGCACAAGCTGCCAGAGTGTGTTGGAAGTATTTCACATGGAATTTCATCCTCCACAGAGCATTCTTCTACTCAAATTTCTTGCATTTTCAAGAATGAATTAATTCTACAGTCCTATTTAATTCAATTTTTTTTTTACTTTTACTTTTTAAAATAGATGAACAGCAAGACGAGAAAGAAAACACATTTTGGGTATTTACAGATGATATTTTAAAAATTAGCTGAAAATTAGTTGAAATAAGTTGGGTTACAGTAAAATGTTTAAATTTCAAAAATGTAATCAAAGAAAGGAGATACCTTTTGTCTTAGACTGAAAAGCTAAAAAAAATTAAGAAATAATCCTTGCTCTGTGACATATAGCAGGATTAGGGGAGACATCTTTTAAAACGTTTCATGTTCTAATCACAAAAGAACCCTAGAATTCAGAATAGAGTACTCTTATAAGGGACAAATAGAAAGGTGTTAAATGTTTTGTTTCACACTAAGTTTTGAGCCAAGACATAATACTGTAAACTTCGAATGGCAATACAGAGTACAGAAATACTTTAATAAAGAAAGGCTTGTTTTGCTTTGTTTTTCATAACTTCCTCAATACACCACAGTCATTCTGCATGGAAATACTGAATCCTAGGGAAAAGACTGATTTTAATTACAAGTATTCTTTGTATAAAGTGTGACAATGGCTCAAGAATCTGTCAAACTGGTGTATCCTAGAAGACAAGAAAGCAGGGAAAAGAGTGAGCATGGTCAAGGGCAAGGTGGTCAGCTAAACATGGAAAGCACTTAGAGATTCCAGTTCCATAAGCCAGCAATACAGAGGGGTAAATACCATTTCTGGGATAATAATCCTTATCTAAAGTTCCCGTCTCTTGACAGCATGGATAATACTATTCATTCATTACAGCCTGTATCTACAGGTAAGCCAAGCTTGCTACACCTGGCTATAACCTAAAACAGATCCTTAGTGAGTCATGAAGTAGCAAAACTAAGGTGGGTGTATCCTTTTGTGGTTTTTTGGGGTTGGTTTTTTGGTTTTTGTTTGTTTGTTTTGTTTTTTAAATGAGAAAAATAACTGCCAGGAAAATATGCATTACAAATTAGAAAGCCTACAGATATAAATAACATCCTAATCCCCTGATTTCTATCAAACCTCTCTTTTAACATTCACTGTTACTTAAAATATTTTCTCAAATGAAGGGTACTGTCTCCACAATTCTAAATGGGTCCATTTTACTGAAAAAGTAGAATACTTGCATTGCACTAGTAATACACCTTCCCCAGTTCTGAACCGTAAGTTCTTTAATTATATCCTCTGAATTCTCACAGAGTACTCAAAAGCCTTTTTGGTGTGTAGCCACCTTAATCTATATTTATTTTAAGTACTCAATGATAGACTGCCAAAATATATCATCAGCAGAATGCAATTAAAATGTGTTGGAGATGTCCACAGAGAGGTCAAAGAGAAATCATTCAAGGGTTTTGAAGGATATTAATGTATTTTTCTCAAACAGATTAATGCTCATAAAGTTCTCAGTCTAAACAATAATCTACCTTTTGATGAACTTATTATATGTTAACATAGGAACATGAATTAAATCTAAGTAAAGAGAGATGAGCTTCTATCTGTGAATCTTCAACAAAAGAATATTGAGAGTGAAATTACTTAGTCTTTTAAAGAGTAGAATTCAAATAAGATCCTAGTCACTCAGAAAGAAGTTTATTATTCCATCTATTAGAAAACCCCACCAAACAGATGACACTAGGAAAGAAACCCTTAAAATATTTTTAAATGATCTAAGAAAATCCATTTGTAAAATATTTTTTCATTAAACATTTGGTAACACGTCTACAAGTGTTACACAAATTTACCTTTGTCCTCATTTAAAATTTTCTGAAATGTGTTCCTTAGACTTATTACTAACACCTTTAGAGCCTATATTCAGCTCTAAAATACACAACCCAGCAATGAAACTTGAGGAGAAAAATTATAAAGGTATCAAAACTTTGCGAATCTTAGAACAACTGTTCAGCTGCATTAACTGTCTGAAACTCATCACCAGGGAAATCTTGACTAAAAATTAACACACTTGTCTCACAAAGACTTCTTTAAGGAGTTATCCCTAACACTAGGAGATCACATTTCCCTTCAAACCAGGTAATAGCATTTCAAATACTACTTCTCTGCACAGCAGTTGTAATACTTGAAGAATCACGCTGCTCTTACTAGTTCTTTTGTCGTCTTTTCCCAAGATAGCTTTTCCATCATTTAACTGAGTTCAGTTTTAGGAGACTCATCCAACCTGCCAGGGGCCTGTGGAAGCACCAGCTTATAGGTGACCACGGAGAGAATTTGTATTTGATTTAGAGAGGAGTGGAGCAGGGAACACAGGCCAGGTTCCAAAGCCTGGCTGAGGTGCTCACACACGGCTACAGGGACACGTCCCTGGGAGAGGAACATGCACAACGTCCCAGGGGTTATGGGGAGAGTGCTGCAGCTTGTCTGGAATGGTGCTCTTGCACTTGGCCACCGCATACCTGAAGTTTCAATGGGCAGGGGAAAATTAGGTTGAAGAAAAACTCTTCCAGGCAGCACCAGGTCTGTCAGTAAGCATGGACATGCTTAAGAAGTTGTATTAAAATGTAAAATATTCAGCCTTTCAACACTTAGAGCAGTATTACTACAGCATATTGATGACTAATCCATGTAATCACAGGATTGCAATCAAGCTGCAGAATTCCAGTACTACATTATTTTTAGAGGAATTTAAAGAATCGTTTTCTTTCAGAGCCCTATGAGCCTTGAAAGTAATTTTAGCCCTAACTTTCTAGAGGAATCACAAATCAAACACAAATGCTAATCCAAAATGTTTCTCATTTTTTCTGAAAGAAATATGATCCAACAGATAAAGGAACACTTTTTTGCATATGTTTATGTTTTCCCATAGTGATAGATGGGATATTTTGCAGATCAGTTTTACTAAAAATGCAAAATGCGCATCACTAAGTCGGATAAAGAAATAAAACACAGACAATACCCTACAAAGTCATCAAATAGCCAACTCAAAGTAAAACCAAAAAATTAAAATGTGTACTATAAAATACTCTACTCTGCAGCAGAAGAAACTTGCTGCATGTTCATACACCATTTGTCATTTCTGCATATGCCACAAGCTTTGGCAATGCTAGAATAAAGAAATGAAAGGTCTGGCTTTAGTATGTTTCAGAAATGGAAAAATGTAATTTCTTAAGCATGTATCTTGATTGTCAATAATTTCTTTTTAAGAATATGAACTTCAGCCTTGGGTCATGTGCTGTAATATTCAAATAATGTAATAAAGAGCTTATAGTAACTCTTAATTTGTAGCATAAGACATCTTTTTGTCCCTATGCAACCCTAACAAAAATTTGGCTGCAACTTACATTGCGTTATTTGCCTTTACCTGTTTTTGTATTAACAGAAACAATTTATTAATAGACATGGGAATAAAGTGCCTTTGTGAGTTTACCATATTTTCAGAAAGATTCCTTCTAATATTTCCACTCTCCTGTCTCCATCCTCTAGTAAAATAATGAGAGCAATTACCTATTTCAACCACTTGCCTCAAAGAAAAAATAAAAGGATGCCATAAATCCTAAATACAGATAATAGAATACAGTGAAACATATAAGCATAAACCCTAAAGTGATACACAGGATGAAAACACTTCCCTGAAACCTACAGAGAAGCTCTAGACACAGGTGTACTATCTCAGCTCAGATATTGTTTGAGACTCAGCCATGGGAAAGGAGCCTTTTAAGACTGAGTGTGAACACACGAACACAAACACAAATTAGAGAAATAAGCAAAACTGGCTGTATTCAATAACACCAGAGTCTTAACTACAGATTGGCACAGAAAAATAAACTAAAACCTCTTAAAAGAAAATTTTCAAAAGAAATGCATTCCTTTCCTCCAGCTAAACAAAATATCCAGTCATCTTGGGATTACTATGAAGTTTTCTCTAATTTGTTTAGGTTTAGAGTTACTATTCAAACAGGAGTTTTGATTCCACTCTTACTTATGAAATATTAGTTTAAATCAATCAGAGTGGGTTTTAGGAATAAAGAAGAATGGACACCATTCAGCTTCTATTTTTAAAAAAAACCCTTCTCTTTTGCTTTTACTGGATTGAGTTAGTAGATCCCAATACTGTTAACTGAAACCCCCTACTCAAGTCTCCAATGGTGACTCAGATTCCTTAATCTTGTATTTAAGAAATACAGCTTTAATCAGGATATCTAAGAAAACAAGGCTTCCATGATTGTGTTGTGCATTTATCATTCTATTCCAGTGACTTCTGAATTCATTAACCAATTTCTATGAAATTGGGCAGAAAAACAGAATTCTCAACAACAGTGAGTTCCCACAAGTTTAATGAACAACAGTAACCAGCCAGAGAAGCATTCCCCAGGCACGTGTCCCACTTCAAGGGGAAGCAGGCAGGACTCTCTCAGTTTATTTCAGTATAGCCACCAGCCTGGAATATCACACAAGGAAAAAAAGTGGGGTTCATAATGGTGGAGAAGTCTATCATCATTGCAGGGCACCAAACTTTAGAAAGCAGGCTGAACCACATCACAAAAAAGCTGGTCTGCAAAAAAAAAATCACAAGCATAACATAAATAAAAGTACAGTTCACAAGAATTTGTAACTTGTAATTATAATTACTTGTGCAAATACTTCAGTTTACTTCTACTTAAACCTAAAGAATAGTATGTGACAATAATCAATAGTATGGGGCAGCTAAATGATTTTCCGTCTTCAGGTTGTTAATATTCTTTATCACCAGGGCTCCAAGCAATTCATCAAGCCATATGCTTGAATGCAAACCACTGGAGCAATAGTTTTTCTGCATATTCTCTCTGTGTATGTTTCTATGCATGACAGAACAAATATTGAGACTATCTGACAGTCCCTATTTTATTTTGCAGGTCTGTTCCAACACATTTAACCACAATGCATATCTCCTCTCTTTGCTCCCCTTCAACCTGCCCTGTCGATGACCTTAAATGCAATTTAAATGAACCACTCTCTGCTAGTAATGAGAAATAATTCAGCCTCAATGACGGTTTGTTAAAGCTTCTCTCATAAAAGAAAGCACACATATCTTTTCAATCATTTTGAATCATACAAAGACATTTTGCCTTAAAAACATCATTCACTAGTGACGTTAGGGGGGCTAGACTCAAGTCAAATTTCAAAGTAAAATTATTTCTTTGTTACAGGCCTTAATTATAAATTTAACATAAGGGAATCATAGCCTGACCAATTTCTGTGCTGCAGTTTCAGAATTACTAAGTTCTGCTGCCTTCCCAGATTGAGAGGAAAGATTTAATAGCTCTCCCCACTGCACATTAATGCCTTTTTCCCTCTATAAAACAGCACACAAAATACAAATATTTAACAGCACAAATTGCACAAAAGAAATTCACTTGTAAATAAGTCCAATAAAGACATTTAATACCAAACTTTTGTCTAGTTCTGTGAAATTACTACAGACAGAATGCATCTACAAATGCAGTTCCCATTGATATCCTTAAGCACTGGTCTTTACAAAGGCATTTAAACACCTCTGAGCATATTTTTGGGATATACGAACAGTGAACCTTGCTAGAAGATTTTGTATGCAGTCTATAATACTTCTTCAACTTCACATGAGACCTTCTGCTATCTTTTTTGCTTAATCCAACCACTGAAACAGAATGATATAGTACGACAGAAATTCTGGATAAGAAGCAAAAATTTGGAAAAATGGACTCCACTTTAGCCCGGATAAACAATTTAACGTGTAAGGATCACAATGTACAAGTGTTACTGATTTAGAGGAGGATAATACTTATGAAAGTGTCTGCCTCATTAAAAACAGGACCATAAAACAAAAAGCTCTGTGCTGTTAGACAAACTCCATTGTGTCTTGCAGAAGTGTCAAGGCTTGGCAAACATCCAATTGCTGAAACATTGCCAGGCACATCAGATATATATTAATGCAGGATAATCTGTAAGAAAAGCATTCTTTCATAAACATTTTTTTTCTTTGTAAAACCATCAATCAACTTCCTAGCTGAGCACCATGTGGCTCAGCTTAAGAGATCCTCAGGAATGCTTCAGTGTCTATAAAGCACTGACTTACTTCACAGACTTGGTGCCTTTCAGTGCCCATTGTCCTAAGTATTTGCTGAAGTTATTTGGCTGGCTGTCAGCAGCTAATTCTGATTTGTAACTTGGGAAACCAGCAGCAGGAAGTCCTTGGATCTGACTAGTGACATCCTCAGCACCAATTAGCCAAGGTGCAGACTGCCAGTAAAGAATTTTTTGCAGTTCCAATTATTTAATAGGAAGATATAGGACCACCTAAACATCTGTCAGAAAAATAACTAAGACAAGCATCTTGTTATTTAGCTCACCTTGAACTGCAAAGAGAAACAAAAGGACACATGCTTTTGTTCCAAAGTTGTGTTTCCTAATAAAGACCTATTCTAAAAAAACACAAGTGCATTCACAATTCAACACACCAGCATTGTAAAAATAAAACAAAGCACAAAGTTTCCAAAGAAACCTTATTACAGAACAGTACATTTACATGGCTTTTAAGGACTGAACTCATCCATCCAGGGAATAAATACATGGAAAGAATGGTTGAAGTTATTTCTACACTAAAGGAACTCTACTGACATTCTGTGGAGTTCATCTCAAATTATCAGTATCTGCCTCTCTATTCCATAGGAAAAAGGTGCATATTTAATACTTAAGCATCTGATCTTCAGGGCCACTCACTAGTTTCTAATCCGAAGTATTCCAATGTTATTACTTAAAATGTATGTTCGAATTCCATAACATAAATTAAAACACTATTATTTCTCCATAAGTTCACAAGAGTCAGGATGAGGAAATCAGCATTGTTTAAGTCAGTGAGAGAAAATATAAACAACTTCACTACTGCTGCAACTACTGGATTAATATTTTGTCCACAGATTTATGAAACATGAGGGACCGGATGACTCCATGTAAAGGCAATAATGCAGTTCATCTCAGATTAACTTGAATACAATCCAATTTAGAGGAGACTAGAGACCTGAAAGGTTTTTGATGGCTTATATATCACCAATTTGCTGCTTGCATGAAGTTCTAAACAAAGTGCTAATTTAAAGGAATAATACAAACCAGTGCATACATCCTGCATTACTGTTTTTGCTTGGACACACCCAAATGACCCGGCTATCCCAGACACTTATTTAAAGGAAAACAAATCTACTAGAGAACCTTGAAAAATAAAATTATGGGCTGAAGTTGAAGTACTAGGAAAAAGGAAAAAAAAAAAAAGTGTCTTATTTCAACCTAGATTGTGTGCTTATGCTGCAGCTGTGCCTGTAGTGCGGTTATATTTAATTTAATTTCTTTTAAAATGGTTCTTTAAAAAGAGTCATATCACACTCTGTAATGGTGGCATTTTTGATGCCTGAATGATCTCAGTAAATAAATAACATTCATCTTATCCTAGAAAGAGCACTTAATTAGCTCTCTTTTAAACTGGAAACACTTCATGGCTATGTCACCCAATGGAGGTGCAATTTTTTTATTTCAAATGATTAATGCACGTTAGGTATAAGAAAATAAAGTGCTTTTTGAAAGAGCACCCTTCATCTCATTTCTCTTTCTATAACTAAAAACTTATCTACTAAGTTTTCTTCTTACCATAATTAGTTCTAACATAGTAGGAATACATATGACTCTAACTAGCGCCAAGTACTATATAAACATCAACCCAGTGCATCTTTTCTAGAAATCACACTCTTGTATGACCAGTTTGGATACTGGAAGTGTAAAGCATACACATGATAGCTCTCAGAAGTCAAATTTGTTTGGAGCAGTTATTTCAGGAGATTATTTTTCCTTCACTTCTCCCTTCTAAGCCACCTCTATAGACTGAAATTATGACACAGCAGTTTCAGCATTGCTGCAGCCTAAAGGAAAGTCTCAGTAGACACTTCTTCCTCAAACATGAGCACTTCTTTGCAGACAAAGTCTGAAAATCAAGCCTACTTCCCTCGCCAAATCTGTTCTGCTTCTTTCAAGCCCTTGTTTTTCTTTTAGGGGTCTCATCCTACAAGAATCTTAAAAGGATGTCTATCATGTCTATCTACAGTGGTCTCACACTCCTATATGCTGCAGCTTTATGTCCCCTACTTATCTTCGCACAAAATCAAACAGGAAGCTGAGGAGACACAATTTTTCCCCCCTCCCTTGTTTTTCTCCCCCCTTCTTTCTTAATTGCTAAGTTTTCTTAGAGAAACAGCTTTCTTACATGGCCTCCTGTTTGGCCCCTCAGTAAAGAAAGCAATGTAATCAGAAAAAGTAGTTGGAAGGAAAAGCATTTGACAGTGGACAGCCCTGACACTGACCAATGTAAACTGCTGCTTAGAAAGAATGAGAAGATGTATCCAGGGGTAAAAGATGATGAAAACGAAGCAAAGACAAATGGCATAGCATCTTAAATAGTCACAACTTTTCTCCAGCCACCTATTTCTCTTCTCTTCCATCCTGCAGTGAGAAGGATAAAGAAATTAATTGACTAACAATGACTAAACCTAATCTGTCTGCATTCTCATAAGGCTATTGCAATCCAGACTAGCTCTCCAGATGTTCACAGAGCAGCCATTCAGTGCATCACCCTAGCAGAGAGGGCAGTATAGGAACCAAGGGCCAAGAGTGAGAGGAGACTGAAGCTGTCTCCAGGAGCTCACTTTGAGCTTCTGTTAGCTTTGAAAGTACAATTTCACCTTTTGCCTGTTCACTTTAGGGCTTCATTCCCCTGAAATCAACTTCTCATTTCTCAAGATCAGCTCTGTAGCTTTTCAGCCGCTACAGAAGTACCTACTGTGTTCAACTTACAGTCTCCAAAATTTCAGCTGTCACAGGTGCTGCAAAGTCGTTTTCATTACACAAATGAAATACACATTTTACAAATACAAATTTGATAAAGTAGATCTAGAAAAAGCTCTGTAATAGCTACAATTCCAAGTTCAAGCCTGGGATGGTCCAAATCAAATCAGACCTGCACTATACAAAAGGACATGAGTGATATTTAACTTCTCCACTCCTGATTCAAGAGTGCAAGCCCTACCAAGTTTCCCTGTGGCTTATTTTAAAAATTGATATGCTGCAAAATCATTCTGCATAAAGAATGCATCTATTAAGTATTTAAACTAAGTATTTAAAATTAAGTATTAAAAATACTATGAAGAATTTAAAGCATAAGAGATTAAATACCTTTGAGCCCCAAACTGCATGTTATATGAAGGTGAGCGTTAGATTTTATTCTGGTACCATTCTATCTAAATTATTAATAGAACTCCCTGCCACATTAAGGGTAACTTGTATTTATGTCAGTGTTAATCCTTATGCTTATGTGAAATCATATTTTTATTATACTTTTTCCATAATTTAGTTAACATGTAGACAAAATAGTGCATATGGATTTCCAAACAGCTCTCAAATGGCCTTCACCAATAACTTGCAGAGAAAGTAATATTTCATGGGATAGAAGGACTTATGCCTCTTGTGAATTGCCTTGCTATGGATAGGAAGCAACTGTTAGAAATAACTTGCCAGCTTGTACAATAGACCAAAATTACCACATTTGTATGTGGATCGGTGTGTTCAAGAGACAATGTGAAAAAACTGTGAAATAGGAACAGAAGAAAAATTTGTGATGACATAAAATTATGCACAGGAAGCCAAAACTAAATTTGTTGTAACAAATTGCAGAGATGATAATGAACTAAGGGGTAATAATAACACAGCCAGTGAAAGCCTGTGCAAATAAACACAAAATAACACACCACCAAGAAAAAAAAACAAAAAAGAAACTCTGAAAAAGATGGGCTCAAAATTATGTAGTACAGACTGGATAAGGAAGATAAATTTTTCTCTAGATAATTTTTTGAAAGCATTATCTAACTAATTAACACTAATAAAAAAAAAAGTTGGCAGATTGTTTACACTGAATAAAAAGAGAATACAAAAGGAAGGGGAAGTTAATGCTATGCCTTTCCACACACCCTTGGTATTTCAAAATTCTGAATTATATCATGGCATTTCTTTATAAAAGTTATCATAAAGAAGACTGTAATAAAGCAGACACAAGAAAACAGACCAGGTAGTCCACAGTTCAGTTTGAGAATGACAGAGGTGAAGGAGAATACGACAAATACCTACCAAACCTTGACCTGGCCAAGAAGATCATCAGGAAGATGATGATGGACCCATTTTCAGTATTTCAGATTCCATAACTTAACAGAACCAATGAGTGTCTCGGCAAAAAGCTTTAAGTAAAAAAATCAATTATTGCAGACAGAAAGTATGGAACTCATTGCTATGGGCTGCTGCAGAGACTGGTAAGTCTGTAAGAAAATTTATGAAGAAGCAGAGGCTATTAAAGATGATTTTCAGACTGCAATCTCTGGCATGGGAGGGCCCATGAAGCTGGGAGGCCATGAAAGGCTTAAGCTGAGCCTCACCTCAATCTGCCTCGCTTCCTTCACTCTTCCCAAAGCATCCAGTACTGATCACCACTGGAGAAAAGCAGAACAAGCTTACCGAGTATTCTCAGCTGTTCTCTGACACAACAGAGCAACGCTCCTTCATGATCCCTACTTCAGTCACCTGTCAAGGTGTAAACAAGGCAGGAGAAGATGGCAAGTTAACTGACTATAGATGAATCCATGAGTGTATAATAAAAGACAGTGTACTGAACAGCAATTCCAAAGACTGATACAATTTTCATAACCTCTCTATTCCTGGCTTTGGAATTTAAGGGAAATGTGGGCTTTGGTGAGACATACAGGAGAATCCCATTTTCTAAGGCAAAAGGAAGTATAGATATATGGAGTTATATTTTCCTCAAACACCTTGTCAGGCTGAAAACATAAACCAACTGAAAGAGAAACTGAAATGTCACATTAGGAAAATAGGCAGCTGAGCTCTGCCTGAGCACGCACTTACAAAGCTTTATCTAAACAATACCGCTCTTCTTAACACAAGGAAACCTTTTTATTTCAAGTATTAAAATATTTGCACTTGAAAAGCTGAGACAAAGACACGCAATCCAGATGCCTAAATGCTGGAGTTCCAATTCAGTCTAGTGATGTGTACCAGAATGTCATTAGGCATCCAAACAGAGTAGGAACACCAAGAGCAATGTGAGTGATGTGACACAGACGTGAGGCAAGCATGGCAGAGAGCATCACTGCTAAGTGCAGACGACTGTGCCACCTGGATCCAGGCAGTAAGATGACCACCACTTTGTTTTACTCCAAGGAAAAAGAACTGCCAAAAACTAAGAGGTCTGGGCTTGCTTAAAAGATACTCATCCAATTGAGATGATTTTAGATGAAAGAAAATGGGAACTGTGTAATTATATACACTTACCTTGACAAATAGAAAGCAATCTGTGATTAGAACATAGTAATTAGTTACAAAATGCTTCCCATGGATTTAATTACCCATCAGTCTACATGTTTCTTAATTACTTTTATCTCATTGAATCAGTAAAAATTTCTGCCTGGGGCAACTGCCACTCACTTGTTTACACAGCTTCTAGTTTTTACAGTGAATATATTATAGCAACATGGCCAAACAATGCTAGAATTACAGTTTAAATTTCATGCATAAGAAATTTCTCCCTCAATTTTCTATGGAAATTATTTTCTTAGATGTAAATTCAGACCTAACTTCATTT
This sequence comes from Dicaeum eximium, assembly GCA_013396995.1. Classification (NCBI taxonomy): domain Eukaryota; kingdom Metazoa; phylum Chordata; class Aves; order Passeriformes; family Dicaeidae; genus Dicaeum; species Dicaeum eximium. Next base: position 1,321,527 of record VWZP01001128.1, read on the forward strand.
CCCATGTGTTCAGGAAGCTTGAAAACATCCAATATATTATTTAAAAGAAATTAAAATAAAAACCACAAAGTTCTTAAGCAAAAAGAAAAACAACAACAAAAATACATTATACTCACATAAATGAAAAAAATGGTCTACAGGCAAAATTGTAAACCTTATAGATACATAACTTCTCAGAGAAATGTATGAAATTTCTAGATTTTAATCAAATCTTAAGATATAAGAACTTCTGAGGGTGTAAAATTGACTCAAAACTGCCCTGTTATTGGTAACATCCTCCAACATTAGCACACCCTCCTCTGTGTCAGTATTAGCTAAGGTCAAGAGATATGATTAAGTCACCCAATCTGCACAAAGTACACAGCTGCCATAATGATTCACAGACAATAACTACAAAAAATGAAACCAAATTTGGAGTTGCAGAAGTAATAAGAATGTCTAATTTGTTGAGACAAAACCCAGAAGGGTAAATTCATTTGCCTGCATTTTGGGTATAGTGACTTCTGCCATGGTTGCCTGCTGTTTTCTCTGACAACAGACTCTTTGCACCAATAACTCTGTCTTTTAATTGAATTGATGGGCACAATATTCCCAATATGAAGTAAATAACTACTATACCTTGCATACATGTCTATAAGGTAATGTGCAATGAAAAAGCTGATTTTTTCACAACTGAGCTTTTCAGAATTTATGATTAGCAAAAGCACAAATATGGTTTAAGTGGCAAATGTCAAAAAGTCCAAAGAACAAAAATTAATATTATCTACACTCAAAAAACACTGGAATTATTCTAGCAAAGAACAAGAGCAAAAGGTAGGTTCCTCTAGCTGCTAACATATTAGTTATTATATTTTTCTCAAAGAAACTTTCCTAAATGGCTACTATCCTGAAGCTTGATAAAAAATAATGCCTTATCTAATGGGGGTTTGTCTTGTTTTGTTTTTGTTTTGAGGTTGCTGTACTTTTTTTTATTTTTTAAAAATATGATTGATATAGCCTAGTGGACCTTTTATGCCAGCAGTTTTGTAATTTCTCTTTCACCTTATTATTTGAGACACCATCAATTTCATATCACATTTGCATATGCCTATGAATTAATGAAGAATAAAAATACTAAAAATCGTCTATGAGATACTATCTTGCCATGTGCTTTCCTACATGTTTCTCTATAATTTTAAATTTTTTTTTTTAATGTAAAGTTATCCAAAAAAAGCAATTCCAGGATATGCCTTTAGTCTTATTAGTTCAAGTGTGTATAAAAGACTGCATCTCCTATACTATATTATTACTTCTAGAAAACACACCAGCTTAGATTTATTTTCTCATGCATATAGGTATTGAAAATATTTCCACTAGAGCAAAGGAAAATGTGTTGGAGTAAAAGCTACTAGCAAGAAAAAAAGCAAAATCAGTCCTTGCACATCAGCAGGGATGCTCATGGCATTTTTGGAGAAGCAGCAAGGTCAGCTAGCTGAGGCTGAGCAGTAGAAAAGCTCAGCTGCAGCCTTTGAGAAGGTGGGACAGACACCTCACCTGCCTGACACAACATCATCCCCTCTGCTGGGCTCCTTTCACACCTGGCCTGCAAAACTCCCCAGTTATCAGCGTGAGTCTGAAAATGCACGCCTCAGTCCCGTCATCAAAAGCCAGATTTTCCTCGTAGCTTTGGAAGTTAAAAATCAACGAGTAAAGTAATCTTAATGTGCAAAAGTTGCAGGTCTGTTGAATTATTAATAAGCAATACAACTGTAAATGCTTTTGTTCACCGTTCTTCAGTGCACTTGCAAATGATTTCAAAACGAAAGGTGCTGAAGCATGAAGATTATAGGCAGCCATTGCTTTTTGAAATCACAGTGCAGGGAATTGGTGGAATTCTTGCCTGCCTGGGTTATAATCAGACATTGTGAACTTTCCTTGAAAGCAGACTTCAAATTCACAGGGGTCCCCAGCCTTCAATCAAGAGAATGCTTGAAACGACCTCCATCTGCCATTTTAATGTATTCTTCCCAAAGACTTCCATAAATATTTAATATAAGAAACGCACTGTTTAAACACAATGAGTAGCTTGTGAAATTAAAATTGGCTGACGGATTACACAATATAATACACAGTACACAATGGTAGAGAAACCATAGGTAGAGCCACACACTTTCCTTCTGCTCTCCAGCTAAATGAATCAGAAAGGAACGTGAAGGCAAATTTCATGACACCCTTATTAAAGATATGGCAAGCCCTGCACAACAGCCTTAATACAGAGCATGTCCCTAATCTCATGTGTGCACAGGCACAAAACAGACACTTGCCTGTCAGCTGGAGAGAAGACATATGCAGAATCTTTTTTCCTTTTTTTTTTTTCCTGAATTGCTTCTTTGCAAGGCAGTAAAAGCCTTCCTCCCCATCCTCTTCAAAGCCCTACAACGACAAAGCTGAGAAGACAAAGCTCTGTCTGAGATTTTAAGTTGGGGCTTAAAAGGGTGAATAATTAAACAACCCAATTTTGAAAAACACTAGACATCATATGACACTAAACCCACAGCAAATGCTTTGCAGGCTGCCTGACATACAGCCTCAACCAAATCACTGAGACAACTGCATTAGCAAATCTGTCAACAAAGCACATCCTGGCAGTTTTTTCACACATTTGCACTTTCTGGAAAACCAGTTGTATGTAATTTACAAAATTCTCAAATTTAAACATTCACAAGGAGCTTAGCAATGCATGCTGCCTGCTCTGTGTGCCTCCATTTCATATTTACATACAGACACATATACACATATATATACAGGAAAAAATACAAATTTCTTTTTACCCTACCACATTCCCTCCTTATAATAGCTGAAATAGCATCTAAATATAAAAGCATAAATAGTAAGAATATTTGTATGTTTGCAACCCAAAATTACACCTCTTAAATATTTTGAAATACATCTGTGGTACATAACATCAGAATATACTTTTGTACTCCAACCTACAGTGTTGCTTTATCAGTAAATAACAAGTGAGTATTGCTTCTGTAAGAAAAACAGTTATTTTTTAGAAAACATCATGCCCTTGGTAGGAAAAAAAAAAATCAGTCCAGGACAAGTATGAAAAGAATGCTTAATCCTGTATGGAAATGTGTATCTAGATAAGGCTTAACTCCATATGAAGACGCAAACATGACACAAACACAGGAATTCACTGGAGAAACTAACCCTAACATTATTTGTGTGTGAGAGGGATTCATTGAAGAAACCAATCCTAACATTACTTCTGTGTATACACACACATATAAATGTGTTTATATGACATGTATATGAATCAGTTGTTTCGCAGATTTCTCAAATCCAGGACCTTATAATTCTATAAGCACCAATAGAAACATACATACAGTAGTAAACCACTGTAGTTACAGTCCTAATTTTTATAGTAACCTTTTATACCTTTTGAAATAAATCAAATTCATTGCAAAGCATGTGAATTTTAGGCAAACAAATTGTTCTATCAGATGTATTTTTTTATTATTCCTGCCTATGTACAGTATCAGAAGAGGCTCCTTTTCTCATTTTTAAAACTCAAAACTCTTTAACCAAATTTTATTTAAAAGAGAAGTTACAGATCAAATTGATAGCTACCCATTGCCCACGTCAAGCCTTCCCAATCCAACTGCCATGACCTAAATCCTTTAAACTGTAATTAATGATAAAATTTATGCTTTATGTAATTCTAAATCTCAGTACATTTATTTTTCTCAAAAATGCACAGATATTTACTCTCCCTTACTCTCTCTCTCTGGATACATTTACCTCTAAAAAATCCCATTTACTGGGATTATCACACCAAATATATTTTCTGTACCATATGCAAACCAGAATCTAGGTAGACCACCCACTAAATGGGGTTTCCAATAATTCTTCATTCAAGAACACAGAACCAAACAAAACAAATCCTATTATACATCCTTTGAAAATTATTCCTGATTCTCTTACCAGCCACCCCTATATACAACACACAAGCACATACACATGTGTGCCGACACTTATCTTTAGCAGGAAGTAGTTTCTGGGAGACAGAAGAATGTGTGACAGGGCCCAAGATGGTAATCAAGATAGCACTTCAAATCCCTTAACAAGTTTCAGTTCAGCCTGAAGCAGCATTAGATTCTAATAAAACACAGAGCAATATGAAATGAAACGTCTGAAATGAAATGTCTGGTTTTCCCAGTTTTACTCACAAGCATACATTGATGGGTTNGGGAATAAAAACGAGTAACCCTGACCATGCAGAAAATCTGAGAGGAGGCAGAGCAGGAGGAATGCAAAAGTCACAGAATAACAGAGGTCATGAATCTGGTGTTTCCAAGTGCTCAGAGCACTAAATCTGAATTTACTGTTGACCCCGGAGAGTAAAAATGTTCTCCAGTTGTTCAGACCCATCAGGCAGATCATAAAAATTAAGATCTATAGAGATGCTCCTACTTATAAGGGCAACTGCTCTTTATCATCTTCACTACAATTAATTCAAAATATTTAAAGAAGTCCATGAACTAGGAAATTACTGCTTTCAAGAACAGATTACAACATTAGATAGCAGTGGCTTAATTTGCATTGCTGACAAGAAAATCCAGAAAACTCATTAATTTTACAACAGATACAACTCCTTATTTCATTACCTTGTTAACATTTTTTTTTCTGCTTTATGTCTTCTTAGAAAAAGAGCCTTGCTTCTCTCTCATTTAAACCTAATGATCTGGTCCAACAAAACCATTCAGCTACTTTCATTTGGAATGAGTCTTCTGTAAGCTGTAATAAGTAAGCATCTAGCTACAACTACCAATGCACTGACATTCAAAAAACACACAAGTTTTTAATGTCAAAGAATATCACTTATATGTAATTTCCTTTTTGAGATATTTGTAAAACAATTAATAACTTTAAGTGCCAGAAGCAATCAAACTATGGGGGGTTTTATAATGTTAAATTCCCAAAATGCTTATTAACTTTTCCTTCCTTGCAAGTCAAACGTAAAAACATAATTTTGCAGAATTAAGCCATTGTATCGCGTGAAAAAATTATCAGAAACCCCAAACAATGCTCCCAAGTGTATAATCTGAAAACTAGGTTTCTTCTCATGCTGTTAGAAGTCTTTGCCTTGAGGGAGATGAAGACTGACAGCAGAGGCACAGATTTTGGCACCCTCATGGCTGGGTGCTCAATAATTGCTGTTTTAAGTAATGCTGTTTTAAATAAGTTGCTGTAGACAGCAACTTACAGAAAAAGCAATGCTTAAGCACTAAGTTGCAGTTACTTTTATGCCAAATTAGAATAAAATAGCTGGACACTAATTCTATCAAAGGGACATAGACACATAATTGAGCAGACACCATGATTGCACCCTTACATCATTCTGCCAGTCCAAGGAATTTACAAACATCCTGTTATAGACCCTGAAGTGTCTATCCTTTAGCCAAGAACTCAAAAAAAGTCAACAAATCTCAAATAACTGCTTATTTATGTAAAAACACCAATATTGATGAAAATTAAAAGTGGTGCTTAAGACTAAGAGAGTCAATGAATACCAAAGACAAAGGCATTTGTCGGTATTCTCAAGATCGAAAATGTTGAGAATATTTATGTCAGAGGAACTGGAAAAACATATATTCTGAAAACTATTCTTGCCTGAATAATATAACGTGTGTATGAAATTTTGCTGACTTATGAATCAAAGTCGATCTTTTCCCACCAGGTCAATATCCAGGACAGAAGTATTTTATCTGATTTGTGGAGCAATAGAGATCCTCAACAGGCCTATATATTCACAATACTTAGTACCTTAAAATGATGTATTTCATGAAAGAAAGTGATGCTAATAATAAAAATTTCCCAAGAGATGTGGTAATAATCACAATAAAAGCAATTGAAACAAACTAACTTCAGAAAAATAATAAAATACCACATACTGTATTAATATAGTTGCCAAAATTAACTTGTTAGTTTCTCCCTGAAACATTTTAAACTAGCTCTGGTCAAACAGTCTCCCCTCCCCCACCCTTTTTAATTCTTGTTTTCAATTTACCACTCACTTGAAAAAGTGACCTTACTTTTACCCTGCATCTCCCTCTGGTGGTTTCCTTTTCTGTCTATTTAAATGCAATTGTAGTAAGGAGATTCCTCTTGTCTTGCTCTAAAGCAAAACAGAGTTTTACAAGTTTCAACTATTTTCATCTCCTTCTCCTTTCACTAGAGCTAAACTGACACAATTAAACTGAAGTTGTCTAACTCAACTTTCCTTCCCCTGCCGTCCCTGCCAAGCGTTTTGCTGTTTCTCTGGCCATTCCTTCAGCCATGCCCATGAAAACCCATCTGTTTTCTGGGAGAGGGAACTAGCAGGATTACAAAAACAGACAGTCCATCCTTCGAACATCAATGCTCTCTGAAGTATTTCCTTACACATCGGCGTTACTACAGCTGCGTGCCGGTGAATTTGCATCGCTGGGATTTACAAACCGGAATTGCCAGAGCTCCCATGCTGCGGATCGACAACAGAATGGGATGGTTTTACTGACACAGTTCGAAGAGGAGATGTGAATGAGCCAATACCACCCTCAAAATTCTAAAGGATGTCAACCTGTTTGCTGACAGAACATAAAGGCACATGCACGGGATGAGAAATGCAAAATGTAAATCTCAGCTAGCACTGAAAACCTGCTCCTACCAAAAATAATACCAGCAAAGAGTGCATGTAACTATCACATTTGCTACATTTCATGTTTCTTTATCTGGACTGTTTTCGGGTTTTGTCCTTGTAGAAGTTGTTCTTTTCACCACTGTTTTTATGTGGAGAATATTGCCAACTACATCTGATGCTGTCTGAACTTAAAAAGAACGAAGCCAAAGTTTCCAAGGACACAGGGTAACATTTTGACAGGCTTTCTAGTACTTACCACATTTTAACTACTAATGGTTTAAGTTAAGTCATTACAGATGGTTCTGAAACTTTTATCCAACATCTCATTTTCCTTAACTTGATTATATTAAAATAATGCACTGTTCCTAACACAAATAGTTTCTTACACTGAAGAGTCACTTAAGAAAAATAATTCCTCATGGAATCCTGGCAGTAGGGAACAGAAACCACTGCTGAAGCAAAAAAGAAATCCTTTAGAGTGATAAATAAGTAACTAACTACACAAATTGTTTCAACTCAGTGAGAAACATTCAGGAAAAATATTCAGCAAGTGGAACACAAGAGCTTTCCTGGCTTCAGAAAAATATGATAAACAATGGACAGAAAATAAAACACATTGAAATGATCACACAAAGTCTTTTCCAATGAGATCTAATGTTAGCACCGTCCTCCCCTCACTTTTATGCTCTTGAGACACACGTCAGTGTACCAGGGAAGCATCAATCATCAGGCAAGAGAAAAACATAAAACCTATCAAACTGTAGGCTGGTCTTTTCTCAGGAAACATGTCAGAGCATTTCACTTTGATCTTTTTTTTTTTTCTCTCCTCTTTCAGAAACAGACCAGGAAAACTTCTCCACCCTCTAAAAATAATAAAGCACAAAGCCACACTTTCCAGTGCAGTCCAGAAAATAATCTCTCTGATGAAAATAATTTCTTTCCAGTGACACCAAGTGACAAATTAACATTAAAAATGCTGGATCACAAATATCATAACCATAATTTCATCTGAAAGCAGAAATTTCTGCTTTTATCATTGATCAGTAATAAAAAGGAAATAATGTCTTAATAATGACACTAACAGACTAATTATACATCTAATTTTCAGTGTAAAAAAACCTACTTCATTTTGTCATGTCCAGAAGCCTGTAAATTGAATATAATCAACACTATAATTAAAATTTTGAAATAGCTTCTATTGTTAAGAGTTTGCCTTCAGTAATTAATTACTTCCCAGTTAAAAAAAAAAATCTTCTGGGATTAAGTGACCATTTCACTCAGGAAAAAAAGCAACACACACACTCTTTCTCTATATAATACATAATTTAAATAAGTCTGTATGCTCTACAATGAAAATAGATTTCTCCTGAAAGTTTTTTTTTTAAGCTGAAAAGCAGAATATAACACAGCAATTTCTTAGCAGCATGAGAATACAATGGCTACATTTTAGTAAGAAACTAACCATAGTCTTCTTAAGAGAGACTACTCTGCTGAGGAGACACCTGGAATGACAGCACTCACTTCTGGAACGCACAACTGACCTTTAGAAACAACTCATCAGAAACCCAAGTCAGATGCACAAGGCCTGGCAGTAATGGGCAAATTCTGAATCTCTTAACAGAAGTCAAGACTTTCCCTGAAGGTTTTACACAAATTAGGTGATTAGCAGAATTTTAGAGTAAAAAGTCAAGTCTAAAGAAACTGGTTCTGATCTTTGTATGCCTACAGTGAACTGGGAGACCAAAACTCAGTGTGTAAGCCTATGTAACATCTGAATGGTAAGAAATAGCTAGAAATCCAATTACTGTTACTATATCTGTATCATATTGAAGGCATTGAAGTAAATGGGAAATAGACTGGGAAAGTAAAAATTGAGTTCATGTAGAAGCCACTTTCCAAAATCTCTGTTAGCTCTACTACTGCCTGTCAAGTATTTACAGCACCTCATAAGGCATTCTCCCTCTCAGAAAAACAAATAGAGAAATGAAATTAACTCTTGAACTTACAGAAGTTTATTTTCCTAATACTGGAATTCAGGCATAGATACATAAGAATTTCTTGTTACATAAAAAGGCAAATGAAACATTTTTATCATAAAAGTTTCTTTCCTGTTACAAGCTTCGGCAAATAAAAATCCAAGTTAAGTAAACCGGGAAATGGTTAATGACTCAACATTGAATAAAATTTCACTATTTGAAATATATGGCCATTTGAGTCCCAATACACTGGTATTAAACACATTTTGAAACCATATTTTGACAAGAATTAATCTTAGCATAAATATTTTTGTTCTATATGGAAAATACTTTTATTGTGTGACTATTAAAAAAGCCTGTCACTCCTGTGCAATAACTGATCTATAAATGTATTTAATCACATAATCTTCAATGAAATTAAAAAGCAATTGCACATAAATAGCAATATAAATGCCTTTACAGGTCACATACTTAAATATTTGCTTGTTACTAGACACACAGAGCTAGGCTGACTTCATTGAAGGTGCACAAATGGTGTAAGTAAATAACAGAGGCCTGAAAGGTAATGAATAATGCTGGTGTAATTACAAATCCAATGACAAATCTTTTCCTTGCCTATCCAAACTAAGATACAAACTCCTTAAAGCTCAGATGATGGGGAATATGGACAAGAACATCCAGTTTTATTGATTTCCCCCCTTTCCCGCTCTGAGGGCAAATATTCAGGTTCAGCAGGTAGAAAGGAATCCCCAATACCATCAATACATCAGCTTCACCAGGGGTTTTTTGCAGAGTCCTTCAAAACTCCTGACCCAACATACCACAAGCTCATATTGTTCAACAGCCTAACTCTGATTAAAGGAGTTATGACCAACTTAAGTGGCAGAAAAATATTAAAGGTAGAGTGTCAGTATCTAGTGTTAAAGATAGTTATTCCTGAATGAGATAAAAGCCTGATACAGTTTACAAATGCAAATATGGAAGGACTACAGAAAAACATATTCCAGAAAATCTAACAGCTCAGCATATCTGTGTGAACAAGCCTTTTATACTTATCCCTCAAGTATTTTCAATTCTAGCTGGGCAAATAATTATCAGCTCCACATAAGACAGTTTACAGAGATGGAAACAGAAAAGTCTAGAAAAGAAAAAAATACAGAAGAATTTTAGTACATCCTTTATGCTTGAAGGAGAAGCCCATAAAATTACTCAGAGAACTCTACAGCCAGCAGCACAATCTCATAAGCTCTTGATTAAGTCCTTCAAACTTAAAAAAAACCTGTAGAATTCAGAAGGGGCAGGAGATGTACTCCTGAGCCAAAGAATCTTCAGCAGACTCACAGGATTCCAGCAGAATCCCTCCTTTTACTATTCAGAAAATTTGCCTGAAAAGGAAAACTTAGAATGAAAAGTGCTTGTGAAAATTGCAAATTAAAGTGCCATAACAAGCTGGACAGCAGTACAACTACCATACATTATGTACAGCTACAAAAATCCTGGACAATCGTACAGGAAAATGGAAAGAAAGACATGAGCTTATGAAACTCTTGCCTACTAAGGAAAATCTGATACATACGAAAAAAACAATCCTGCAATAAGCAGTTACAGAGACCAGTTTGAGCAGTTTACGGCCATAAAATAGCAACAGATACAATGTCACAAGTTCCCTATGTTCTTACCAAAATACCTGTTACTTCCCAAAAACCAAGACTTTGCTACTTTGAACCAGGAGGGACAGCTGGAAGTACTAAATGCTACAGTATTTCCAATTCTAAGAGTTTACAAATTATCAAAATATACCTCCTATATGACACTAATAGAAACAACACTAATTAAAATGCAGAAAAACAACAACAATAACAATAAAACCCAAAGAAACTCATCTATCTATGCAGTATAAATGTACACACAGTCAAGAGTCTATGTGTTTTGCCAGGACTCAGACAAATATCAGTTACCTCATGAGCTGTAATTTTCATTTGTGAGAAGTCAGTCCAAGGCAGGCCCAAGTTAACTCAGTTTCGGTTCATCTGCAACAGGACAGTCTGAATCCTGTATCTGCCTATGCTACAGTGAAGTTCTAGCAGTTCTCACACATGCAAAGCTAATATATTTATGAAGAACCATCAAAAACATATTAATATGTAGATCAACATCTCAGTTATAGATGTGAAAACCCCTTCTTAAGGAAACAAAAATGTTAAATCAATATATTTAATATTAAAGCATAACATTAATTTTATGCAGCTTAAAATCCTGGGAAATGGAAAGAGCTATATATAACATATACTAGACCTTTCTTATTCATATTATGTCTTATGTTAGCTACAGTTAAATGTTTCAAGGTAATAATGATACAATTATGATTTACTCAAATAACTAGACTAGAGTCAGACACTCCTAAGAAGATCATGCAGAACTGAGTGGTTTATACTGAAGTTTTTTATTGCTGTTTCTATTGAAATTACATTTGTATGTTTGTATGGACAGGTTTGGGGGTTTTGGTGCAGCTAAAGATATCTAAGGTTTTTTGTTTGTTTTTAACCGTGCGAGCATGAGCCTGACAAGGATTTGTAACATCAGTCCAAAGGAGACAATTAAACCCTTAAAACTAAAAGGTAAGTAAGGACAGACTGTCTCAGGAGATTCAAAATAGTACACTGAAAAACTATTAGCCATTACAGAGCCTACTCTGTGATACAAAATTGATGATCAACGTTAAGTCCTACACACTTGTTTCTATATTCTCTTGTTTAAAATCATTATTTGCCAGTAACCAGTATTAATAAACACCCATGACAACCTGAGGACATAATGACTGGATAGCCTGTCAAGACCAGCAGAAAACAACCCCAAACATCTTCCAGTGAAACCACATTCTTAAATTTCAGGTTCAAGGATAGCAAACAAGAAAAACAAAACAAAAAAAAGCAACAAACCATGAAGAATATGCTAATAGCTCTGTAGCACCCTGAACCACCAACAATTTAAATGCCAGCACGCTACAAACCAAATAACTAAATTTTCTGCCATCTGACTGACACCAATTATTCATACTACTCCATGAGCAATAAAACCTATCTACATGTCTGCTCTCTAAGACAAATAGGAAAAGAGTGGCTTTCCAATATATCTTCCAGTAGTTACAAAATTCAACCACAGAGTCAACTATACTTTCTACCACAGAGCTTATTTATTTCTTCAGGTTTTAGGACATATGGATACTCCAGCATACATTCAAATAATTCCCTGTGGTATATGATAGACAGTGTGCGTGATCCTTGGGTAGCTTTAATAAATTTTAAAGTTTGGATAAAAATAAATTTGCACCTTCAAATGGATTGTTTTAGATGCTAAGCCCTGCAGCTACCCCTAACAAACACCTCGCAATGAGTTTTAGCATTTGCACAGGGAGATTATCACAGTAGGCTCCTTGACACAGCAGAGCTCACAGTGATAAAAAACAAAATGCGCCTTCCCCTTCTCCCTGGGGGTGTGCTGGATTCTGAACCATTAGCAAATACAACTCCATTATGTGGGAAGGAAGTGGGAAATGGTTGTGCTCTGCAGGTGTTCAAAAATACATTTTCAGTAAGGGAGCAGATGCTTGAAAAGAAACAATTCAAGTAAGCACATGGCACCATAATCAGTCTTACTACTGTATTTGAAAGCAAGTGTCTTCCTCTCAAATATACAAGTTACTTGCTTTTGGCATCCCATGTATTTATTGCACCTGCAAATACTTGAATATATTACACTTCTACATTTCAATGTACGGTTCTTTTAAAGCAACAGGACACAACAGAACACAAAAAATTACGAACAAGTCACAAGCCTGAACAAGCCACAATAAACCCTGTCAATTTACATGGCACAGAGAGTTGACTAAAATGCATTTTGATTTTCAAACTTTAATGCCAATAATGTATACAGAATGAGGTGTAATAAAATACATTACCTTCATTTTAGACGTTTCTGCTACCTTATATTGACAGACAATTGCTTGTTTTTATACTCTGAATATGTGGAACATCCATTGTTACAGAACATTTTGGTCCAATTCATTTTGAGGAACCAATAAACCCAGACAGAGCCAAAGTGCATTTCTTCATAAGTAAGTGTCAGGAAAATTAAGGTCTTTCCTTGCAAATGTAAACCCAACAAAAACTAGATCATTCATGTGTCGAGTAAAACAGATATCCCTTAATCAGAAACTCTGAAAAAAACCCTTAAGTTATTTTCTCACTAGATGCACTTATCAGTGCACCTTTCTTTTACACAGAAACAGACCAAAAGGTTACAGAACAGCACTATGCATGATTATTGCCTTTTAATGAATTTCACTTTCTTCTGCATACCAGAACTTGAGGACTTCTAAATAAGGCACTTAGAACCTGTGACCAAAGTCTCAATTAGTGCTAAAGGCATCCAAAGGGCATCTAAAAGTGTTGATTTATGATTAAATGATCTAGCACTGGGCCAGGAGTTCCAGTCAGTGCACTAAGAGCTGAACAGGTCAGGAGACTGAACTATCCTGTCTTTTTCCAGGTGACCCTTGCAGGTAAAGAGAGAAGGGTATGACTGGGCCAGAAATAGTCTGCCTCCTGTCATACTAAATTCACACTTAAGGAGAGACATCAGTCTGCAACTGCTATTCTGATACTTCTTGGGAATATCCAATCATTGTTTTTTGCTTTGTTTTGCTTTTTAAAACTGTTTAATGACTTTCCTAAGAAGCAATTTTTAACTACCTTAGAATCTGTTTACTATTTTACACTTCGTAAATTAAGCATGTTTTGTGCCTACATACATGTAGATTCTTTATCTTTTAGGCATTAAAAACTCCCTCTTTTTTATTTCTCTCACACAGTACACCCTATTGAGACATGCACCTGCCTTTATGCTAATAAAAATCAAATTTAAGCTGAACCAGTTCCTCCTTCCCTTTTCACTTAGACTGACAACATAACCCCAAATGGGAAGTTTAACTTCCTTATTTCTCCCTTTCTGGCTTTCTTTTTTCAGGTCCTCTAGGGACTCTCTCCACCATGACTGTCCCCACAGTAAAAGTCAATGTAAGAACAGCTCCTTTCTTTATCTATTTGAATTCCTCCAATGTCCTAAACAATTTTTACTCTATAATGATTTTTCAGATCTATTTCTAATAGGCCTAAAAATGACACGATCAACTTTGAGAGTAACTACAGCACTCTTTTCCAACCTGTTGAGCTATTAAATAGATACTGTGCTACCAAATCAAATTTTCACAAAGTTTCAACCATATTTCAGCAGTGTCAGCATTTTAAGAAGTCCATATTCTTATTTCAAGAACTTTTGTTTCAACATTCAGGATAACTATTGATAACTAGTTTTCCAGATTACTGCTCTGTGTTCTTGGATCTATCTGCCACTAGCATTTACTCTACCCAGAATCATAGTCTCCCTCATGTTATTCATATTCTGAAGGAGAAAGTAACAAACACACCAGATAGGTTTAGTCATATAGGCCATTCACTGCCCACTTTTTAAAATTCTGTTTGCAGTGCTCTCAGAAGGAAGCTCAAGAAAGACACAGTTTGCTTTGACCTAAATTTATTCTCACAATAGTTCATTACAGCTATAGCTCCTTTAACATATGAATGATGTGCAAAAACCTACATAGTCCCAGTGATGAGGAAATTAAAATTATAAAGTTCATTGAACTGAAGCATAATGAATTCTCCTGTGGTTTACTGGCTGTCTACATTTGACTCTTCCTTAAACAGTACTATTGATATACACTTCTTACACAATTATGCATTAAGAAACAAGCTGTAAAAAGTGGATGTCTTTTAAAAGTAAACTTTTGCTATGCCATGGTGCTGACCTACAGTGGTATTTCCTATGCTTAGTACAAATACTGCAGTGATGTATTTTTCCACTCTAACTGTTTATCATTAATGTACTTCTGTTTCATAAGGGAAGGGTAACAGCAAGAAAGTCTCTTTCCGTCATTCAGTACTGACAACAAAGCAATCACAGTCCTTTATAGAAACAATAAAGCAGCATTGCTTGCTATTCTATTCTCTTTCCCCTTCCACCTATTGCCACACTGCCACAGGCCACACAAAGAAGTTAATGTTTTCTAAGTTCAGCAACTGGCTGCCTGCTTATCTGAAAACTTCAACGTGGTGGTGCAACTTCAGCTACCTGTGGGCGAGCACAGTGCCTGGCAACCCCGCAGAGCAGGCGAGCCCCAGCCCCACAGAGAACATTCCCAACCCGAGTGGGCGCTGCCAGCCCCCTTCTGAAATAATTAGTGCTCTGCCAACCGCGGCTCAAAACAGCCAATAAAACCAAGCTGCACACAGAGGAGAGGGGAGCAAAAAAAGCAGATATTTGGGCCGGGGCCAGGCCCACCTACCGGATAATCCCGGTTTACATCCGACAGCTGTTTATACTTACCTGACGTACGGCAGGTGCGGGACAAAAGGGTCACAGAGCCCCGCAGCACCTGCCGCCTCCAGCCCTGCTCAGCCACCGGGCAGCACCCAGCACCTCCCAGCACCCCTGCAAGCTCCTGGCAGCAGCTCCCAGGCCCAGCACCCTGCCCTTGGCTCAGTGGGATGGCTGGGGAGCAGCCTGTGACACCCAGCTGAAGGAGTTCCTCTTCACTAGACAGCAGCTCGTAGGAACCACCAGCCCTTCAGGGCCCTCTCAGTGCCTCCTCCAAAACACACTCAGAGAATCATCGCTCTGGCTGCGGGGAGGAAAAGCCAGCTGCTGGTGCTCAAACATTTCCTTTGGCTCCATCTTAAAAACCACAGAAGGTTTTTTGCTTTACTATGCCCAAATCGCACAGTGAGCACAATTTTTGGAACAAGTTCTCAAGGAAAAATAATAATAATTTAGGTGCAACAGACAGAGGGCTGGAGATGTCACCACTCCTCGTTCCAAGCCAGCTGTTTAATCATCACTGTGTTGTGCTCATTTTGGTGCCTCTCTAGTGCACTGTGTGTCACATGCAGTTCTTGCTACATGAAGTATTACTGGCAATGGTATGTTACAGCCAACAACATTTTCAAACATTTTCCAGCCAGCCACAGTCAAGAGTACTTGCTGAAAAGAGCTGAAAGACTGTCTTCCTCCTTCACAGGTAAACCAGAAATATGAAGGACGTATCAAAACTGAGAAATTAACAATCAGGCCTAAACACTACAAAGGTGCAGGACTAAGGCACTCTAACATAGAAAGGAGAGGGGGAAAGAAAACAAAAAACAAAACCAATAACAAAAATCCAAACCAGACACGATGGCCGTAGGTGGTACTTTTATACAGCTCTATGGGACGTTGTTTTCATGAATGTCATTTAATGAGCTGAAATTATTTCACATACAGCTCTGACTAATTTAGTTTGCCTGAAAGTTGATGCTTTTTTCTTGGGCAGGTAACTGAGCAAAGCTTTCTGCTCTTCTACATGGGAATCACAGAGCAAGTATCTCCAGATTAAGAGAGAGAACCCAAGGTCCTTTGATCTAGTATCTCTCACTTCCATCACTAGAGTGGGGGGAAGAAAAACCAAAAAAATCCAAACAAAGAAAAAAGCTGATGGATTTAATGTCAGGCTTCACCCTTAACACTGTGAGTTCTACAAAGAGGGAGCAGTAACTGCTTATACCTGGAGGTTGAGCAGCACATTGTCTGAAAAACATTTGTTCAAAGTGGTAAGGAGAGATGGTAAACCCAGCCCATAGTGCAGTGCATTTGGCCAAATTCCCAGATATATTAAATATAAAATGCACCCATTTCAACTAATCCCTAGCACAAATGACACAAGTACATCACTCCATAACTGATACATCCAGAGGGATGACAAAAAAAAACCAGAAAAAAAAAAACTAAACAACTCTAGATGCTATTAAAAGAAAAATCATGTGGAAGCACAAGAACACTAAAAAGTAAATAAACCTCACTTAAGCACATGGAAAGACTTTTACTTTTAGAAGAATCAAACCTTATATAAAACCTCTAAGATCCCAAGGAGAGAGAGCTTTTACACCATGGTGTTAAAGATATGAAACTTACCTTGTTCAAGTACATATCTTTAGCCCAAACAGTGTAATAAATAATAATACAAAATCAGCAAGCCAACTTTTTGAAGCATTTAAGATTCAGCACTTATATTATGTATATTAGTTGCAGCATAGTTCCAACAGCTACATGAACAATTCTGAATGACTAAGTAACCAAAAGCAGCTGATAGGACCAGAATATATTTGCCACAGAGTACTTTAAATCATAAACTGAAATTTATCCATTACTGCAATAAAAACAGGAAAAGATGCTCCAAGTGTCCAGCAATATTTCATATGGAAAACATGAAAACAATACAATACTTGAAAAGAAATCCAAAAGTAATCTTGCAATTAAACCTGAATTATTGCAATCAGTAATCCAATTAGAAAAAGGAACTTTCCAAAAATCAGATTATGTAAATTTGGTTTACTTTTATGCATTTACATAGTAGTAACATATATTCTTTCCTTAACAGTATATCAGAATACAATAGAAAGAAACTCCTCTCACTTTATAATATCAAAGTATCTGTAATTTATACATTCCTATTAGTAAATTGGCCAGGAGTGTGGGGAGGTGTATCTTAGCAGGCACCTCTTCTTGACTGAACAAGTTAACATGCTTTGCAGCCTGCACTGCAAGTAAAGAGCTACGACACCCCTTGGAGAAAACCAGTTCATGATGAAAAAATTCCTTCATAAGAAAGAGCTTCAAAAATCTGTCCCTGCCTGAGCAGGACGTTGGGATCAGAGGATATCCAGAGGTGCCTTCAGCCTCAACCCTGCAGCGATTCTAGGAAATAAAATTCTCACAGCTTCCACATAGGAAAAACATGACATCACCTCAGGTGTTATTTGAAGTCTGACAAGATGCTATGAAGGTAGTGTTATGTTTATTTTCATCTATAAACTCTGCAAGGGAATTTTCTGAATACTTTGGGGAAAACAGATGGATTTATATTGATTTCAAGTATCTCATTTAGGTGTCTAAGCAGATTATTTCCCTTTATAGTCAATGGAGACTGGGCTTTAGTTCTTAATTCCTACACATCTTGGGTAGGTAACCTAAGTGCATAGCATACTAGGAGAAGCCAGGAAGCAATTCTCTTGGAAAAAACGATGTCATTATAAAAAATGAAACCATGGTAAATAACTTTCACTGTGTTTGAAATCCTGCTTTCTTGTGCCATTTTCTGTCAGTTTGACAAAAAGCTCTGCAAGATACAGACTTTTGCACATCGAGCCCAAACAAGCTCAATTACACACTAAAGTCAAATAAATGCATCTTTAAGACTGAAATCCACAGCATCAGATGAAGTCTACCAACATTATCTTTCCTTTACATGTTCATTTCATGGCAAAAAATCCAACTTGCATCTCTGTGCTGAAAATAAAGAAAAAAAATCAAACCACTACTTAAAGTGTAAGAGCAGGATTCAGAGAATAGTAGAAACATCTAAGACTTGCAGTGGTTTTTCAGGATTTAATTAAAAGCTGCAAGACATGCTTACAGATAGGTATTTTTAAAAGAATTCATGCCTTTGGCATGTAGTAATGCATAAGACTTCAGCCACTCAATAGTTCCTTGTATTAGTGCCCAGTTTGTCTACTGTGCATACATTATGGTTAATATTAAATTATTTAATCTTTAGTGTGTACCTGAGGGGAGGGGGGGGACTGCCCACTGGGAGGAGTTTTTGTGCTTACTAGCACATATTCCCGCCTTCTACAGCCTTGTCTGCAGAAGAAATCTGGAACCAGAAATTCCCCAGAAGTAATCACAAGCAAGATTGTGACAAGTAACACAGGTCAAGCATTCTTAAACAATGACATCATTGTAACATCTTCAAAGATGTCTTGATTTCTAAATTTCCTCTTAGTCATGTCTTAGTCAAGACTGACACAGGACTAAGACAGTCTAGCCAGGAAGCAGCTTAGATAATTACATGTAGCAAAACAATGGAAGAATAAGTTTGTACTTCTTTTTCCAGTGGGCATACCCAATAGCAACCTGGATGCACGGTGCTATCTAATGATGGCATGTTAGCACACAACCTGTACCACATTCAGGAAACTATTAAGGGTTCTAATCACCACATAGGCTAGTTTTAAAATTAACATATTAGGAGAAGCCCTCTAGTGTGTTCAGACAATGAGTCAGCTTCTAAAACCAGAACAGAAGCAGCTAATATAAATGAAATGCTAATTTTTCCCCAGACAGTGAAGCAACACTCTCTGTGAATTCCAGTTCTTTTGTAGCATGTGAACATTTGAGTTTATTCTCTCAGACTACAGTGTAGACCCTTGAAGAGTTTTTTGCTATTTCTTTCCCATCTGGATCAGCACTGGAGCACTGGGAAAAAAGAAGGTTCAAACCTTAGAGTTCCACACAATCACTTAATTGTACACATGATGTGCATTTCCATAACCCTTCATACCCTCATATTGCTAATGCCACAAAAATAGCTCCAGTTATGCTTTAGATGTTCTCTCAGCACCAAAATAAGCAATGCAGACTTGTTTGTCTATCTCCTCTTCACCCTCAGTCACAAAACTGTATCAGCACTTCAGAGTGCTGAGGAGTAGCTCTGCTCTATAATAAGAATATGTAGGACATCACCTTCCTCAACAGACCTGCTTTCCTGTATGTATGGAACACAAATTGAAACTATTCCTCTCCCCTTCACTACCTCTTAGATCATACTCCAAAAAGAAAACATTTTTTTTCCTACAAGCAATGCATCATCAGAAAGCATCAAGTAAACTTTAGTCTTGCCTACCTAGGAACTACCTCACATTTAATATGGCCCCACTCCACACATAGGTACCAAATACTGTTTTATATACTCTGGTACATTTCTGCAATACAGTCATATTCTGATTACAGTAAAGTTGTGAAAGTACCACACAACATATTTGGCCAGCATAGCTTACTGCTTAAAATATGTAGATCAAAAAGTATGCAGCTTGACATTTAATTCCCTAAAACAAATAAGATTGTGACAAGTAGAAAATGAAAGATTTTATTCTAAATCATCTAAGGACAGACATAGTAAAATCAGAAATCACCACAGAAATGTAATAATTAAAATTTCGTATTAGAAATATCTCCTAGAGAAAAGAAATCAGCAGGTCCTCTACATGTACTCTTCAAGTTAATGCTTTTTGGCAAGATGAAGCTGTTTAAAGAAATAAAACTGAAATAATAACCACTGCAATGGTATTAACAGACTCTTTTTCAAGCTGCTTTAATCTTATAGTCTGTCCAAGAAATTAGCAGAGCACATACATGTGACTTACTGGCAAAAAAGAAAAAGGAAGGTAACTGAGCCAAAATTATTTTTTTATATCATTGCTGCCCTCTTCTGGTTTAAAATTGTTCATTCTCCATACTTCATATATTAACTAATCCATCTCAACTAATTACATTACATTCATATGGAACATGTTCAGAATTAAATTAATTTCATCTAACACACAAGCAATTTTGGCATGCTAAGAGTCCCACACACCTTTAAATATTATAATTTGAGAGTTATGAATTAAAACCTATTATTAAAATTGATTGCTAGTGTAATTTTTAAAAATTAACTGTTACTCCAACGTACAGGAGTCAGATTTGACATCATGACAGGTGTCAACTTAAGGTTATCAGGAAAACAGAAAACCAACAGGAGAATTTGAAAATGCTTATTCAAAAGAAGTATGAGGAGAAGGGAGAATCTATTCAGGCACACAGCTTTTACTTGTTCTGTTACAAAAATATATCCAGCAAATGCAATTCAATATAAAACCAGTAATTCATAATTAAAAGAGTTTATTGTGTGTTTTATTGTGAACTAAGTGCTTTTCATATTGCCAAGATCCAGAAAACCAGGCAGGCATAAATAACATACACCCTTCTTTCTTGCCAAAATACCAAACATCTCAGTACAGAATTCTGGAATAAAAGCAGTGAGTACAAGTTTATGCATTGCTCTAGAGCTGAAGAAACTCAGCATATTCTGAGTTTCTGTCCTCATGATGCATGTAGCATTGTCCATTCCCCTTCTTGTTCCCATACATACCTTTCCTCCCACTAAATTGGCATCATAACTTCTCTCACCTTTTGCTGCTGCTCAGAGCAGGCTTAAATAACAGCACAGCCCAGCAGTTCTTCAGAGTTTCATCTCCAACTCAAGATCAAGATGTTTCATATTTAACATCACCTTTGCAGTTCTTTTTTCTATGCATTAGTGGATGGCAACGGTTTCACTTATTATTGTCAGATCATTTCATGAGCTTTATCAGCACTATTCATATAATTACTCTACTGAAGACAGAAAATTTTAAATATATTGTCAAACAAATATAAATAAATTTATTGTATTTTTTTCAATAACAGCACCAATTATTTATAGCAATTGAGCTGTTAGTCACACAGAGAAGCTGCACAGTAATGGATATTTTACTTGTGATGACCCTACAGATTATAGGCAAGAATACATATCCTTTCTCTTGCTGTATAAAAGTTAAATCTTGTTAAGTTTCTTATGGTGAAAGTTTCCAATGTAACAGCTATTTTTGTCCTGAGAATACAAATAATATGAGTGAAAGCCACTACAGTCCAATCGACAAGTTTGCCAGAATCAACTATGTTTGAAGCCATGCTTTGTTTCGGTTTGTTTGTTTGCTTGTTTTTGTTGGCTCTTTCAACAGCTGCTATAGAATTAAAGGCTTCATCTTGATCTTTAAAAACACAGCATGTGTACTTTGGAGGATGGAGAAGGAGAAGAGAGATCCCTGGAGTTCAAGAGCTGCTGCTTCCATTTAACTTGGAAATGCCATTGCTACTGACAGTTGCCACCTCATATCACAAACCAAAGCCAATGGAAACAGTTCCAGAGGCTTATGCCTGCAAGGACAAAATAAGCTCTTCTTCTCAAGAGAGAGATGTGTCTGTCTAGGCAAGAATGACAGAGAGGATTGAGATAGAAACTGTATTTAAAAGACAAACAATATGTATACTAAAATCTTGCAAACTAAGGTCTTGTCTGAAAATACCAGGCTGCTATTTCCCCCCCTCTCTCTGTCCAAAACTAAACTTCCCATAATTTAGGACAGAAACACTTTAGATATTTCTTGCCCAGTGCTAAGACCTTCACTGGCAAACCTTTCTAAAAAAAACCCAAAACAAAACACTCAAACCCCAAAAAACCACAAATCAAAACCTTTTATACTTCAAGTGCTGATTAAAAAATAAAATCTCACCCCCAACCCCCAAATCAAAATATTTCTTGGTTTAAATTCCCAAATAGAATGAACTTATGCCTTTCTTACCAGGTATGAAACAGGCAGAAAGGAGGAGGAAAAGCTAACTGAACACCAAGTCCACACCAGGCATTAAAATTAAATTTAAAGGGTAGTTTATGGGGAGAGTTAAAAAGCCAAAATTCTTCTCGGTCTCTGAAAGTATGATCGCCAACAGCATAACAGTGTAGACAAGGTAAGTGGCTAAATGGAGTCCCAGAGTTTCTGCAACCATATGTGATAGACACCTGTACATTAAAGTATCACCAACTCCAAAGGCCATTTTAAAAGATTAATTCATGTAAACATGGTGTATGTCTTGTGGTTGCTATTAGAGAAAGAGAAGATCAAAAGAATCATCTTGGACCCCATACCTGAAGAGAGAGGAAAAAATAATGTATGTGGTAGCAGAACAAAAAAACCCTGAACCTTCCTTGTTTCCCTTGTGTTTCAAAATGTTCTACCTTAGTAAGATCAATGGGATAAACACAATACTCCAGTACTCGAACCAAAAGAACTATTTTAAGTATACTAAGAACAGCACATCCAAGAGTTGTACAGCCTCTCAGGTCACAGGCTGCAGAGGCAATTTATCCACCAGGCCATGAGAGGTTGATGCATTCCTCTGATGAAGGACCGTCACCAAGTTAATTCTAAAACATGGATCGCTCATGCTCTCATTCTGCAGGGGTTCCCAGAAGTGACATAAAGGGCTTAATAATGTTCAGAACCAACTGGCTTTTGTCAAGCTGATAAATTTGAATATCTCTGCCATCCATAAATACTTTTTTCATTCAAAGTTTACAGTGATTAAACTTTTATGTTCTCTGTATGTGCAGCATAGATTATTGTTCTACTTGTACACACACCTATATTTAAAATTTTCATAGTTTCTCTCACTAAAGTAATCGGTTTAAGATGTGATTTTTTTTTGTATTTAACTCGTAAATCAGCATTAGCTTATGTAAATCAGCATTAACTTCTAAAATCTGGGTTTGTTTGGTTACTTAAACTAAGTAGCTACCAGGAGCTACCTCAGACATATAGAATTGCTTTTATACCTAGACAGATCATTTTCTTTTTATTTTTTTAAATACTGTCAGGCTCTAGTTAAAAGCTGGGTGAAACTCATCCAAGGTATTACTCCACTGACTTCCCTGCAGTTACATCAAGTATAAGCCTGACCCTAGGGCACACTATTAAAATCTTTTAAAAGTCAGATTCAGCAATGTTCTTTTTTTTTATTAGGGAACAAACAGTGCAAAACTATGTAATGACCTATATTCAGCAAGGGAAAAGCGAGATCAATCAAAATGTCAAAGATGTATAAAAGATGCATTAAAATAGAAAAGCCATATCGAGTACAAAACATTTCACAATAATACAATCTGACTATGGCCCTCAGTCCAGTATCTGCTTTGAAAACACTGCACACTCTCAGGCAAGTAAATGCACGAGCACAGATCAGTTACCAAGTGCAGATGAATGCACGGCATCTGAGACACATTAAACCTTCTCTCCATGAGACTGCAGCCCAACTGCATGTGTGGCATATCTACCACATTTGGAACATTTGGTGTTCTCATGTGAACGGTGTCTTTGGAGGCACCAAGCTCCTTTTCCCTTTTTAAATTTGAAAATACACATCCCCATTTCCCCTAGTAATTACCATAAATGAATGGCAGTTCTCATTTCTTAGTCTGCACAGTGATTCCAAGGAGCAAAAGACACTTGTAGTGTTTTCAACTAGCAGGTTTTATTCCCATTACTTACTTAAGAGAAATGCAAGTAATGTAAGGCTTACGGATTTCCACTCCAATGAATAAAAAATACAGGTGATTGTCTGGAGGAATTTTTAGTATTTTTCATCACCCATTTAAGATATATACATATCAGTATAGACAACCCATATATGCACAAAGCCTTTTAGTATTAGATACTGCCTTGAAATATAATAAGAGCACATTTTCCTACAAGCCATTTTGAGAGAAGGTTTAAAAAGAATTCAACATACATCCCAGCGAGCTCCAGAAGGGTGTATTAATGCATTTTACTCACAAGAGCTGCTGGTTTGCATCACATCCACTCCAGTGTTTGGGGCCATACTCAACTAGAAGGAGACGTGATGCTGAACAGACCAAAGGCTGCTGAAGTCTGTGCAGTCCAGGTTTGGGGGATAGAAGAATTAATGAGGAAATGAGAAAAAAGCAGATGGTGCTGCAGTACTTCTTCCTGCCTATCTGCCACCTCAAGCGGTTTCTATAGAGGCAAAGCCCCGGGGCCCCACCTGGTAGACATATAATTACCCTAAATGTGCACTTATGTTTCATTACACCTTAACCATCACTATGCACACTGATTACAAGTATCAATCCATTTCATTTTCATACACCTCTGCGGTTGTACAGCATTCAACTGTGAAAATTCGGCACTCTCGTCACTTCTAAAACAAGGCCCATGCTGATAAACAGCAGTGGGCAAATTATTTGTCACTCTGTAGGGTGCCAGTAGGGTTTGATAAGGATGACATCACTCCCATTTTACCAATAACAATGACACTAACAAGAACATGTAATCAGCAAGCCTCAGTGCTTGGTCTAGCTGTGGCAGGTGCAACTTTTTTTATGCTGTAAATAAGCCAGCCAGCATTAGCTTCCAGCACAAGTACAAAACTATTTATTTTATCAGAATGTTAAACAGAAGTTGGCTTCCATAAGGCACTGCAGCTGCTGTCGCTGCTTCTACAGATGCTTTCATTAATTTTATCAAGGACATACTGAAGTAAGTGCTTGATCAGCACAATGGCTATTTAGGAACAGCTGGAGAAATGAAACAATTAACTTAAGGAGACTATGCAAGCCCAATATGCAAATTAAAATAATTAAATATTTTTTCTAAATGCATTAAAATACATGTAAGAATGGAGCACAAAGCTTTATAAAGCAAGATTTGCAGTGGGGATGGGGCTGGGAAAAAATAAAATCTTCACAGCTCTAACTTACATCAAAATAAAATTCCTGTAACCTTCAAAATTATCCATGTCTTAACCTTGTAATATCAACTTAGGTATTTTTAAAATTAAGTTACAGTGAAGGATATTGCAGTTTATAATAACCAAGCATGAAAAGGACTTAAATATCCTTAGAGAATCTTAATTTTATTATTTGCTGTGAAGAGATACTTTGCCACAGTGGACTAGAAATTTAAAAATGCTATTGTTTTATGACACCTTTACTGCTTGGAATACCTAAAGGACAATACATACTTAATATATGAAGTTTTATTTCTCCTTCTTCAGAAAAGAACGTCATATTGTGCTCTAACAAAGCATTAAAAGAAAATCCACTTGCTTATGCTTCCTTATTCAAACTCTCATGGTATCTGGTTGATTAAACCTCCGCAAAATTTTCTATCCCTGTGTTTGAAAAAAACTTTACACCTAATAGTGGTGTAGTGGAAGCTGAGTAGCTTAAATTTCACCTCCCTTCATCTTCATGGCCATCCAGCTACCACTCCTCAGATTTTGGAAAGGACAGCAACAGAGAAATTAATGCTAGTTTTATTTCCTTCTCTGCCTCTGCTCAGGATACTAAGAGCTTTCTGCAACACTACTATTCTGTCTCCATGCTGCAGCCTGGGAAAAACATGGCCAGATGCAGCTACTAGCATATTCACAAAGAAGGACAAAGAATCGGAATGGTAAAAATAATACAGAGTATTCTTCACAGCAGAAAATCTGGTGCAGGGCAACATTAATTACTTTTACACAAGTGCTCTGGGTAGCTGTACTGAAGTCAGCTTAGCTGGATCTGCCCATGGCAGATGTGACACACTATCCTAGATAATGTTTGCTGTTTTCAGTAGGGGGTATGGTGGGGGGAGCTGCAGCAGACATGTCTAAAGAAATCACTCCCATGATGTTGTAAATTGTGTCCAGACATGCCATTTGAATCTCTCTCCTTTCTACACCCAAGAATGATAAGAAGCTTCTTGTATAGAAGACAGAATAATCTACTCCATTTGCAGAAACTGGAAAGCACTAAAGGATATAAGATAAGACTTCTACGCCATTCCAGTGTTTGAATGCACTTGATATTTATATCTACATTTATTGTCAGTAATTATTGGTCTGCAAGTACATGTATTTCTAGTGAAATCTATGAAATATACCTTCATGGGTTACCCACAAGGCCTTTAAAAACCTCAGGGTTTCTGAGCAAAAATGTCCTCGCTACTGGTAATGAAATTGAACTTCCTTAAGTCTTCATTAACCCTTCTTCTTTCATGTTCCCCAACTAGAAACTCTATTTATTAAGCTTTGCTATGATAAAATGTGTTCTAACAAAAGTCTGCTCATGTCATCTGTGTTTAAATAACAATATTGAGCACAGCTGAAGGAGAATCACATACTAATGTAACATTAGTATCAGTATCAGTAATGCAGCCCACACAAATTTTAGTTTAAATACAGAAAGGTAAGCTTTACTATTTGAAGAGTATTACATACTACCTTCATTAGACAGACCTCTGTTAAATGACTGCTATGAGTATTTGTCACTTTCTTTCAGTAAGTCTCTGTAGGTTAAAAATGTGGTTTTTTTAAAAAAAGTGCAACTACTAATGTGCAACTCTTGTTCACAAAATATGTCAGCTTACTGTTTATCCAAAGGCAATGAAAAGGCCTAGTCCATAATGAGTAGGATTCCTACTGTGCAGCCAAAAAGGAATTGGGGGGAAAAAAAAAGGCAGCTGGATAAACTGGATTTTCCTGCCCTGCAGAGTATTCATACAGATTAAATATCATCTATATACAACAAATTTTATTTTGATATACGTGTCTGTCAAACCCTTCAAATAGCTTAATTTCCTCAACCATTACCTATTCCTTTCCTTAAGTAATTTGGAAATTTTTGAGGTTTTACCACGTACAGAAGGTTAAACAGTCTAGATTCTGATGAGCTAACTGCAAAGCAAACCTTCAAAAAATCTAGTTAAGAGAGAGCACCTTTTTCTACTCTGAAACGCCACTTCTTGCTCCTAGCAGGGCAGTATTACTTAGGTAGATGAGAACTGCTTACTCAAACCACACAGACTTTTCAAAGGTGACAAAGGCAACTGAGATTTCTCCTTTAAAATTTATGAAAAATGTCTCACAGATTTCTGAGATCTGGTTTATATGGTACAACCACAAAATTTCACTTGAGATAGTTACACGTTAGTGTCCTAAAGTGACTCAGGGGTTGCACCCCATGCAGCACAGCATTATAGTCCTGAAACAATAAAAGTAGTTTAACTAGCAGGAGATCCATTTAGGAGATCAGGCAACAGGCACGTTTGACTATAGGTGACTGAAAGGAAGCTGGGCTATGGCAGCTACAAGCATTTCAATATCTAACACTGTGTTAACTTTCAAATCAATGCCCAGTGACCTGCAACGTCTCCATATGAACAAAACTTATCCAGAGTTTGCTGCCTCCTTTGGTCATTTTAGTAAACTCTGCTCTTATGCAGTGGTATATTCAAGTGGTATATTACATCTGCTATTGCATAGAAAGATAAAACCTGAACAAAGAGGAAAACTTTCAGGCTTAGATAGGTCCCATTTTTTCCACCATCACTGCACTGCTTACCACAATTTGATAAGAAGAAGATCTGGCAGATTTTGGTAAAACTTACTTTCTGAGGAAACCATGAAGCCGTTTTCATAACAATGGCCTTCAGGTTAAGGAATGAGACACTTTCAAATTTCTTCTTCTTGATTGTGACAGCAGCAGACACCTAATCTAAGAAACTCTTCCAAAGCTCAAGACACCAAATATAAAGCTGACACCATTTAGCCTGTACTCCCCAATGAGTTCAGACAGGTGAGCCAATATTCATTCCACAGTGAATTTCAGCTCTAAAGGATTGGCCTTTGTGCACATGCAAGTCAGCAATCCATGTCACTGTAACACATGGGCCTGCTGCAGTGCTCCAGTACAAATACATGTTACATGTACTCCAGATTTGCTTACCCCTCAAACACAGGACCAGAACTTATTTCTAAGACAAGCTGGATTAGAATTTTACCATGACTTTTCATAATTCATTTTTGAAAAGGGAAAACTAAATTAGAAGAGGAAAGAAAGCAATATCCATACACAAAAAATGTGATTTGCACTAGAGCATGCTGTAGGTAATGACATGCTTTTCATGTCCTTTGCACTTGGTATATCTCTGGCATATAAGGCATCAAGTTTTTGTCACCAGCCTGACAGCTTCTGATAAACTATTTTCACAGTGAAGTAAAAAAATAAAATGTCTCTGCTAAGACGTTTCCAGTCAACATACAGTTTCCATACATCAAACTTAGAACTAAAAATTGATATAAAAATACCTTCTACACTACCTGAGAAAAAGTCTCTGTGTAGAAAAGCACATGAAGTTCATCGTTTACCACGTATACACAATTTTTCAAGTTGTGTTCAGAATCAGTACAACACTCATGGACCTTCATCATTATCATCCACTAATAAAGAAGACTGAAAGATTCATAAAAATAAGTAATGGATTTTGTTACAAGCGTGCATAAACTCATGTCATTTTTTTTATTACAAATCAAGATTAAAGAAATGGGTTCTGTGTGCAAATAATTAAATATATTAAAGAACTTCATTTGTCACCTAAAAAGCAAATAAGCACTTGTATATTTTAATGCAGCAAAAAGTCAAAGGAATCTGGAATGTTTTGCATTAGATCCTCTCTCCCCTTTTGATCGAAGTCAGTTTTGCAAAAATTTTTGGAAAAAATATCCCTGTCCAGAATGCCTAGCAGCATGGCCATAGAGTATAAACACTTTCCACTTTGAGTACCTCTGATATTTGACAGCTCTACGAGCACTTAAACATCATTTATCACGTTTATTTTTAATAGCTCTCCCTGGGCACAGCTGCCTTGGATGCCAATCTTCTTTTCTTTTGCCTCCTGTAAATATTTGAAATAGCTATTCATTAACAGTTGCAGATTTATTCAGCACTGTTGTACTCCTCGTGAATTGAAAATAGCTTTTCTTTTCTCCCCCCTATCTTTTGGCTGATCTGAAAAAAGCCTGCTGTTTAGGTTCAATCTGTCAGGATTTAAATTATGCTCCAGCTGAGAACTAATCAAGGGTATCTGACCTGGTTTACAAATAAACTAGGAACAAGAGTGTTATTTTTTCCTTTTTTTTTCCTTTAGGGCATTGGACCCATATATGAAAACAAACCATGAACAGGTCACAAATACAGTTATCCTAAAGCAGAAGCAACTTGTCCAGAAACAACTTGTTCTCACAGGTGCCTTCCTAGAGGTCCTCAAGTATTTTCACTGACAGCTCCTACACCTAGCTTACATGCAATATTTGAATTTCAGATTTCAGTACTTTTTCACAATATACACAGCATTAAAAAGGCATGTATTAAAGCTATCAAGACACCCTGGCGTGCACATCAGGAGTCCCACATATCTGTACAAATCACAGCTTTTATTTTCATGGAGTGATATTGCAGAGAAAAAAATTGTGTCATTCATCATGATTGCTCCTCATCTATTTCCACATACAACCAAACTGCGTATAAAAGCCATCCCCCTAATATCTGAGCTTACCAAATTGTACAAAGTGCATCTTAAATGCGTTTTAAGGTCTATTTTCTTTGGCTTTCTTTGGAGAGGCCAAAGAGCTCCCTAAAATGTACCAGGTACAAAATGTACCTAAATTGTCACTTCTGTAGCATGTAATAAGAACATCAAATTTTTGAACGCAGACACTGCACATGTGAGAGGGTTTTAAGACAAGAAAACTGCAGCCATGTCTTGTCTAAT
This sequence comes from Dicaeum eximium, assembly GCA_013396995.1. Taxonomy (NCBI): domain Eukaryota; kingdom Metazoa; phylum Chordata; class Aves; order Passeriformes; family Dicaeidae; genus Dicaeum; species Dicaeum eximium. Next base: position 1,351,352 of record VWZP01001128.1, read on the forward strand.
GAAAAAAGCCCCTAATGCATCCAATACAATATAACTCTCTTCCTTCAGAAGGCTGCTAAAGCTGCAGAATATATTTTGTTTAAAAGAAGTGTTGCTCAACTGGTCTTTGTACTACATGGTATGAATGTTGACAGGGCAACATGCAAGTAGTGTTTTCTTCTTAGTCCTGTCCTGTTATTTCATGAACAATCACAATCACTGTAGCATCATGTTTAAAGCTGGCATCAAAATATTTTAACACATATTGACTTTTGCCTTAATGTAGTAGGAGGTACTTGAGGGGAGGTTAGAAAAAAGAAGGGACAACAGTTAATCATGAGAGAGATCCATCTCATCTCTGGGACCAAGCCTGCAAATTTATTTTTTATAAGATGCATTTAGTATTCTCTCAATATTCTCTCCCTGTCGCATCTGGGCCCATCACCACTCAGAGTTTTACTCTCACTATGACTTCACTGACTACAGCATGAAAGATTAGACAATTACTTTTTATAATTTACACTTTACACTTGAGATACGCTGTGAGTTGAGTTGTTTAATGTTGAAGTCTCTTGCTTCTGTAAACTGCACCGTTATCATTTAATCACATAACACTTTTAAAGGTCTTTGAAAGAAAGTTATCTCAGATCAAAACACCTCTTAGTTTCCTATTAAATTAATCTCAAAAGTTGCAATCTTATATTAGCACTAGATATGGAGATGGCATGGCCTTGAGTCACAGTGGTATTGCATAACATGTCAAGAGGATCACCACAAAACCCAACCTCCACATGGAAGGTGAGCCCTCATTACAAAAGGTGACTGAGAGCAATACAAAAAGCATAAGGCACACTTTACATAAAGTACACTGGGGGAAATTAACGACTTGCTGAAATACAGCTTAAGAATAGCCACAATAACACCGTTAGCTTGGCCTGGAGTCTTCTCCCACAGGATGCTTACTGGAGAGTATAAACACAGGCAGCATAAATGATTTGCTGAATACTCAGAAAATTGCAACACTCAAGATTTGTTACTATTTAAAGAAAATGCATTCTTCTTCCATGCCTCTATTTCTTCCAAATGCTCAAACTTCCACTATGTCCCATGCCAGGGGGTTTCTCAGCTTTAACCACACTATGAGATTAAAAATCCCACTGCAATTTGTTCTGAACCTGGCGTCTGCTAGCTTCACTTAATGCCTTGGAACCTGGTATGGGCTGAGATATCCAGCATTGCTGTTCATTTTAAGAAGTAGTCGGCACGTCGGTCACCTTGCAGTAGAAGGGGTAGTGGGGCATGCACGACTCATTTAGCCCATAAACCAAAACACAGAAAAGAGGTGGGCAAACTTAATGCTGAGAGATCCTAGTTCTTTCACAGTTCTTTCCTATTCTCCAAAAAATCTCTCCTTCACATTCCCACAGCAAAGAAAAAGAAGTTAGCAGAAGACACCATCTTGAGTAATCTTGTGAGTAGGAGGTTTCAGTGGCACAGAACAGCTAAGGCATGTTCCTACACAAGGCCAAGCTATCCAGCAGGAGACTACTCACCAGATCATAAAAGGAATCATTGCTGCATTCTGATAAATTACTTTTGGACATGTTAAAGATGAACTCCACTTGGTAGGTGCATGGTGCAACACAGTGCATCGGATTTGTTAAATTAATGATTTGGATTCTGGTCACCAAATCTGTTTGACAGTAGAAATTGCTCATGATATTTTCACAGGAGCAATAGAAAGCTTCAGGCAGCTGATTGCAGCATACCATGCAAAGCTGACCCTGAGAATACTCTTATAATATTTTGCAAGTATTTCTAATCCAGGTTTTACAACACCAGAAATAAATACGTGAGTAAAATATGTATTATCAAAGAAATACAAGTTTCTATAGCTTGAAATAATTACAAGGAGTGAAAAAATTCCAATACCTCCATGGTTAAGAAGCCACATAAAACCAAACTATCACTTTCAAACAAAATTAAAGATAAAAACCTTTTCCCTCTGGAAATCACATTTATTTAAAAGATACATTATGCTTTAATTCCAACTCTTTTTAAATTCAAGACTGAATACACACAAAACCAACTTAATCTGCCTGGTAAAGAGTTAACTACTGGCTCTGACATTATTAAGCCTTGTGATTTACACTCCAGTTCAAATAATGCAAACTTAGCAAAAATAAATTTATAAATAAAATTAACAAGCAAGTAATGCTACCCAGCTTTTTTCTGCTGCTGTTCCATTAAATAAGCATGGAAAGAGTATAACATACACTACTCTTGTATAATATAAACAAATTTTCCAGAAAAAGAAAAAAAATAATTTCAAGCGAATGTTAGATTGATGAGCTCTTCTGAAGAAGCCACAAATGAGCCAAACATTCTCTTCAAAAGCATGAAGACTAGAGCATATTTCAACTCTCTCTTTTCCCCTTCCCCAGTTAAGCTGGAACAGGTATCTCCTGTCCTTGGAAGACACGAGAAGACACCCCAATGCGTCCAGCATTACATGAAGTTTTGTAGGATCATTTCTCACCCCAAAAGCCAGCTAAACTGGCCTAGGAAAGAGCAGCTCTGTGATGAGAGAGAAAAGCTTGGGTAGATTACTACATCTAGTTTCCCAGACATCCCTCCAGTCCTTTGCTCCAAAGGATGGTTCCGTTAGGACATTGCAGAATCGTGGTACTTCTATAATGTCAGCATCTGGGAAGATTCAGCTTGGATCCATTACTAATGTAAACTCTGTGAGGTTTCTAAAAACACGTTCAGTTTTACCCCAGATCAGTCCCCCAGCCTGATTCACACAAGGAACACTCTCCCAGCCAAAAAAACAGGTGGCCTGAGGAAAGGATGAAAAAAAAAGGGGACAACAGGGAGGATGGATGGAGGAGGAAAGGGGGGAAGAGATGGCCAAGAAATGCTCCTTCTACTTGCAATGGTTGCTGAAAGTACAGCTGAAACTATAGCCTAAGGCTGAAGATCAAGTAGTAATTTGGATTGTATATATCTCTGCTTTGGTTCTTTTCTATTAAACTTTTATTTCAAACAAAAATAAAATGCACCTTTTTCATAACAATACAAAATTTAACAGGCTGGCTGTCATTCAAAGATTTTAACAGCACAAATGTAAATATTTGTGTAGGAAAATAAAAAGGAATGAGAAGACTGAATTACATAGAGCAAATGTGACCAAAAACTGGGGTTTTCTTTCTGCTGAAGAAAAAAATACAACCTTTGTTAAGACAGACTTTTCTGGTTCTTGAAACTGCCAAAGTTAAGAGATTAGTGGAGTCTTATTGTCTCTAGGATTCTTAGTCAGGCATGCAAAGTAAGCATGCGTGTATTCAATTTATAATCCTTATTTCCCACACTGTAAGCTACAACCCATGCACACTCAAAAGACTTTATAAAAAAGGAGCATTACTAGAATAGGTTTGATAGAGACAAAAAGGTTATCTGGTCATGCTACCAGACATTTTGGCAACAGTTTCAATTTATCTGGCAATTTATCTTCTGAACAATATCTATGTACCTCTGGCAACACTTAGAGGGATAACAGCATCCTAAAGCAGCAATTGTCCAGACTTCCAAAAAATATGCCTTTTATTTCATGTTACAGCATTAATATGCTTTATGTTTTGGAAGAGATAACCATGATATGAAAAACATTTCAAGGCATCCAAAGAATCTATTTAAAGCTATTCAAGCTCATAATAATCCCCATAGAGGAGAAAATACTACTTTCATAAACACAAGGCAGCACATTAATACTTTGACTCCTGATGAAAATCTTTATGGAAACATGACTTTTTTGCAAATTCTAGGGTGACAGCTCCTCATTAAATGAATGATCACTCTTTGTTACTACTTTTTCTTCCTTCCAATTTTCCCTAAATAACAAACTTTCCTCTGTCATCCCATACAAGACCTGAGACAACACCATGGTAGCAACTACAGTGACCAACCACTTATTATCCTGAATGCAATCATGTGTTACTCTACTCCAGCTGTTTACACTGCCACATTACACTCCACTCTTTGGAGCCACTTTTTTTTTTTTTAAACAGGTACCCAATACTTACACAATAAAATCCCAATTATAGAAATGGCAACGAGTGACAAAGTAGTTTTCCTTTAAAGTGAATGGCCCAATTACAGCTCTGCATGTTATGCTGCATACCTCCAAAAGCTATTGTGACTCATTTGTATCTTAACTGAGGCATGGGCATGATTGTTTGGCAAATTAACTCTTACAGCATGATTGCTCTACAAGGCTGTTTGACAGAACTAAATCCTATATGAACAGTGGAAGAAGGCACTGACACATGGAGCAAAAGAGAGGTTTCCCTTCCTCATTTTTGATGCCTAGTATCACAGTAGATTTGGCAGCAAAGGAAAAAAATATAATGCATAAAACCAAACTGAGGTACAGAGTATGCCTACAAAATCTAACAGGCAAAATCAAATGAGTCTCTGCAAAACTCATTTGAACCAAGAACAAAATTTAATTATTAAAAAAAAAAAAAAAAGTGACCTGGGGCAAAGTATCTGAACTGCTACACTAAAGCATGAAGGAATCCATAACTTTTTAGTAAGTTTTTCCAGTTTCTAAACTCGTCAGGAATTACATGTTTTCCAGAAGGTAATTCTTGTAAATAATTTGATGATCTTAACCGGGAGTATCAATTAAAGTTTGACAGAGTTATAAGGAAATGGAAGCAAGATTATATTATTGAAAGTTCTTGGCAACCATAAAATTAGAAGATGACATGTTCTACACCCTTAATGAAAATATTAACAACATATTAAACTAAATCTGAGCCTTCTGCTGATTCTTAGTGTTTCTGTGAAAAACAGTGGCATGTTGTGAATCCCAGAATCCTTTGTGGCCAGAGGGCGCAGAGATGATCAGTATGTTTAATATTTTGATGACAACATCAAACATACTGCAAGTGCACTGCAGAATGATCAGCCTTTGGCAACAGATCTTGAAAACACCAAATTTATTCTGCATGAGTCTATCACCCAGCATGTGCAATAGGTTTGAAGCATTCTGACAGCAGTGGACTGACTGCACACACAACACACTAAAAATGCACAAGAATGGCTACATAGCTTTTGGCTCAAAGTCAGCTCACATCTGGCCATCTCAGAAGGAGACTTCAATGCTAACTGCAAAAGGCCAAGTAAAAACATGCAAAACAAAGGAAAAACATGCAAAGAAAAATTATATTTTTAAATTCAACAATTTTTAATAAAATAAAGGATTAGCATAAAACCCACACAGATACATTTTCACATTACTTAATTGCCATAATAAAATGAATGGAGGAATTTATTTAAAGCATGTTAATAAGGGTGTTGTCCAAATGCCTCTTTAACAATGACCAGCTCGGGGCATTGACCACCACTGTAGGAACCTCGTTCCAATGTTTGAGTGCCCTCTCAGTAAAGAAATATTTCCTCATGTGAAGTCCAACCTCCTCTGAGAGATGCAGCTTTGAGCCATGTCCTGCCTGACACTAGATGCCACAGAAAAGGGATCAGCATTGCTCTCTCCTTTTCCTTCTCAAAAAGCTGGAGAGACCAATGAGGAAAAAACCTAGACACCAATAATTTAATGTAATTGCCACTACACTTGTGAAGTAAAATTTAAAATAATGCAAAGGAATCTTTTATGCAACAGGACACGCAGAAGACAACAGAAGTAACAGTAACATAGTGGTCAACTTGACTGTATAAAACAATGTACCAAGAAGACAACAGGGAATTTCCTTCAGAGCCAAGAAGAACTAAATTGCTCACTCAAAAGAAACTTGAAAATATCTCCAATATTTCAATTTACTACTGAAAAGACATTTTTATCCCTTAAAATATCTCTTTGCTGTAAGACATTGGTTATATATTTTTGTATATGTTACACAGTAGTTCTCACATCCTTGGAGACACTGCTTCTACTCACTACTGATGGATTATAATTTTTTTTTTTAAAAATAAAAATAAAAAAATAGATATGGACAAAGAAAACACAGCCCAAGCATCCCAGTTTGGTTCTGCTTCTGCTAGCCAATGGGAAACTAAAACAGCGCTAATACTTCATATTTGTCCCTTCCTGACTGCCAGCTGCCCTGAAATCATACGGAGAATTTACTGGTAGTTGTGCAAGGGCAAAACAGCTACTAGGGATAAAGCAGAATGTTTTGACAGTACTTCATCAGAACCACTAAAACCAAAGATCCTCAGCAAAGCTCACAGTCACCTGAAAAGCTCTGGAAACCAATCCTTATCATCACCCATAAACGCCTGTTTATGGTAAACTTGTAGAGAGAAAAATATGTAACACTAATCTCCTTTATACTCTCAGCACTCCGAAGTCTACCAGATTAGGGATAATTGCTGAAGACAACTAACAGAACTCAAGACTCGGAATCTTAGTTTTGGTACTCCCCTGCTGCATAATGTTACACGTTGTCCAGGATTTCCTAACAGAAGTGCTATTCAGAACTCAACACCATGCATGCCAGTGAACCATCATGCTAATAATGGAATAAAAGTAAGTGATATCTTGCCACTACAATTATCTATCCAGAAGCAATTGTTCCATATAGTTTGAGGAACAGTATTTCCCAAAAAGACTTTCATCTGAGCACCCTGACTGCTACCATAAAATAAGCTAATGTAGTAGTTAATTATATGGTGTATATTTTAACAGTAGTATATTCCCTGCCATTTGCAACAGACATGCAATGCTTAAGAAGTAGAGTTTTGTAGTGGTACATACAGAAGATCTTAATTCTAAACTAGAATGAACAGCTAATTCAATAAAAATATTTGTATTTTTAACTTAGTTTGCTGAATGAGCTAAAATTGCTTGCAATATAACGTAGTGTCTTTGCCCAGAAAGCCTCTCACAATATGTAGGGTTTTTATGATAATGAAAGTCCCACTTAATGAAAAAAAAAATCAATTTGGAGTCCTGCAACTTAGCCAAAGCCCCAGGACACCCCTCCACACAATATTCAAGGTTCAGGCTTGTTTAACTTTTGTGTGTCCTTGGAACACTGTTCACCAATGGCAGCTCCCCCAGCCTTCCACTTTACATACGAAGCAAAACCACATTGTTATACATAAAGTTGCTTTGCACAGAAAAGAAAGAGCCCTCTCATAACTGCAAATGCAATCCCCTAAAATACAGCACTGAACATGGCTCAGCACATTTTGAAAAAATCTTACTAATAAATTGATGACACAAAGAAAGCACTGTACAATCAGCTGTAGAAAAACTCTGCATAAACAACCTTACAGTAGACATTTGTTCTCCAGTAAAAGACCACTTTACTGTATTTCACAATACTTTTTCTTTTACTAGCTTTCTTATAGAAGTCTGTTATATATTCTGATTTGACATGGCTGCCCATGTAAAAAAATTTAACTACTCCTTACTAACAGTTGAAGTTCACAGAAAAAACATTGAAGTTAAAAAATGAAAAAACTCAACAAACTACTGTCAACTTGAGATAGATTATTTTGTTAATGAAATTTTGTGAAATATTCAAGTTCATGTGACTTGTAACTTCCAAACTATTATGGAGGTCAGAGAGGAAACATAAACCATGCAAAAGTATGGAAAACCCCCTCAACTTCAGTACACCTTAACACTTAGTCCAAGGCATCAAGAAAGTATGCAGCGTGTACTAGAAATCTACAACAGTTTTTGTGCACATTGCATTCCATTCAAGATATTAAAATAATATATAAAAAGAAAAACAGCTTATTTCAGAGGTTGGGATAGTACAAGAAATAGGCTAATATTTGTTCAGTCATGGTGATTTCAGCCGTACTGATTTTAACCAGTTTTCAAAGTGGAAAAACTTTTCATGGCACATCTGTACGTCTCTGTTTTTAACTAGAGCTTCAGCAATACATCTTCTGTGAAAACAGAAGTGATTGTTGAAGAGATTGTGGCTCAGTAACTCAGCAAGAAATTGAATAATGGCTTTGAATTGCTAAAGTCTTTCACTGGATTGATGAAGATTCTGCAGCCCACAGCTGCAGCAAGCTGGCAGTAATAAATTATCCATGCACTGCAAACTAAGGATCTGACTATTTCATCCATTTCTAAGTATGTGAAAGCTGGAGGCAAAGCCATTTTACGACTGAATAAATACTTGGTTCTTTCCTTGTGTCCTCTAACAGAGGTAGTAGTGTAAGGCCAAACAAGAATAGAACTCCCTGGAGATGCCTGCTGTGAGAAACGTCACAGCATTTCTTCAAGAAATTTCAAAACAACAGCTTAAGGGCAACTTTTCCATTAGAAATCAAATTATTTTGAAAGAGTCAATATTTATAATAAAGGCCACAGTACAACACATGAATTGAATTACTGATTTTTTCAATCCAAATGTACAATACTTAAGTTCAAAATACTTCCCAAAATTTCACATTCATTGTCTGCAAAGACAAACAAAACCCGAGTTTTCTTTCTTGTTATATCAAGTAAATACATCTTTATGATAATATAATGTGGAATTTATGGTATATAAGTACAATTAGGACAGACAAGTCTCTTTTCTTTTCTTTCCACACATGCGAAAAATCTAAATAAAACTTAGTTAACTTAAACAAGGTCATAATCCTGACTTATTACCCATCTTATCTTTGTTATACTTCCTTGAAGAATTCTTCAAAGTTTTTAGGAACAGCTATACAGAGCTGAGTAACACTTCTTATGCTGCTTATAAATGGCAGCTTCTCTCCTGCTTAGTAACTACTTGCCAATTTCAAAATCATCTATCTTATATTACTGGAAACTCCTAGCTTTCTGAAAAATGTTTCCTGAGCTGCTTCTCCACCAAAATAACAAGTGTATTTATGTATCCTCTATTTCAGTTATTGATTATTTCATAATGTGGATACAGGTTTTAGAAATTTATCCTACTAAACCAAGAAATCTGATACGACAGGATTCCCATCAGACAATCCAAGCAAACAGTCCAATTCACAGCAACCACAGCATTAATTCTACAAACCTAACCAATAAGGAAAAATTAGTGGAAATCACAGATGAGCTTCACAGAAGAAAAGAGAGGTACTTGGCTTTTAACAAGTGAAAGAAAAGGCCATTTGCAATCTTAAGCATGCACTTTCTGTGTGCATAATGTAGAACTTAGAATTTGTAAACGTGGACTCTGATCAGGAAAAAGAGTCTTCCTTGCATATTACTGATAGGAATAGACAAAAGTTTATCACTGGCCTAAATAAGGTTCATTATGGATCCCTAAATAAGGATAGATTCAAAAACACTTTTAATCATTTGAGATGTCTTACTGGAATATTTGCAACTCTCAGAGCCATAAGTGAAGCCCAAGGGATGTACCATCCACAGAGGACAGGACATCAAATTATATTTATTACTTTTGATTCAAAGTATTTCATACAAAGCGGGAAGCAGCTGCTACACCAGAATTACCTAAGTATTTTTAATGTACATTTTAAAATCCTTCAAAATGGCACACAGAACAAGCACCACATGTGCCTTCACAATGAATACTGGCATAATTTGGAAATCTGTATTTTTGAAACACTGGTAAAATTTAGACAAAGAACAAATACTAAGATGCAATAAAGCTGTCATAAGCTACCATACATATAACAGCTTTAGTCTGATTCTGGACCCAGATAGTGTACTGCAGGAAAAACTTAATATTTGATTGAATCCATAGGACACAAATATCCTACTGAACTTAAAAGCTGATAAGCTTTGTATGGGTCTCAGAAACACCCCAGAATGTCTCCACTAAATCAATTACTAGCAAAAGCAATGTATCACTAAATAGGATTTAAGAATCCTTGGGAGGCTCATTAAATTTTCATAGCTGAATGAAAAAAAGTTTCCATCACCCTCTTCAAGAAATTTGAGATAAAGTAAAATGACCAAATTTTACCATTTCCACATCACCTCTAAAAGATCAACACACAGAACTTCACTTGAACAATACAAAATCAAAATAAAATACTCCTTAAATGACTGTATTTTTCAAATAGTGGTGTACACCATAACAAAAGCATGGCTTCTACCACAAAGGCAGCACAAGACACAGCTATGACTACTAATAACAACAGAGTCATATTGTACCCCAATCATTATGTGTGAAGGTAAGCCCAGATATGCTTCAGTGGCTGACTTTTACTGTAGAGATAAAATTCCTTACCTTGAAAAGACTGCTTGGCTCTGTCCACCAGTTCTTCAATAGGATAACTTGCTAGGTCTCCTCTGGCATGCTTAGTTTTACAGTAGGTACATGCATTGAGACACCTGTTCAGAAAATGAAAATACTCAGTTTCTAGACAGGAAAGCCTTTATATGCACAGCTTTATTTATTAAGTACATCTGGAAAAATGAGCTTTTATATCTGCAATCAGAAAATAGTAGTATTCTGTTTTAAAATCAATGGAATAGTTTGAAAAACATTTTGCTGTCCTAACTTCCTAAAGTATCTTTCACATCTATATGAAAGTTTGAAAAACAATCAGTGGGAGCCACATACAAAACCCAAGAGTGGGAATTTAAATACTTTTTAGAAAGGTGTATTGGGTTAATAACTGTTTAATGCTAAAGATCATTCTCCATCTTTCCAATCCCTCTCTTGCATAAAAAATCTAACCTGAACAAGAAAATAAAGGAAAAAAGTCCTGAAAGGCTGAAAGTAAATCTTTAAAAGCATGTATACTTGAAAAGGCATTTCAATTAAACTTTTAACTTTCCTTTGGCTGGTATAAATAGAACAAACAATGTAATGAAGACAGAATCACGAACTAGAAAGACAGTTTGGCACAATAGACTGTGGAACTAATGAAAACTCCTACAAGAAAATGAAGGAATAATATGATTGCTTCTAATTTACCTGACAATATACCAAAGACCGATTTATTCAGAGTACAAGGATGGAAAGACCAAAACAAACAAAAAATACCTCTCATTGTAAGCCTGTTATGCTTTTTTCCCCTTCTCCCCTTTTCAGAGCTGATATTAGCGTTTCATAGGTTAAAGCATTTAAACCTAAGCCCTATAAACCTCACAGAGCCCAAAAAACTTATTATAAATATTTCTATTGTTCATGCTTACTAGAGTAAGTAGTTAGGACATAAGGACATAAATTCTGTCCATTTTAACAATAAAAAGGCCACAGCTTCATAAAATCATACAGTCTTTAAGGCTGGAAGAGACCTCTAAGATCATCAAGTCCAACTTTTGACCGATCACCACCACATCAAATAAACCGCAGCACTAAGTGCTACATTCATTTCTTGAACACTTCCAAGAATGGGTTCACTACCACTTCCCAGGGCAGCCAGTTTCAATGTCTGGCCATACTTTCAGTGAAGAAGTTCTTCCTCATCTCCATCTTAAACTTCCCCTGGCACAGCTTGATGCCATTTCCTCTTGCCCTGTCACTGGCTGCCTGGCAAGCGACCCCCACCTGGCTACAGCCTCCTCTCAGGCATCTCTAGAGGGTGATAAGGTCACCCCTGAGCCTCCTTTTCTCCAGGCTAAACACCCCCAGCTCCCTCAGCTGCTTTCCATGGGACTTGTGCTGCAGACCTTTCCCCAGCTCCACTGCCCTTCTCTGGACATGCTCCAGCCCCTCAATCTCCTTCCTGAAATGAGAGGCCCACACCTGAACACAGGATTCAAGGTGCAGCCTCACCAGTGCCGAGTACAGAGGGACAATCCCTGCCCTGGTCCTGCTGGCCACACTATTGCTGACACAGATCAGGGTGCATTGGCCTTCTTGGCCACCTGGGCACACGCTGGCTCATGTTCAGCCACTGTGAACCAGCATCCCCAGGTGCTTTTTCCACAGGACAGTGTCCTATCCACTCCTCCCCCCACCTGTGGCACTGCAAGGGGTTGTTGTGATCCAAGTGCAGGACTCAGCATTTGGCCTTTTTGAAATTCATATGGTTGACCTTGACCCATCAACCCAGCCTGCTCAGCTCCCTCTGCAGACACCTCCTACCCTCCAGCAGATCTACACCCAAGCCCAACTTCAGTGTCATCTGCAGACTTACTGAGGATGCACTTGATCCCCTCATCCAGACCATCAATAAAGATATTAAACAGGACAAGAAAACATTTAGGTACAAGAAAAGGCAAATGTTCCAACTACAGCATAGTGGGAACTAACACCATAGAACTTTCAAAACAGTACCGAAAAGGAAAAGCTGTCACAGGGTGAGTTCTGATGAAGTCACCAGCTCCAAGCCTGTGTTTACTACTTGGATATAACTGGTCTTCTATTATGATGTCTGGCATCTCCATGACTACGTGATTACTGCTTTGCAAACTCCAAGGGTTTTTCTTCACAAAGACTCCCCTCACATGTTAGTTCTGCTTCATTTGCATTTTTGTGTTCCCTTATCATGTATAGTGCATCTATAAAACACACCATGTTACCGCTTACTCTCCTCTCCTTATAATTTATGCATAAATCATATACATTCCTTACTATGGATTTTGCTCTGTATTTGGGCAGCAGCATTTGAAAAGCTTTACAGCAAAAACAGTAAAAACTAGTAGTGTTAAGTACTGCGCAATACTGAAATTATTTATGTCCAAACCTTGAGCATCATTTTAACATCTTCAATCAGTGCTCTGGTCCTACAAGACTGTGCTACCTGAAAAAATGCAGTAACAGCAGCTCTTCTATGGTACTTCAGTAAACTGTCACAAAGAGAGCACGGAAATGTGGAGAAAGAAGTAGGAATAAATAAGAGGAAGATATTTTCCAAATATTCACAGTATTATTATGATATCTGCCAATACTTTCATAGTATTATATTATTTTCCAAATATTCACTGTATTATGTGGCATTGTGTCCAAGTCATTTATTACTATGGTCTTTAAGTACAATTTCAGAGGGCTTGTTGATTTATTTTGGGGTAGGAGCTGAAAGTTGGAACTTGGAGGCAGACTTTTTTCAGGTTTTGCTTGAAATGCACTACTACTTTACTACCATGTGGTAATTAACTTACTCCTACTATAAAAAAGTATTGGACATAAATAATGTTTATTGGATATAATAATGTTTATCAGACATAAATAATTTAGTTTTTCTTTTTTTTTGGTACTTAGAGATGATATAACAAAACCAGAAAGAGACAGACTTAGATGTAGCATAAAAAAGGATCAATTTTAGAAAGCAAACTAAAGGAGACAAAATTTCTACATCCTGCTTGTACTATATTTGTTAATAACAATTTGGAAAAGGAAATAATCTTTTGGGCTACACCTGACCAAGAAAAGGATGCAGATTTAAACTACTTGTAAAAATGCTGAGCTAACCACTTTTCGCAGATATAAGAATTAGCAATTCTTGAAAACAGAAATTTAAACCAAACCATAAGTATAATCAAGGATCTGTAGTGGTTTCTTCCCTAGTAAGCCAGACTCCTCTCCAAGTTTCCAGCATAACAAATTACTCATATGTCCATGCTGCCACATACTCAGACCACAGACAATCAAGTGGAAAAAGGCTTTTGGGAACTCTGAGAATCTGAACACTGCCTCTTACTAAGTGGCAACCACTACCAAGTGGATCACCTAAAACCAACATCTCCTTAAAAACCAGCCTTTACCACAGCTCTAGCTCAAATACATAGGACTAAACAGCCAAGAAGCCAGCAGTTGCAAAAGAGTATTTGTTTTGTGTTAAATTGGGAGCCTTCTTCAAGTAGGTTTGTAAATGTTAGTTTGTATTAATGCAGGTCAATTTTTGGTTTGGTTTTTTTTTTNGAAATCACATACATTTGTAGAAAACAGTAATTAATCATTGTGTTTGTAATTGCCAATACGTTTTGGCTAAATTTTATAGTGATTTCAGAACAAAAAACACTGGGTCCTGGTTTTCCAACATACTAAACTGATTAAGGTACTTTGAATTATTAACCTTTTGCTCTGAATTATTAACCTTTAATCAGCTATGTGCCCAGTACACAGAACTATTCACAGCAAGATAAAATATTATCCACAGTTAAATTACTACCATGTGGCTAATTAAAAAACTTTTCGAACACATTACCAAACTAAGCATCATCAACATTTTGGTAAAGTGCCTAAAATTTTCTTGTAGACATAGGTAACAGTGGTCTTCACAATGTTTAGCTAGTATGTGCTCATGTTGTGCATTATACTAACCAGACTCTTCATTTTCAAAACAGTAATATTCCTCATAAAACACACACTTAACATGAAAGGCTCCCCCTTACAGATGGAACTAATTATGAGTAAGAATGCTTATGACACAGCAGACAAATAAAGACTTTCCTTCAGTGGGACTAATCAGTGGATTTCAGCAGCAGACAAGCATGAGAGTGCAGACACGAGGAACAAAATCCTAGTCCTCTTAATGGGACTTATGCCACAAAGTTTAGTCAAGACAAGATTCCAAGCCCAGATATGAAAAGTATAAAATATCTTTCATTCAAGGATCAGCAAACAGCTCAATTACAGCATGTGATGAGCCATTAGTCTGTGTGTCACTCAAATTGAATGTGACTGATCAAGACCATACATCTCTGAGCAAGATGGGAGAGTTGAATGCTGCAATGGTGTCATATGATACAAGATCCCTGCTACTCTGCAGGTGCTTAGTCTTGGGGAAGTGTTCCCTCAATATCTGGAATAATCTAGTAAACTCCTGCTTGCTCCCGAGGTGGTCTACCAAATTGGAAATTTGCATAAAATCATTAATCACAATTCAGACTAAATATTAATATTTGCTCTTATGAGATCTGACTAGCTATGCATATTCAAAATTTGCCCTATTAAAAAAAAATAAATTCTGCCACTATTGCAGTGCCACTGACACCCCTGGCACATCTGAACAAACATGGAAATATTGATCATCACAGATTGATGTCTCCCACACCATTTCTCTGCACCTACCACCAGACTTCCTCAGGTGGCCTCAACAGCTCCAGGCCAAGAATATTTTGTATTAGAACTGTGGTATTCCTGAAAGGGGAACATCATTTGCTTGCTTCAAAATACAGGTTAGAGATTTATGCTTTTATAAGATACTTTTACAGTTTCTATCAAATGTAATTTTGACAAAAAATGCTCTGGAGAATGAATACAGAGAAATCTCCCTTTGCAGGCTTGACTTAGCAAAAGAAATACCCAAAATATATACCCCCAGCAGGTGAAAAGATGAATACTAGTCACAAATTATTCATCAAAAGCTAGCAGAATTCTACAAAGATTTTTCTGTTTAGAATACCGAGTTTTGAAAACCTAACAACACTTTAACACTATACTTACATTTAAATATCATACTATATTTATAGAATTAAATGCCAGTAATACTTCTTTGCATTCTACCTCTATGAAGTCTACTTTTTTCTTCCAAAGTATCTAAATTCCCTGAAGCATAACTGTAATGGAACAGGGAGGAAAAAAAGGAGTTCACAGGAAAATTAAAAAAAAAAAAAAAAAGGCATGCCTAATATGCCTGACTTGTTTTCAGGAAGCTGCTCTTTTGCTTGAAGCTCACACATTTTACAATAAAGCTTTTCAACCCACAGAGACAGGGAATATAATTTCCTGACAAATATTTGGGGTATGGGACATTGTTTTCACTTTAAAAATATTCAGGATTTAAAATACTTTTGAAACAGGGGCAAGCAATTTCTCATGAAGGCTAATTAGTCTAAGCAGCAAACTACATTATTACAGAAATACTGTTTCTGGTATCCCAGCTTGTTCAGACTGAGCTTGGACACCAGCCACAGGTACACACATGCACTTGAGGTTACAACATTTTCGATATGATAAGAACAGGACTTGTCTGAACTTATCTTTGTAGCCAAGTATTTTAGAGATATGCTGTGATAGAAGTTCTCTGAAAGTGCAATGCCAGCCTAAAAGTTTCTCAAAAGAGTTTTAGCAGAAAACAGTATGACACTTCAAGCAGTACTATACAACACAAGGGACTGCACACATTTTTTTCAAAGTAGGATACCACCATGAGATGCTGGTTTTTAATTCTGCATTAAATTCTGTTCTTCTAAAGATCTTTGAAGCCAGTGTTTTATTTGGTAATGTCTCACCACTTACTAATCAAAAGGAATTTGGAGAGAAGGCAGCTCCATTGGTTTGATAAGCCATAATATGATTTAATTTCGTACTTCAAATATTTGCATTTTCTGAAACTGAATTCCTACAGTTAAGTGCAGGTAATTCAAAGGTCACAGCTGTGTAGTTATATCATCTACATTCACCTTGCTCACTTCAAGGCCAATCATTTAACATCAAGTGCACCAATGTCACTTTTCCGTGTTTGTATAAAGAATTTCTTGATTAGTTATTCTGGCCACACAGTTTTGCAGCTGAATTAATGTATTAAGGCATTCTAAATTGACATTACAAGATAAAACATCCCATTGCTAAGGTGCACACATCTGTGCTCCCCATCCTGACCCAAAACAGTGCAGTGCTTGATTCTTACTGGAAACTGGAATGGTTTTTTTCTATACAATTCAAACTAAAGCCCCATGATTCACAAAGACATAACTTATTTTAGAAGTATTCCCAAATAGCTGCGTGGCTACGTAGAAATCAGCTTTGGGGGCAGATCAAGACAGGCATTAATATCAAGAAAGCAACTCAGCTAAAACAGCACAAGTAGATAAATGAGGTTCTGTGGTTGCACAGAGCAGAAAATGCCATGATGTTCTAACTACAAGTCATCAATTCTTTCAGCACTTCATAAACAGTAACAATATTTAGAAGATGATGACTCCTGGTCTCAGTCAAACAGTAGTAATGACGGGGGTAGAAATGAAGAGCTATGGCAGAAAAAACTCAGATAAAAAAGATACTTTCTTAGAAATCTGCTCACAGCTAATCCCAGGGATGCAGTGGCAGAACAGCCCAACATCACTTTATCACCATGCATGAGGAACTGTTACTCTTAGATCCCTCCTAATGAACAGCAGTGGCTGGAAAACGACCTCTGAGGACAGGATTCTTGGAGACTTGCTTTGATTTATGAAGTTGCAGAGGGCTGTGCCTTGACAACTGCCTTAGTATTTAAAGCAACAAAGAGTATAATTGTATTTAAAATATTCTACTGGGGGCAGATGACAGTAAAACTTACACAGAATGTGCTGCAAAACATAATTGGGTTAGTAATTAACAATTTCAAAAGCTTTTAAAAATCAAGCTTTCAAAGTTTTTAATGAAATGCTACTATTTAAATTTAAATCATGATTTTTAGGGGCACAGGTGTGTATAATGAGCACATTTAAAGTTCTGTTTCAGGAATGAAGCATTTCAGCAGATCTCTATGACTGGAAGAAGGCTAAAGGGAGTCAAGCATCTTTCTATAACCAATCTACTTCATTTACCTTGCATCTTCACAACACTAGCAGCTCCTGAATCAACCCCACAGAAAACATGGTTGAAAAGTAGACCACTACCTGTGATAAGAGCTATTGTTTTTACTTCCTGAATGGCTTTTGGGACAGACCCATTTAGAGTGGTGAAATCTCACAGGAAACATTAGGCTGCAGTTAATTCTGTAACATACAGCAGGTACCACACAGATTCTTGGGATAAAAAGTATTGTTTTTGTACTGGTCAAAACATCCAGGGGAAAAAAAAAAAGTTACATTTCCGCAGCACTAAAACTACCAGGCTTAATTTAGACTTTATCTGAGATTGCCATCAGACCAATTTCCAAAAAAGCATTTGTGAAATGTCTGTGGGAAACTGGATCCGAATTGTCTGGGTAAAATAATGGAAATAACTGCATAATAAAAACAAACTCACCGTTTATAATCTAGTGATGCCTATATAACTTAAGTCAAACTTACAAGGTGAGTTTGACTTAAGTTATATACTTAAGCCTTTTATACCTACATACATCAATATAACCTGGTATCAATATAACCTAAATCATGATTTTTTATATATCTACATAACCCGATATCAATATAACCTGAATCATAGCCTTTTATACCTACATAACCTGATATAAATAACTTTCTATACAATATAATGGCTAGTATATGGTTAACTAGTTGCTTGCTGCTGAATAGACCAAAAAGAAAAAAAAATCACCAGGTGGATAGCTTTAGAGATAGATAAGTATAGTACTAATGAAAAATTAGCAAGTGCAAAGCCAATTAGCCACAAAATAAAGAATTTAGGCCGGTTAAGACCAGACAGACCAAGGAACACTGTAACTGCCCGTGCTCTGAAGACAAAGTTGAAAAGTTCAGGTGTGAAGAAGACCTTGGAAGCCTTCATCAAAGACCTCTGATGACCCCCAAATTGGGAAGATGCAAGCACAGTGCAAAAGAACGATCTAATAACCATGAGATCACATTATGTAAATTAGTTCTGGCAGTATATGATGATGTTGCAGTAACACTGAGCAATATTTACCATATAAATATACCACGGCACTTGACAAAGGTGGGTGAGCTAGGTGTAGCTATCCCACTCACCACCAGGGCTGCAACAAACAAATACCTGCTCTATAGACATCAGTCTATGGGGATTTATTTCCAGCCCATCTTTTGGGCATCACTAGGAAGAACCCCTTCTCAATGATTGCATCCACACAAAGCTTTCTGCCCCAAAATGTCCTACTGGTTGTGGGTAGCAGTAGGACTGTTTGAAACTCCAATGTGGACAAGGATCTAAGCAATGAATACTGTGCTGTTGCTCCTAAAGGAAATTTCTGTCTCACAATAAAATTGTTAGTCCTGCTGAGAAATAAAAGCATCTGTGCAGCAGTAGATACATACATGCTTCAAATACATACTCTTCCCTATGTATTACTTTGTCAATGTAAAATGAAAAAGACCATACATTTCAACACTAATTGCCCAATCCTAAATCTCAGATTTCCCAAGCAATTTAAGGGACTGATTTAAACCGATTTTCTTATAAAATGCATGGACTGATTGATTTTAAAAACAGAAATTTAAACCAGGGCCCTTATGTTTGCCTTTAAGAGTCTCCACAGGGATTTTCAGAAGCAAATTAATCTGCTTTTTGCAGAGTTACAGAGCTGAGTCAGTCAGACCATGGACACAACTTTCTTAACAAACAGTTATGAATTATTTTGAAATGTTGTTGTTTGAATGTATTTAACTATGTTTTGCAGAATTTAAAACTAGTGACACTGCAGAAAAACAGGAAACTGTAGTTTTTCTTTACTAATGGTCATCAACTTCTCTATCTGCTTTACTTCAGTAAAATTCTCCCATTCTAATAATTCCTCAGATCTTCTATTCTACTTTCTGGTGGTTTTTTCCCTGACATTTTCTTAACTTGTTCTTCTTGTCTTGCATTTGGTGACCTGTATGCTTGTAACTCTCCTGCAGTGTCCTGATGTCCCAGTGACTGGAATGGTCTGACATTCTTCCAAGCTAGTTGGCCAGTGTTTGTATGCTTTGATTTCCTCTTTAACTACTCAAGTCTGTGGTGAGCCTGAAACTTTTCCAGTTCAATTGCCGCCAGCTCTGACAGAAACCATAATTTGCTAACTTTTTTTTATTCTTGTAAAGCACTAAGATGGTCAACTAGGTTTAGACTTAAGATGACTTTTTTTTTTTGCCTCATCACCTCCATTGCAACTCAGATAGTTACGGTCAGTCATTTAAAAGAAAATCAGAAAGACTATTACTAAAGCACTTAATGCATAAATCAGAGCATTAAAAGCAGGCCACAGAACCTCTTGGGGATTCAGGATCTAAACAGCCTTCTAGACATTACAGGCTGGAAAACACACAAGAGGCAGCTCTAGTCATCCAAACCAAGACTTAACAAAAAAAAGGAATAGACAGACAAAACACAAAGTAGCTCAGCAATTCAGCTGTTTACAGGCCTTAGTCAATACTCAAATGGAACCTTTTTTCATATTTCCACATCTCCATCTGGCTACAACATTATCTTTGCAATGGCTGACTTGAACTATTTTTTCAGCTTCACCCAAGTTCTTAAAAAGACCCAGCCTTTTGGGTGGTTGGGGGTTTTGCAGGATGTGCCTATGGGCTGCTGAACAGACCCAACAAGCCAATGTAGCAAGGAACACAAACCAGTTACTTCCCTGTAGGAATGCTTTCACAAATATGGTTGATGACATCATACTGCAAGATGTTTATGTGCTTTTATAGACATGGGTTAAATAGACATTTTCCTTGAGAGGCTGAGTTGTCTGAACAAAGACATGAACTGACCTTGCCTGACCCTGCGGGATGGGGAAGACTGGAGATGTTATATGTCTTGATTTTTTAAAATTATTTTTTACTTGCAAGGCTCCTCTACAATCTGTAAAGCCAAACTTCTGGGATATGGATTGAATAAGTGTTCAGCAGAGTGGGTTAAAAATGGGCTGGACTGCTGGGATGTGGTGAGGAGTGGGAAGTCTAACTGGTGGCTGCTTAGTATTGGTGTTCTTCAGGGACTGACTGATGCTGGGGACACTCCAATCTCCCAACTTTATTAGCAATATAGGTGAAGGAATATAATATATCTGCAGCAAACCTAAATGTGGAGGTGGGGGGATTACTCCACATGCTGGAAGGAGGGTTTGCTACTCAGAGGGACATCAACAGCCTGGAGAAAGGGGCTAACAGGAACCTCATGAAGAAAACTGGCTTGTTCCTTGTTGGGATGAGGAGCTCTTACTGCTGTCTACAAAAAGATGATGGGAGCATACAATGAAGGCACAGCCAGGCTGTTGTTGTTGGTTCAAGGTCTCAGGACTAGAAGCAATGGACACAAGTTATAAAACAGGAAAATGCCATTAGACCAAAGGAAGTACTTTACCAAAGATGGAAGACAGCCATCAAGTACTGGAATGAGCTGCACCACAGCTGGTCTCATCTCTTTGAGACCCTGGAACCTAACAAGAACGCTCTTCGTTCCTAGAAACCAAGGACTTTCACTCCTCCAGGTTTATGTTTGTGTCCACATATAGGAGTGTGAGCAGATGTGTGCCCATAATTTAGTTCCCTGAACGGAGGAGTATATTTGTTCCTCTCCATATTCCTTTGAAATGTTGAAATCAACCCAAAATGTAAACAAGTCTTACAAAAAACAAAACAAAAGGTTAAATTTATCAGTTTTGATGTGAGTTACATTTGGCTATATTTTAACTTCTTAATTCACTCATCTTGAATTCATACTAAAATCCTAAACTCTCTTCTGCAAACACACCATTACCACCTGTAAAAGAAAAGGATGGGGGGGGAGATGTTGTGTGTGCTCATGTCTGATACAGTTTATGCAAACTATAGAATCAAACTTTTCAGGCTCACAAGACTTGATGGAGATAGGTCTCTAAGCTTTGCTTCACAGAGGACCATTCATCCCTTTGGAAAATAAAGCCATTCAGCTCCTCTAGACTAAAATAAAAAAGCCACTGTATTTACTGAGTATTTATGGTATTACTCTCATAATTTCATTCAAGAGAGAACTTTACTTTTCCCCATATATTGTTTGCATAAGAAAATAATTGAGCATACAATATTCAACAACATTCATTAAATACTCCAAATATACATAAGACATATAATAAATCCTAAACTCCTAAAGAAAGAAGAGTAGGAGGACAGCAGAGACCAGAGTTTTAAGTGGAATAAGTAAAGCAATACTACCTTTGAGACCTAACTAGCAGTAAATGCCATTTAAAAGAATATACATAAATCAAACTGAAAGCAAGTAGGTTTTATATTAGATATAAGGATTAAATTCTTCCCTGTGAGGGTGGTGGTGCACTGGAACAGGCTCCCAGGGAAGTTCTAGATGGCCCACACCCTGGAGTGTTCAAGGCCAGGTTGGATGGGCCTTTGAGCAACCTGGTCTAGTGGAAGGTGTCCCTGAGGATGGCAGGAGGGTTGGATCAAGGTGATCCTTAAGGTCCCTTCCAACCCAAACCATTCTGTGATTGTAACTGTTTTGTTTTATTAAGAGGTATGGCTTCACTCCTATATTTGACTTTAACACTACACTCAAGGAAACAAGACTCAAAAACATATAAGCTGCTGGAATGAACCAGCAATACAGGAAGAGGGTCTAGTTTAAGGATGAAAAGTCCTATTATAGTCTCTCTGGAGTAAGTTCAGCAGCTGTCTGAACCACAAGGAATGACTGTGTTACATATTAGCTGCTTAAAAAGTGTCTGCAGCAGCCTGACTTGCAGCACAGATGCAGGGGGTGTATACTGAGTGTGTGAGTGAAACATTTACAGGAGAAAGGAACCTATAACAAGTTTGTACAAGGCTGTTTGGTGCTTTCAAATACACATATCTCTAATCTTGGAGTACATTCCCTGTTCCCACAAAAAATAATTTGCTGGATTAGGATTTTAACATGTCTAGGAAACACTTCTGAGACCGGCTGCAGCTATAGCAAGACACCCTGCAAACCTACAAACTGCTGCCAACAAGCACAACATTATCATACTCCTGTTCAAGCAAAATGGCCAAGCCTAGAGAAGACATCACTTCCAACCCTGTAGTCGGAATCAAAAGTTATTTACATGGTTACAGTGTGCTTGGTGAACACACAAGCTGAGCTTTCCTAAAGATGTTGGTACTTATATAAATAATTTAACCTCTACTAATATTTTCTCTCTATTGCACAATACAGTCTTTTAGACTATTCCTGAATGGTAAATTAAAAACAGTATCTCAAAAGTTATTACATTTTATTTTACTGAAAAATTATAATATACCTAAAGCAAAAGACTAAAGTTTCAATATGTATTTGACTAGTTATAAACCATTGCACTATTTTACCCATACTTAAAATTGTAAAATGTAACTGACAGATAGTTTAGTAAAGGAAAAATAAATTTCAGAAAATCAGCTAAAAGCCTAACTTGCAGGAAAAAACCCATCTGTGTCAATAATAAAGGGAGTTCTTTAAGCTCTATAACGAATGATCTAAACCAAACTCTTACAAAAGAGGAATGTGAATGACTAAACAAACCCTTCAGTAAACATTCCCCAGCTGCAGTTTTCAGCCGAGTACCAAGTTAGAATGTGGAGACTCCATCTACCTTCTGCAAAACGATTAAACTTCAGAAGCAAAGCAACATTATATGACATACATGACTCACAAACCATAGTCACTGCAAACAAAAACCACTAGACATTTATCTCTTAAAAACAAAAAAGACACCAGCACTGGCACCAGTCTGCAATGCAAGAAAGAGCATGTGATACTTAGACACTTGTGTATTAGTTTAAAAATAAGCTAGATAAGCATGTGATGAGTGACAATTTTGTACTTGACCTTTGCTTTAATAGCTCCTTTTCAAAAAGTCCACACAGACATCAACAAAACTAAAAAAAAAAAAGCTAAAACCTTACATCTCATTCAGTGTGTTGCATATAAACCCTAAAACCAAAATTCTTCATAGAAAAATAAAAAACATATGTTTTGAAGGACAAATTCAGAAAAAAATATTTTTTCTTTAAAAAGCATTGAGGTCTTCTTGTAAATCAAGCTGATGAAATTCAACATGTTAAGTTACAGAGACAGAAGCTTGGGGTGTATATTTCCAGTGGGAATATTTCACTCTGCCTAGCAGGCAAGGAATTTGGAAATAAGAGTTCCTCTTTTCTGAGGTTGACCAGGCCTACAGGATTGCACAGGAAATTCCTTTAAGTTAGGAAATGGGGATGTATTCTGCATGGAACAAGAAACCCTTACTTTAGGGTATTACTTTCTAAAGTGTGAAACCACAACATTGACCTCTATAGTAAGGGTCTCCACCAGCATTAATCAAATCCATTATTATCCATAGCATTTGTATCTAAATCATCTGAGTTTTTCTGTTGCTGTTTATATTTATTTAAAATATCCTAGAATCACAGAGTGATTGAGATGAGAAGGGAGCTCTGGAGATCATCTAGTGCAAGCCCTCACTGCTCAAAGCAGCAGCAACCAGAGCAGGTCCAGATGGCTTTTGGCTATCCCTAAGGATGGACAGTCCACAACCTGTTTGTTTCATATTTTAGGCCTAACCTCGCAGTTAGTTTTGTATTTTACCTAAATATATATGATGTTGTCAGTAGCGATATTAAAGTTTCAGAAGCAAAGCTGTTAACCACATTCCTAGTACACAACACACTCTTTTAGGCTTCTTTCTTCACTTTCATTTAGTGTATTCAAGATACAGAATAAAGACTTAAGAGTCCCCAGCCACTCCTGATGTAGACTAAGAATCTCCCTAAAAATGGGCAACCAACAGTAATTCTGAAAAGAGGAATTAATCATTACAATTAAGCATCAAAAGAGGTAAAAAAATTTTGAAAATGAATTTTCATTTACCACCACCCCTCCAAGGGCAACCATTCTTTATCTTGAAGTCAAAACTAAATATGGCAATATCAGAGAAAATTTCTCACCGCTTCAAAAAAGCCAGACAACTAAACTCCATTTGTAAGGATAAAGCCTGTTTTAAGTAACACTGACACCATCCCACCAAGAGGCACTCCGGTTTCTTGACTCATTGGGAATGATATGCAAACAGGAAAGCACCAGCTTTCAGACTTGCAGTTGTGTCTGCAAGAAAGGACATTAACGAGAATCACACACAAAGTTCCACTTTCATCTTGCCAGGACTATTTCTTTTGGATTCACATTCTTGCTACACAGGACAAGATGAG
Source organism: Dicaeum eximium (assembly GCA_013396995.1). Taxonomy (NCBI): domain Eukaryota; kingdom Metazoa; phylum Chordata; class Aves; order Passeriformes; family Dicaeidae; genus Dicaeum; species Dicaeum eximium. The sequence continues at coordinate 1,376,031 of VWZP01001128.1, forward strand.
TCCCTGAAGATGTAAATAAGCCAAAGGAAAAAGAACAGATTAAACAGAGGTCTAAAGCACTGTCTCCTTCACATGGTGATACACATGACTTAATGCTACACTGCTAACTGTAACTGTCAAATTTAGGCTCATTCCACACAGACCTTTCATGTCTGGAAAGATGGCTTATGCAAACACAAGTCAGGAGCGCCATCGAACACCTGACACACTGATGTAAACTTTTACTTTGGGGAGCTTCATCTACCAATACACTTCTTAGGGATAGAGAGAAACATCTGATCCTAATTTTCTAGACAGAGTAGTTGGTGAGCACTTGACTGAAGCCTTCTGTACATCTTGCTATACATCAGAGCAGAACACTTGTACAAGCTTCACTCCCCACTCCTCAGCAGAACTAGCATGCTGAAAGAAGTTATACAATGACCTTTTTTATAGTCTAAATATGGATCTAAGGTCTCATTTTACCACCTTTTCTTTTCCTCTCAACTGAGTCTGGTCTTAAGGAAAACAAGGATGACAACTTGAACAAGGGAACTAATGGGTGATCTCTGTCAAGAGAAGGAGCATGTGAAGATCTTCTCTAGTCCAGGAATTACCCAGTCCAGTTAATCCCAAACACAACTATTGGGTGGAACCAACTCCAGGCACTTCTCACATCTTCACTTGTGCATTTGTATTTCTCTACTAGCAAAAAAAACTCAAACATCTTCTAGGTAAAAACCCAAAACAGACATGGTTTTCCATGCCCTCCCATAACTGGTATCCAGTTGACAAAGAAAGTAATTACCTTTTGTGTGCCCTGACTTTGCAAGTCCCCCTGAATTAGCACAGTACTGGTGCACAGAGCTCTGCAGCAAAGGAGTCCAGAAATATCTCTATGATCTGCTAAGTACCCTGAGTTTCTAAAGCAGCAGCTTGTCCAGAAAGAGATGATCCTGAAGGGACCTCTAACTCAGGAAATCACTCTCATTTGTACTAGTAGATGGTGAGTGAAAAAACACATGTGATTTATTAGATGTAATTCATCTTGGTACAGTGGAAAAAAAACTAAAACAACTAGTCAAAAGAAAATTTAAAGCAAATATTGCAACAGGTTTTTGTTAAGACTCCTTGTTGGAAAAAAATTTTATGCATCCACAAAAATTTACCATTTATTGCCTAAATTGCACAACTGGGGATAGGGCACCCTTCAAGTGCCTCTTTTAAACTTATTTATTCTTGGTGTAAACACTAAGTCTTCTAACATGCATCTTGTAGTAAAAACAAAAGGAGAAGGAACACAGAAATCTGCTCTAAGCATCTTACATTTTTTAGTATCTGAAGCACAAATAAAACTATTACTCAATTCAGTGTAACTTGTTTTTGCAATCAGGAATTTGATCTTTTTCAAGAATGACAGTCAAGAATAACAATACAGAAAATATGCAAATGTTGAGACTCTTCCATAGCATTAACAGATAAAGAAATGAGATAATGTAAATTAGCTAAAAAATAAGGGTTATGTAATCTAATAAGTTTAAAATTCACAGATTATTTGAACTTTAGCATAAATATCAGAATTAAAGAGTGTTAAATTTTTTTTTTCTTTACCATATAAATAAGTCATAAAAAGATGCCATCCCACACTAAAAATTTGAAATGATAACATTGGAACATGTTACATTGGATTTTATGCTACCTGTTATCTTCCAAGCACAATCTTAATATTCAACTTTTCATTTATTTGCTTGGAATTTTTTAAAAGTACCTTTTCTTCAGCAATTTTGCTCTTATGTTCCACACAGATGACCACAGTTTAAATGCCCTATTCCTCCCTTTTTTTCAAATCTCACAAATTCATACAAGTCAATGAGATTATCATAAACACGTGCTTTTGTGTACTTGATAGGTACCGCAAAATAATTTTTTATGAAGCTCATGTATCTTGGAAAACTCTTTTTCCACTAAAATTCTCTCCAGGTCAAGTCTAAGAACAAATTCAAGACCTTTCCCGAACCTGATTCTTATTTTTACACCTCCCTTAACACATTTCTCTTTCAGGTCTCCAAAAAAAATCCCACTTTGACCTGAAAGGGCACAAGAGACATTTCAGTCAGACCCTTTGACAAGATGTTTTCATTTTTGGTGACATTTAAGGTGTCATACTGATGCCAGGAAAATAAATTAGTTTTATTATTAGGCAACTAAAAGTTAACTGATTCTGCTGACGAGCAGTAAAGGTATGAGCACTTAGCTTTAAACACTTAGGCTGTACAACACTTTAAAAAATAGGCCACTAAACCACCCAGAACCATGAGCACATAAAAGCCCAGGCATTTCTCATACTAACATTCAGCAAAACAGTATTTTTGAAAAACAATGGATTCTCTAGTGCTTGTTTTGTTTTTCTAGTTTGGGGTTTTTTTATGTGAAAAGTTGGGACTAAAGACAACACAATATCAATAGTAAGTTTGACATAGGAGCTTATTTCTCAGTCTTTACTGTAATCTGAGAAATGAATAAAGGGTTCTCAGTGTTTTGTCCAGATCTCCCTTAGGAAATACGAATATGGGCATTAAGGGAAGGGACACAGATGAATGCTCTGCTCAACAGGGAGGAATTTATTTCCAACCTCAGAGAGCACAGTGATGTCAGAATTACGGATATATAAAATTGCAAACAACTTCAGAACAATCTCTTCTCAGACAGACTATAAAATGCAGCTTGTTGTGCGATCCAAAACCACTTCTGCAAGTAAACACATCTGCCAAAGAGGCAGGCAGGAAGTAGCCTTACAATACTCTGTGTTAACCTGTAATCAGGTTCCAGGATGTTAAAGCTGCCTCATCTTCTGAACCAGCCTTCAAAATCATCAGGAATGTGGCATTGAAAGGATGGAGCTGAAAGTGCAGGAAACTGCGTATCATAGTTATACAAAGCAAAATCAAGCTTGGTTTCCATCCCCCCCCTCTCCCCCACTCTTAGCCTTTCCCCCACATAGTTTAAGTTGAAAACTTTAACATAGTTTAGGTTGGATTGTGTTAAATTCTGGTGATCTTTCTTTTGGGTTAAGAGAGTCACAGAACTGCGCAGTGTGGGAAGCCACCTAGTGACGGAGAAGCACAAATATGCCTGGAGCTGCCCAAAGTTTTAACGAGATGACGCAGTTGGAGCATGTGATTACCGCTGTTTTTCTCACTGACTTACAAGTTGTGTGGTATACTAGAGTTCAGAGAATTGCACAGTGATTTCTGGCAAGTTTTATGACTCTTACTAAGTCTTGTAAATGAACCGTGAAATAGCAAATTTTCTCAGGGTGAGATGTACAAGAGCAAAAGGAATTATATCAAAATGTATAAGGAGAAGGTCTGATGCAAACTTTAAACTCATGGTGGCACTATGCAGAAAAAGTTCAAATTTGTGAGGCTGGAAGGAAATAACCTAGGGGAGGCAAATGTGCAAAAATGGAAACAATCAAAACAAACTATTTTCTTCTAACTCGATGCAGAAGTCATTCAGTAGACTTGAAAGAGGAAGTTTTCATGACCCAGAAAAAATAGCTGTATTACATGTACTTAACCAGCATTTTTCATAAATTGAGAGCTCACAAAGTAGCATGAACACAAAACACTGAACAGAAAGATTTCCAGGCCAGTAGTGCTCAGTGTATGCAAACAATGTCATAATGATTTTTAGCTATGCCAACGAATTTTACCAACATGTACCTTCTGACTCCACTGAAAAACCTCACTGCATGAGAACTGCACATGACAGAATTATGAGCAGAGCCAAGTGGACAATGCAGATTTAGATGTCAGTTTACTTTGATATTAGCAAATAGCACTATTGAAGCAACAGGTACAAAATCCATCTTCATAACAGGGAAATCAAATATATGTGTTCTATTACATTATAATACAGGCAGTATTAGAATATAGTACGAAATTGCCAGAGTATATAATTCTGAAAAGCAGAATAAAGCCAAAGAAACAACTATTTACAGGAAAAATTCTTAGGTGTCATATGTCAGCAAACTTAATGAGGAACTGGCCAAGCATTTCTTGGAAAGGACAAGATGCATGCTGCTCATTGAACACATGCTTCTCCTAGAGCCATTCTAACAGCATTAAACAACAGCAATGAAAAATACAACCTGAGGAAGGAGTACGAGTTTTCTAATCATACTACAAATGATGTCATCACTACAGGTATTTGATGTACTAATGAGAAAAGTCCTTTAAAGACTCTTTGAATGGTCTTTTTTTTTTTCTTTTTCCTCTCAAAATTACTCTTGGCAGAGGATCATTCTCTAATCCATACAGGCAAAGTAAAGAAGCCCAGTTCAGGATTACTTTGTCATTGAAAAAGAGAGTATAACATCAGAAAAATTCAGGTCCTATAGCTAAGGGGTTTCACAAGTTCTGTACTTGAAATCCCAGGGATAGAACTGAAATTCAAATAAGTGAGTTCAAGCAGTGAAGACTAAAAATGAGAAAGAAGTTGCATTGTAAAGAGAGTCATGGTGGCAGAAATCATGAAGGTAAGCACAAACCTGAAGAACAACAGCCTTAAAGCATAAGAGAAAAAATTGTTTCTTACAGACAAATACTTAGTGAAAAGTTTCTATCCTTATTATATATTTAGTACAGGTATGCAGTAAACTTTTTGAGTATAAACATCTTCCTTTTTGTGAGGGATCATCTTGAATTCAAGATCATATTCCTTTCAAGGTTAGCATGGTGGTAGACATTTACTCTAGAGGGATCTGCAAAACATCTAAATCATATTCACTCTTCATCAAAGCAATTCTGTAGAATACAGATCAACACAAACAGCAGAAATACCATGGGCAACAGGATGAGAACCTGAAGATACCAACAGCTTCCACCTTCCCAGCAGCAGAAGGGAATTTATCATACTAAATTCCAGATAGTCCCACAAAGATAATCAGGCCTCATACTTCTGTGGGATTAGGAGGACCACAACTATCTCCACCAAGAGAGAAAAAGGGATACTGCCTCCTCCTGCCCTCAGCTGTTGATTTCCATGAGCAATTAACCCCTGCAAGCTGCACCAACAGATGGAGGTTTTGGCGCTGAAGGAGGTACAAATCCACGCCACAAAATGAGCTGCAGAAGACAGAAATCAAGCTACTCAGGAAGTCCTTACCTGGCCAATCCACTAACTTTCTTTCCTGCTTTCTTAAATGACCTGTCTGCATAAGCTGCTGAAGAAACTACCTTGTAAAACACACCACTTTTCTGCATGAGGAAGCATAGGTGGGCAGGGACATTCTCAGCAATAGGGACACAGAAACAAGACAGACACACAGAGAACAGAAATGACTGCAAGCACAACAGCTGGTAAGATCAGAATGTGAGCCACACTGACAGATCACCTCCCTATTATAAACAACACCATTTTCTCAAGTTTTAAGTGAAATTGTTACCATGAAGCACCTACAGATTTCATAGCACTTTTTTAAACAGACTATTACATATAATTTTATATTCATTCTACAAATGCAATTGTAATAATTGCAAGAAATTAGTAATAACCAAAAAATAGAGAAATCTTTCAGGGAGTGTCATCAATATCTTGTTTAAATATCTAATTAAGAAATAATGACCTTAGATGTGAGTTACAGTAAGTTGCAGTGGAAAGAGACCTTAGGCAAAAAAGTAGATTGTCCAGACTTTCTGTTGTAAACAGCTGGTTTTCCTTTTCTCTCAGTTACAGCAAAGTGGTTTCTGCAAGTTTTGGACTACTAGCTTTTCAGATTTTATTATTAAAATTAAAATGCCTAGATACACACAACTATGTCATCTATAATTTTCATTATGTAAACTGCTGTGTGAATTGTGCCAAAACAGAACGGATTAGTATCTGTTACCTGCACATTTGAAATACATGCTTGGTAGATAGTATAGCTAAAATCTAAATATATGCACATGCAAATACCAATTAATATATAAACAAAAAAGCCTGATGCAGAGGTTTCCTTTCAAAAACACATACACTACCTTTCTAGCCTTTCTACCTTTCCTGTTTCTGAGGGTAACTGACATGACAGACTCTAGCATGTCATCAGTGCTTGAGCTAGATAGTTATGGAAAGTGCATATTTAAATATTATGAGGTAAGGTAGGGCCAAAGTAATTATATATAGCTTCATATTTCCTGGGGAGTTCACTCTAAGCATTTACCTTGAACTCCACTAGAAGTAATACAATATGTGTGCATGTAACGTGTAATTAAATACTAACTGTATTACTGTAATCCAAAGAAATACTATTTTGCCTCTCCAAGGCAAATAACTGCAAATCAAAACATGTTTTCATCTAGTATTCTAAAAATCAAATTCTTCTTTTGACTTCACTTACATGAGTACTTGAAAAGTAAAACATTAAAATATTGAAAAAGTGTATGTTATTAATAAACAAACTAAATTGGGTAAATTGAAGATGCAGAATTCAATCTTGTAAGTACTCAAAGATTTTTGCAAAGTATGAGCAGATTTGTAATTCAGACTCACTATTCATTCAAAATGGGGATGGCAATATTTTAAGAGGGCAATTTGAAAACATTGTGTCATAGCTGAATAGACAAAAATATACAAGCAGTAGCCAAAAAAAACCCCCAGTCTATCACTGTCAAACAGTAGGTGATCCAATTTTTCACATACCAGAAACATTTTCATTTTCCATCTCTCTATATGTTTTTACTTTGATATAACTTTGTACTAAGGAATAGATTTCAGTTCACAAGAGTAAACAGAAAGCTGAAGAAATAGCTGTTCTGCTGAAATGATGAGATTATTACTGAAATATCCCACAAATTTCAACACAGAAAGGCACTGGCTTCACATGCTCTCACACTTAAGCCACAACATCCTTATCTGAGGAATCAAAGATATTTTGATATGGTTTCAAGATGGTGACTCTAGAAAATTCATCCCTGTTACAAAGAAGTCAGAGGTGATGTGCAGAAACAAAGCATTTTCAAAGGTGGACCCACAGGTGTAGGTGATGTTTGCTGAATGCCACATAAAGGAAGAAATCTAGCTCAGACAGTTCAACTGGTCTGTGGACAGGCAACACAGGTCACTGCAAGAGCTCAGGGATGCAACAGTCACAGTTAAGGCCTCTTTTTGTTTAATAAACAGCAATTGGTTACTGCTATTGGAAAAAAAATCTAGTGGATGCTAGTAGATCTCTGTACTACATTGCTAAATATTAAATTTAAATCACTCTTTAGACTGGCTAGACCATATTCAGGTATAATTAGACACATATTTCACTGACAAAAACATGCAGTAGCATCCTGAAGTGCTCCCAAGGACTTCAGTATCTCTCAGTGGAGTATCTTATGCCAGCAAAGGAATAAATACTGTTCTGACTGGACTCTACACATCTGTCAGTGTACTGGCATCAAAGAGGAAGCAAAAATTGTCCCTCCATCAGAGCAGGCAAATAGAGCCCTGTGCTTCTCTTTTTGATCTCCCTGTTGACATTCTCCTCATTTTTGAGATTATGTCACTGCCATCCTTACATGCTGCTGGCTGGGGAAGCCTACTGATAATTTCTTGTTCCTCTGACATCTCACCCAACTGCAGCAAAGAGATGGAATATGATCTCCTTTTAATGCCAAAAGCAGCCTGAAACAGGTGTTGATTCAATGAAGACTACCTGTAGCAAAATTAATCTATGCATAGCACCAGAACTTTTCAGACCTCTTACCAGCATTATTTTACTTTTTTTTTCAAGGAGAAAACCAGCTAATGCTGTGAAGTTTAAATGTGAGACAAGTTAACTGAATAAAATATTTCAGATAACCACCTTAAAAAAATAGAGAGTTGAAAGCATTTCATTTAAGTTTATGACCTCTTTCTTTTGGCATTAAAAAAAAAAAGAAAAAAAAAAAAAAAAAAAAAAAAAAACCCAAACCAAAAAAACCCCCACCAAAAATACCAAAACCCAAATTACCTACACTTCATGGACATACAACTCCAGGGTTGAATTTTATATATTCAAACCTAAACAAATGCTGAAATGAAATATATTGAAAAATTATGACATGATCTCATGTAAATTCAAATGCAGCTCTTGGAAAAAATTCAATTATCATACTCCCCAATTTATAAAATTGAAAAATCTGCTTACAACAGAAAATGAAGATGACAGAAATGAAGAAATAGATGAAGAAATAGAATTTTAACCTTTCACAATACATAACCAGGGAAATATTCCTGCTTGGGAAAATCAGGATTGACCATAGTAACTCCTTAGCTTCTTTTTAATGCCGAATTTTTGGTCACTTGATGCATAAAACAAACTGAGTTCTGTATGTAAAACTCTTTTTTGTTTTTCTGCTCTTCAGATCCTTTGGCAGCTAGGAAACACTTTGATCAACCACCACTAGAAAACGATTTAAAACACCCCTACAAAACTAGCAGGATGCATCAAGCTTCTAAGCAGTCCTATGTGTGCTCACTCTCAACATAAACTTTGCTAGCAAGGGCTGTCCCATGAGCAAAAAGGTTGCAGTTCATCAACACAGAGTACTAAGCTTGAAGTGTTATGCTTTAATTAGCATTTAAGACACAAAAGCAGATCTGAAACTCTTTCTGAGATAAAGTAATATGTTGGTGTTCTCTAAGATGCTCCAGCACTGCAGGAATAATCTAGTCTAATACATGCATGTACATTGCTATGCTCCTTCTGGTTTTGAATTCCCTGTTCAGTGTATTTTAATTCTTCTCTAGCCAGTCATATGAACAGTGTACTAACTTTCTTGCTCCATTAGGAGAGGTAGTAACTTCAAAAGGAATACAGAAAGCACTTCAGCAGACCTATGTGCAAAGAATTTACACCAATCAGTAAATTCTAGTGTGGTCTCATTTTCAGGTGATATTACTCTCTTCTCATGCTTCCCAGGGCATCCAGAGAAAGCACAACTAAAGTCATATTTGAAACTATGTGAGTGGTAATAAGGGAGTTCAAGTCACACCAACAACAAAGGTACAGGAGTAATAGTCCAAGCTACAAAGCAGATACAGAATTAATTAACATGCAGAAAAACAAGTCTCAATCCCATTAAAGGGAGTTGCCTAGCTGGCTACATGGGTTATGAAACTGGCACTAATGAAGATGAGACCACAAGGAGAAAAAGATTTTTCCCTAGACCTAAATGAAGCTGTAATACAAAATGAGTTTGAGAACATTTCTCCTTCTTACTTCAAACTAACAGAATAATCACATTAGGAGATTAGTTCAAAAATCTATGCCTTTTCTCCAAATAGCATGTAACATGCTTTTCTACTACTATTACCTGGCTTGTTCCAGTAAGATGATGACCTGTACAATACATGCTTATGACATAAATAAAAGTGGAAGAGATTTAACCAAATGCCTTTATTCAAAGCAGAAAATTATTTTGGAGTACAGGAACAAATCACTGTTTCTAGGTTCAGATTTACTAATATCACTGCAGCATATACTAAGACAGCTATCTGGGCACTGTGACAATCCCTGGTTTCTAACGGCCTATTTTAGGGGAAAAAAAAAGAATAATTGATTTGAAAAATATTGCAAAGTGTTTTCTAAACAATAACACAGAAAGCAAACAATACAGGAAGAAAAGGTCACTTATTTCTCACGGGGAAATTACAGAGGCCAATCTACAGCTTGTATGGGATACTGGGATGGTACAGACTTCTTATGTATCTGCATATGGAAAAATGAAGAATCACTAACATATCTTTGCGTGTCAGAGAAGTCTGGTAAATCTCCTGTGCCTCCATTCCAGTAACTCACCATTAGCCTCTGCAAACATACGTGGAAACTCTGAAACATGTCACTCCTGGGATGGGAGCTTTTCTCTAGAGTCACACTCTGTTGACAGAAACCACCAACTGTCATGGTAAATTAAACAAATAGGTTGGATTTCTCAATGAGAAAACAACAACCCTCAGGACAATCAAAATTAACAGTAGGAAAAAACTGTCCATTAATTTAAAAAAAAAAACAAACAACTAAATTTAAAAAGTGCCAAACACTGAACAAGACACGGGTCCCTGCAAAGGCAGAGCAACACCTTTTAGGGACAAACATGCCACTGTGTAAAAACCTCTGAGCTGGCTCACGACTGACAGAAGTAGCATCTGATCTTCATAGATACTCCATACCTAGTGGGGTTTTGTTTTGGTTTATTTTTAATTATTATTGTTACAGACTGCACAGTGTAGTGGAGACACAATATGTCTGTCCCTTGATAGGACAGATACAATTTACGCAAACAGCTGAGGACACTCATGTACAGCAGCAGTCTGGGCAAAACAGAGGGACATGTGCATATGTAGGCATGCATTTGTGCTTGGACAAGTACAGAAAAAGTTCACAGCTACTCTACAAGGACAGAAGTCTTTGGGTCAGGAAATTTTTCCCTCAATTTCTGAGAGAGGAAGAAATCAATAAAAAAAGTCTCAAGTCAAAATTACCAAATTTTACACCATCTTGAGTTAAGAAACAAAGACACAGATGTAAGGGTAAGAGAGATGTCTTAACAATCAGCATTTCTGGAGACTCCCAAAAATTAAGTGGTCCTTCTGAACCCTCAGAAGAATAATTCCAGCTGGCAGATGCCCATGTACATAAAGGAATTCATCCATCCTACTGGAGAAGGAAAGGGGTTAATGTGAGCCATCAAAGACTCCGGTGCTTTGGGGAGGAGGGAATATACATGCTCCAATAAGTCTTTTCTTCCTCCACAGAATTACAGAAGAGGCCAAGGTTTCATTAAACCCCAGCTGGAAGTGGTAATTCAGCACCACCTGTCACAGCCCCATGGGCACCCCCAGGCCCTGGCTGACCTGCCCAGCCTCAGCTGCTGCCTCCACAGCCCATCCTGCACCAGGAGCCCCAGTGAAGCTCAGGCTTCTGTTCCCAGACTTGGCTTGAGCTTAAGTACCACGCCTGCCTCCGGACCTGCACTCATCTCCTCAGACCTGTGTGATTTGTACTCTTCAGACCCAGGCTGTGGGTGATCATTTCATCACCCAGGCACAAGGTATGACTCTCAGGGCTGTCCTGTACATGGCAAAGAGTTGGACTCCATGATCCTTGTGGGTCGCTTCCAACGCAGCATATTCTGTAATCATGGCATTTTCCATGGCTGGGACTGCTCATGGGTCCTACTACCAGCCCCCAGCTTTGCCACACTGCTCAGCCCCGTGGCACCAGATGTCCTGCTGGTGTGGGCACTGCCCATGCTGGTGGCACCCTCACATCCCTTCTTGGCCTCCATCACAAAGAAGCCCTGCTCATGCTGCTCCCAAGTGCTAGCCCTTTAAAAGTATCCGACAAAAATATTTCAAAAGTAGAAACCACTATTTTTAACAAAGTATTTTTTACTATTTTAAGACCATCTAGTCAGATCCAAACTCACCTCTTAATAAAGATCACTGTACCAAAAAATAGTCTTCAAAGTTTCCTCAAGTCTCTACACAGAGAAAACTCAGGTCCAATGTGGTGTTGGTACTAAAAATTGACATTACCAGATTACTAAGGCAATGCTGATAAAATTAGCACAGTCAAATCACAGTGACTAATACAGTCTGTCTTGTTCTTCGTTCATTACATTTTTATATTTTCAGAAACTGCTGAGCACTGCTGCCTTTTAAAGCTATGCTTTGTTTTTCAAACCCAGAGCAATATGCAAAAAAGTCACCTATGATACACAGCTGGGAAAGCTGGAAGGGGGAAGGAGAAGAGAAAGACAGGAAAACCCAAGCATCTGTATTTCATGAGAGAAAAGCAGACAATATAACATAGATTGAGATAGTAGTTAATTTAGGTGTCTTATACAAATAACTTGTTTGTTTGAGGCTTTAAGAATGCTTTGGCTTATCAAGTCATATTTGACTTTCTTCTCCGTGAAACAGATATGTTTTTTGGGGTTTCCAGTATTTTCTTTCTACTGTCTTATAGTAGAAAATAGGTATTTAATTGACCTGAGAACAGCAAGAACTACTATGCAACATAATTTTTGTTTGTAAACTATCGGGTTCTAAATGAAAGGGTTTCTGAGAGTAGCTTCTTAGGAGATGTTAACAGTCTGCAGGTTGATCAATTTGGGAAATAATTGTTTTTTCAAACAGTAAAAAAATACATTGTTCAAAATATATTTAAAAAAGTTTCAAATGGTTGCTACCCTCATCAGTCACCTAATGCTAAGTGTATATACCCTACAGTACCCTTGTATTAACCTCTGTAATTAAACTAATAATAATCTGATATTTGAAATAATATCATTTCTAATTTTCCTACCTTAAATTCATTACTATACATCAAAAGACATGAACAAGACCACAGCTCAATTAGCTTACAACCTTGACAACATATAAAACCAGAAAGATATTATAACATTACACTGTAATAAATGTAAAAGGAAAATTTTCACCATCTGAAAGTCAGACAGCAAACGTAAAAAAAATGGTTTTAATGGGCAAAAACAAGATGTTCACTGGAAAGAAAATAAGGTAAAGAATTTAGAACATTTGAAGTAACTATACTGAAAAACTTACATCCAGACTTCAAAACCAATCCTTGAACAAAAATACAGTTTAAAAAGGTATTATAATTCAGCAATATGACAAAATGTCAGCCATGTATTTACCAGAAGTCAGAGGAAGAAAAAGTAACCACATTAAGCCTTGAACTGGTAATCTGATCTAAACAGCACATGAGGTTTCACAGCAATTAAGGCCACATTACTAAAGATAACAACAAAAGAAAGAAAACAGTAACAAAACTCCTCTCTGAAATGTTTATGAACATGCTAATCTAAACTCAGACCTGAGATACACCACTTCTTTTTTTTCATTCTAGGCATTAAGTTTACACCTACCTGGGATGCCCAGAGCAATGCATTTTAAATTCAACCTCCAGGGAAATTACTACATAAGTTGGAGAAGATGGGAAAATCAGAAGAGGACTTGTGTGATTTTTGTTGTTGCTGCTTTGTTTCTTTTTTTTTAATAAATTGACAAAATGGAAGGATACCAACTGGCATTGATAAAAGAGAAAGCAGCAAGGGAAGGAAGATTGAAATAGAATTCCTTGAAGTAGGAGTACAGAACAGAAAAATGCTTGTAGTCTTATGGGGAAATGGGCATCCAGAGTTGATTGACAGGAGAGAGTAGCTTGTTCAAATGAATATAAGAATGAAATATATACATGATGACTCTTCACAAACAGGTTAGAGGAGCAAGACAGAAGTAACTATACCTAGTAACTATTACCTAAACTAATTTAGCCATTAATACATCTGGGCTGACAATCACACCAGACAGATCTTAACGACCTTTACAGATCATAATGTACAATACAGACCAAACTAACAATATTCTGGAGCTACCCTCTTAGAAATAAAAAAAACACAAAGGGGGGAAAAAGCCCTATAAATGCTCTTTTCTTCTCATAACCAAATAAGCAAGGATTTATTTTCCAAAATAAATGTAATTTAACATCTTAAACTATTTAAAAGTTATCCTGCTTCCTTCTGTGCGGCTTAAGAGTAGTACACTAGACCTGCAGAAAGAGATAAAAGGAATTCCTCCACAGTACTGAATGTTTTTTAAGTTTGGAAGATTCTTACCCAGTATTGATGGAAATTATTTCTATCAGTGGATTCTTCCTAATCTTTGGCAAATCCAGTCGTGCTCCCCCCAAACGTTTTCCATTATCCTTTTTCTGACCCAGCAGTCTCACAGAATGACCTTCAAATTAAACAGAAAAAATGCAGTCATTACAAAGAACAAGTCTCATCACAGTTGTTTTGATTTGCTCTTCTTCAGAAGTAGTGTTTATATTGCAAAGACTGAAAATGAGAATGAGATGTAATACTATATTTACACCATCTGGAGCATTTATAAAGAGACACTGACAGGTAAAATAAATCATCTTAAAATGAGCAAATTATTTCATCCAATTATCTTTTCACACTTACATTTTCTGTTTTATATGATTAAAATTATCTAAGCAGTCTCATTTTCAGTTTCTCTACCAAACAACAACATAGCAATAATATTTAAATTAGCTATATGGCATGATCACAAGAAAGATTCTTCCAAAAAAAATTTCATTCAAACCTAAATTAGCAGGTAGTAAACAACTAAATACTTTTAAAGCTTATTATATGGAGAACTAACACATTTCAAGGTTACCTGACTCTGTAAGTCTGAAAGTGCTGCAAGGCATATCCTCACATGTCCATGGCTAAGCTGACTACCAAGATTTGCACATATTCCTCCCACACCAGGACAACTGCAGGTCAAAAAACTGCCTCACAACTACTTTCCTGAAGCCATTAATATTCAGAGAGTAAAACAGAAACAATTTCACCAACTGCCTACAACATCAGTCTTACCACGATGAGTCCTATATTTAAAGAACACAAATTACAGGGTTTTGAAGCAAGAACTAACAATGAAGAATCAAAACAACTGTGTGTATTGTAGCATAAGGTAGCCTGAAGTGTTCCCAAGTTCTAAGTGTGAGACTTGTATCATTTACTCCACAAAGCCTAGAACAGGCAGGTGAGAGACAGCAAGTGAAAGCTAATGGTAGATACCTGAATAGAGTTGGAAAACAACAATTCAAACTGGCAGGAAAAGAAAGCACGTGTCTGTTGAACTTGGAAAACTCTCTGATAGTAAAACCTACAGCTTCAATCCACCAAATATTTCAGGAAAGAAAAAACTAACCCTAAAATAGGAGAGGGAGTGAGAGGAGTGCACAAAACTATAATAAAGTATGAGTTGAGCTACATCCAGCACAGCAAAGCCTATGACCATTTCAAATTAATTAAAAGCTGTGTTACATCAAAGCTCCTAACTTATGTTACCAACAGCTATTTACAAAATTAATTCCTTCATCAGTCAAAGCCTTTCTTCACTGCCTGTTTTGAGGAGTCAAAAATTAATTTTTGAATAATGTTGCATTCATGCTCTTAATTTATTTCCTTGATATGGCATCAATAGCCTGGAAAAAACCCAACTGCTTCTAGAATAACATCTTCCTCAAGTTTTTTAAATATGCATAAAAATTCTAAATCAAAAAGGTAATGCAATGAACAAGTGAGCAGGACTGACCTGATAGCATAAAGGTTAATACCAATAGGAGAAAATGATTAATACTGATAGAAGACATCATAATGGTGACAGGAAACAAAAGACATTACTTCTGCAGCTGCATTTTACAAAAATTTCATTGCATTTTGTAGAAAATTTAGTAATATGGTGCTTATGCTACTAGCATTTGCTAAATTACTCACTTCTACCTTTTCCTGAGAATAACAGCAATGTCCTTGTCTCACAATACCATCTGTTATTTTTCTAATCTAATGCTTCATTGAGGAGCTGCAAGCATGGCACCATTTTATTTACTTGTGTGACAAAAGTGAGTGCCTTAAACCAGTAACAGAGAACATTCCTTTTTTTATTTCTTAATTCTGTGGTTTATTTGGAATAAACCAGTTTATACATTTTTAAAATATTCAGCCACATTGCTATATTACAGATGTATTTGGATTTATGGCTGAAAATACAGTAGAACGACTCACAGTAGTCTTAAAACAATCAGGCTTAACAACAACAACAAGTTACCCAAAATTTAAAATTCACACTTTTAATTGGGGTCAACCCACCTTCTTCAGTTTAAAAAACAAAATGAAATCAACAAACCCAACCTGCCCCCCTCCCCAAGCCATATCTCAGAGCACAGAATCAGGGAGGCCTCATCTCCTCAGAACATGGACCCTCACAAGGAGAAGCCATGGGAGTTAGTGCTCTCTAACAAGAATTTAGCCCATGCTCTACCTTTCTCATACGGAGAGCATTACTCAAACAGGCAACCACCCCCAGGAACACCCCACAAGACCAGGCCATTCTACAGATAGAATATTATCCATGGGAGAATGAGACTGAGCTGCTTCTATGGTCAGAGACTTCCTTTATTCAGGAAAGAAACCCCAGCTCTGTGACCACCTCCCACGTGATCCACTGGATGCTGACACCCACCCCAACCCTGAGCCTGACCTCAGGAAATCTGTGGCCATGCAATCAAATATGGCAGCTTATTCCCACATAAAATACACCTCCCATATTCCTCCTGAATGGCACTGAAGTTCGAATTTATATGAGGCTTGTAAGGCCTCTGGGGTACTCAAGAATAACAACATCCCTGTACTTTTCAGTCCAGACATCAGAGGCTAAAAACATGCCTCTAGTGGGAGATGACTTTTAGCAGAGAGTTTAATGCTTCCAGAAAGCAAGCAGCACATGCACATCCAACTACTGTGACTTGTGTGGTAGGCACACTTAATTATTTTTCTTACGAAGAAAACCCCCTCAATTACAGTATTCATGACTTAAAATCCTTTTTCCCCTGCTCCATACAAGGACTATTTTGTTTCATTTTAAGCAATCACTAAAGCATCTGTTTACAGAATTGTTACTATTAATAAACCATAACTTGATAAACACTGAATCATACTTTTTCACATGCTGTAAATCTTTTTTGCCTCATACTTATTTCAAGAAAACTTAAAAATAAATATTTTGTCATCTTCAACTAGGAAAAGGCTAAATAACTTTTTTTAGATTGTCTAACCAGCACTATTAAGCCCAGACCAACATCAAGTTTAACCGAAAAAGTAGTAATTTTAAATTTCATTCATGAACTCCTTTCAAAGCTTAGAATGGGACAAAACATTGCAATTAAGCTTTACTTCTAAAGCATTTTATCTGATTAAGTTACCTTCTCTCTGACTTGACAGGTTGCATAACTTACCTAAGCAAAGCAGGTGTCCCAACCTAAAAGGAGTCTAAGGAGTCTTTCTTTTCATGTTTGTTTTGTTTCTTTCCTTTTTTTCTTTTTTTTTTTTTTTAAGTTTTGTACAACATTTTTGAAAACTGAGTTAATCAGAAGTCTATTACCATAATGATGAGTCCTGCTTCTCAGATATCAAACAACCACCACTCCTTTTTTGAGGGCTTACTCTACAATGCAAGCTTTGAAACACAGCTTAAAGACAAACAGACCTAGTCAGGTTAGATAGTAAAGACTAAACTATCTAGGCCTATTAACTGCTTCTGCTATAAAAATAACTCTTCTACTTCCACATAGTCTAGCAGCAGATAAAATTCCATTTAAAAAACCCAAAACAAAACCTGAAAAAGTTAATTAGTGGTTTAGGTCATGCTTCAGAGCAATTTTTCCACTAATTAGTAGATAATTAATACAGATTACAACATAACAGAAGTACTAACCAAGTCCAGCAAGGACACTTGCAGAGCAGAATCACTCACAGCAAATGCAAATGAAATCAAGCTAGGATTCATTTAAAATGAATCAGAGCACTCTAGTTTTCAGTTTTCTGTTTAATATTAAACTCATCTTTACATAGAAGTCTGTAGACTCAATTCACATTACTTGGCATTATCTGCAAGAAGGATGAGGTTGGAATGAATTAATCAGGATATTAAATCCTATAGTTAGTCTAAAAGAGGGCATTTAAATGTGTCTAGTTTGATAATGAGAATGCAAAATGAAAGTATTTTTGAGGTATTTATTTTCACTTCTTAACAAGGACACAAAGAAGTAGCACAGTTTTAATGGCATGTACATACACCTTTAATCATCAATGTATGTGCTTCAGGATTGATGGAGAAGGCCCAATCTTAAAATATAAATACATGAAGGAAACAGGTAATGAAATTTCTTTGTCATAAGATTATAGCATTAAATGTCCTCTGAACCTCAGGCTACCATCAGATCCCTGTGACCTAGAACCACAGAAGCATGCTAATGATATTAGAGCAAACAGATTCAAACGGGACTGGTACCTTCCTAGTTTATTACAAGAATAAGTCAGGGGGAAGTAGCCTGGCTTAGTACATTTTAGTAAACTTTACCTGGCTATCAGCATCATATCAGATACTAGATCTATATATTACATTTTTAAAAATAGTCACTCTGTCCAAAGGCTGGCACCCCTCAAGAACTGCTGGAAAATTGTATCTGCTTGACAGATGGAAGAGGGCACCCACTGAGGGTCCCTCCCCATCGCTGCACACCCCACTGGAGCTACACAGTGTGACTCTGAACAACTCCCAGTCATACACAGATTTCTTAGCTATTAGCTTCCCAGTTCAGTGCACATATCTCAAGCAGCTCAAACCCACGATTTTACAGAAAATCCTCAAAGATGCAGGAAACCCCAGCCTTGGCAGCAAAAATTTCTATTGTTTTCTGCTGGTTCTGTTACCCACTCTTTCCCTTTCCCAGTTACATCACTATGCTTAGAGGTTATTCACCATTTCCTGAAAGATGCTTTTTTCCTCACAGCACAGCTGCCAATGCCCTGTTCTGCACTTCTCAGATGTCTCTCACCAACCTGTCTGATTTTCTCCAGCATCTTTAGGGAACAGGATTAAGCACTATTTCGTGTACTCTTGCACACATTTCCTTCCAACACTGTTTGGTTCTTAATGAACAGAGAGTTTCCTCTCCTCAAGGTTAGCACTGGAAAAAATAGCACACAGGAGCAGTGTAGCTAAGGAAAGGAAGATAAAAGCATATGAAGGGAAAACAAAGTAATACATTTCCTCAAAGAAAAACTAAAGGAAGAAGTGTAAAAAACAACCAAAAGCAGTAATAAAGACTGAAAGAAGCATCAAGCAACGGCAGACCATAAGCTCCTCTCCCATCTTTTCTCCCTTCCCTGCAGCACAAACATGCTGTCCCACAGCAGACATGACTGATTTCAAAGGAATTCCCATGCTCCCCGGAGCAATCACATGCTGTCAGAGACACACAAGTGCAAAAACAAGGACATTAATTGGTTTAGGACTCTGCTGTGTGGATGCTCCCATCCAAACCAACCCCAGCTGGTCAGCAGCACATTGGCATCCCTGAACATCATCAGTGGCATTCCCTGTCTCAAGTAAATTCAGGGAGCAAAGAAAAGCCAGACCTAACTGAAAGGTATATGCCCAGCTCCTGACCAAGCAACTAATATAAATTATTCTTCTTTTAGATCAGTTGAGATGGGTGTTCCAACTCCTTCATCTGGTGTAGGCAGGAACAGGGAATAACTCAGACTAATGCTGTCAGAGTTACTGATCTTTTCTTGTGTGTCAATGCACCATGCCTTGGGCCAGGCATCCAGTCCCATTCGGATGCTGATAGCCAGTGGTATGTTTGATGCAGTCTCTGCATTCAAAACTCTCTCATAAAAAGATTGCTTTCCACCCTATACCAAATCAAAAAGCTTCATAGAAATGTGCAGGAATTACTAAGCATACAGCACATTTGTAACTAGCTTGAAATGCAGAGAACAACTAAGTGTTGCCCTTGGAATTATCATCCAACAATAATACTGCTTTGGAAGACTCTGGAATGTGAGCGTCACACCGGTGAAGATAGGAGGTTTTGAAAATTCATTTCATGTAATTTCAAAACCAAGATATTCAGTAGAAAAGGTCCACAGCTGTCTCATATTGTTACAATTAATACTCCACTTTCTTTCCATCAAACATGCAACACTTCTTTATTCTTGGCATGCCTCCAGTGTATGACTCAATCATAACAATATCTTGCAGCACCAAAACTGTACTGTACAAGAAGTCATACAGAAAAAGAGATGCCTATTAACAAGGAATTACTGTCCATGTAAAAATTTCACCAACCTAAATTAAGAATAAAAATATTCAAGAACATTTTTGACACGTCCATAGTATTTTCCTCTCTCACAGCAAAAGCACTTGAAATGTCTTATTAAGGCACTCTTGCTTTTTTTTCCAGGATTCAATACCTTCATCCTACTTATTCTGAGATCATGCAATGCTATTGTCTTTCTGGAAAAATGCCTGAACGTTAAATCTCCTGTGAGCTCAAAATGCCAGCCACAATTCCACAGCTCAGAAGGACGATACTAAGAATCAACTACAGGAAGAGTTCCCCTGACCCTCTGTCCTCACCTCTCTGTGAAGAAATGCATTTGATTAGGATCAAAGCTTCTGCTCAAAACCTCAGGAGATCCTGGAGAGAAACTTCGAAGGGAAAAGACATTTTGAATCAGATAAAGCAGGTTGCATTATGAGGAAGGGAAGTGCTGAAAGCAGGATTGTCAGAGCCAGCTGCAGCAGCACAAGTAACTTGCCTAATGTTTTGGGGCGTGCAGGATGAACAGAACAAATTTAGCCTTAGAGTGAAACACTGAGCTGAACTTCTTGCTGTATCCAAAATCATGAGGTACTCTTTACATTTACCAGCCATGAGGATTCTCTAACAGAGCTAAATCCAGGTGAGTCTAACCAATGTGAATAGGACAGAAAAATAGGGATGCTGTAAGGTATTCACTCACCCAAAGTGTGGAAAAGAGCACATAGAGGTTTGGAAGAAAAGGCACCTTTTCCATGCACATCACAGGCTCATTTAACAACAAGCAATCACAGTTGTGCTACTGAGATTTTCAGTCTGTTTCTCCCCAGTTGCTTCTTTTGTTCTTCTGTGGCACTATCCCATTCAGTTTCTGAGAGCCACTTACAAAATAAAGTCATAACAGTGACAGTCATAATAGGCATAGTCAGTTCTAGCAGATTTATAAATTAAATCAATGAAATAACTACACTGAGAAAAATAATTACTAAACCTATCTAAAGTCCTGGATCATCTCACATACCTAATAGTCCCTGCATGCCCAAAAGCATTTGAACAGATACAGCAAAAACAGCAATAAACTTTCTTGTAAGAGCAAAAACCAGTTGATGGTAACAGAAACCTCTTGCCCCAGCAGGGACGATTTTAATGTTGAGCCACATCATTATTGTTTTACAAAAGCAATTAAAATCTGCCTTTGCAGAAACAGTTTCTCCACTATTACTGTATATTCCTCATTTTGCTCATACATTTTTATTTTAATTACAGTCTACAAAGCTGAGCTCTCCGAACTGATAATGGCACAGACCATGGCATTAGTATTTGAAACTCAGCAGTACCCTTCAGTACATCACATTTTAGAAAGCAGTCAGAAAGGGGCAATCAAAGGGCAACCTGGTGTTCTCACTGGAGCATCTGGCTGCATGAAAAAACCTTGGTTTAAAAATCATACAGTGGGACACCTTCCAGCCAGGTCTTTTATAAGCCAATGCTTGTTGTCAAAGTAGTTCTTAAATAGCAGAAGGGGGGGAAAAAGCTATTTGTTTGAGTAATGACATTATTTCTACTCATAATGCTTTAATGACAACAAAAAAATAATAATTTTGTTTAAATAGGAGTATCTCCAAAATTTCCAGTCCAGGGCACACAAAACAGAGGCAGGTGACATGTACCACATTATGCCATTAACCTCAGTGATTGATACATACAAATGAGGGATGGGTGATTCTTTTATTCACACTCATGGCCCCAAATTACTGACTCACTGTAGCTCTGGGTATTGCCCTCTGAAAAAATTATTTCAATCCCACCTAACTTTCTTAAGTCTGTCAAACACAGGCCCTGGCACAAGTTCATAGAACCATAGAATTCTTAGTCAAGGGGTTGGAAAGGACCTTAAAAAACATCTAGTCCCAATTCCTGTGCCATGGGCAGGTCCATCTCCCACCAGACCAGGCTGCTCAAAGCCTTATCCAACTTGCCTCGAACACAGTTTCTCCAGTTAGAGCATTTACTTTTCCACAATCTCAGTTTAAAAGGCAATTCTACCTACTGGAAACTGCATTAGGGACGTGGTACTCTCCCGGGGTGTGTGGAGGGGGCTGCAGGAGCCTCTGCGAGGAGAAGCCAGGGCTGCCAAGTGCCAGATACAGCTGGCTCCAAAAGCCCTGCCACAGGGCACAGTGGAGCTCCACAGCTGTCACAGGTGTAAGAAAGGGAAAAGCACTCCCTGGCACCAAGGAAAGAAGTGTGAGGGAAAGCCCTGTGAGCAGCTAGGAGAGAAGAGGAGGAAGAGAAGAAGGAGGAGGTGCTGCGGGTGCCCCACTGGATTCCCCTGCAGCCGCTGGAGAAGAGCAGAGGGAAGCAGATCATGGCCCTGCAGCCTCCACTCCCCATCTCTCTGCATCACTCAGGGAGGAGATGGAGGAGTCTGGGATGAGAGACTGAAGCTGAGCATGGGAAGAAGAGGGGTGGGGGAAGGTAGTTATAGTTTCTCACCACTCTATTCTATTTTTAATTAGCAATAAATTAAATTTATTTCCCCCAAGTCGAGTCTGTTTTCCTCATGATGGTAACTGGTAAGCGATCTTGCTGTCCTTACCATGACCCAAGAGTTACCCCATCTTATTTTCTCCACTGCCCTCGTGAGGAGTGGGAGCAAGAAAGCAGCTGGGTGGGGGTCTGGCAGCCAGACAAGGTCAACCCACAACACCGTGAAATAAATAAAACAACCCACCCAAAACTGCCCCCCCCACCCCCCCTTTCTATGTCCTTTCAAAGGAGATAGAAACAGAAACAGGGACTTGATGAGGCCACTACCCTCCCTCTGACCCTCCTCAAGCTGCACTTTGGCACAAACAGTCCGTTTCCTGACTGGGAGCCAAATGATACTTTTCCTCAAATAGGAACTCCCAACTCCTCCAATTTTTATTCTTCATTTGGCCTGTCATCAGCTTCTTAAGTCAAGGCTATTCTTCCCACAGTCATAGAAATTGAAAAGGGACTATTTTATCTACTGTTACCAGCAGATTATAGTAAAATCAAGCAGCACATACAAATACTGTTTAACATTGTGCCATTCATGTATGTACAGACACATATATACACACACAGACGCACTCTCAGGTGGACAATCCAGTATAAATTCTACACTTTAGCCTATATATAATATAGGTACCATTTATCTCTTTTTCATGCAGACAGACACTGCAACTATCATGAATCTGTAACTGTTAACCACATGATGACAATTAAACAGCTCAGCAAATAATGGTCAATGTTTAAGCTGGGAATGGATGGGCAACTTCACCAGACAGGTCAACATGACTGAAACTGAAAAAGGTTATGTTAAGTATAAAGGGCTCAACCCTGAAGTAATTTCCTTTGGTTGTTTTTTATAACCAGGTCTAATGATCCATTGTAAAACTATGCTTTGTGAAAGCATTAGACAGACACAATATGGACTAAACTCAATTCAACCTATGTCCCTCATCTCCCTAAGGCCAAAGCTAAAAGCAGACTGTACACAAATACTCTGGTCCCACGCCTCCCACCCACACAAACCCTTAATAACATGGGATTTGAGAGCACGTCTAGAAAGGAAGGGGGAAAGACCTAAATCTTTGAAGATCTAAATTCAAAGCCAGAAAAGAGGAATTTCTCCATTAAGCAGTTAACATTTCTCCTTTAAAATACAGAACAAATGTATTCTCTTGCCTACTGTAAACTGTTTAAAGCCAAGCTTGTATACACACACAGCCTTTTTTTAAAGACAGATTTTAGACTGACTCATAAAAAGCTGACTTAAGCAGTTACCATAAAAATATTCTGCAGTTCCCACCAAAGACAAATCTTCAGCTTATTGGAGCATACTATAGAAACTGGTCATGCCAAATAACTTTTATATTTTATACAGGAATTTTACTAAGTGATGCAACACACACCAATTATAGGCCTGTTTTCACCTAGCTCACAGACACCACAACTCCTTAGCAATATTTTTCTAACATTCTATGTCATCATAACATCTTACTGGAAAACTAAGCACATGAGTGGGAATGTTGCCCTAATGTACAAAATGCTGTAATCCAGACTTAAAATCTGGGTAATGTGCAGATGAAGCAAGGTTTACTAAACTGTTAAACCAGAACTCTGCATAGCAAAACTATTCTATTTTCTATTTTCTCAGGAACACTGAGAGACACACTGGCTACAATTGTGGTCATCACTTTGAGAAACTCAGTTCTGAGACTGTGAATGAATTATTTTGTCTAGTTTCTCACAGGCAGTATAGAGGTTTCAGATTATAAATTACCGTATCATATGAAAAGTGTGTGAAGATGCCTCTAGTTAAAATATATCTTGGGACACAGTATAAATATTAATTAGACATGACCTGCATACAAATACTGCACTGCTATTGAAGATCGCTTCTGGAAGTGACAATTTACCTGCTAATTCACCTGCTAATTAGGAAATTTCAAAGATTCAATTCAACACTTCTGATAAAAGTTAGGATGGCATAAAAATGAGAAATCACTAAGCCTCTTAAAAGTCTCTCTCTCTTTTAGCTGTCAGTGCAACAACAAATATGCACATCCTTCTTTTCCATTTTCTGATGAAGCAGGATAAAAAGATAAAGTCACATAAAAAGTGTTTATCAGAATTATCTTGATGGAGAGTTGGGAACTAATAATTACACTATCTTCACACATATGTGGTAAAGACCACCACAAAGATATATTTCTTGAAACTACCGTCTCTTGACCCATCAGAATGGAATTGATCTGAAAAGGTCTTCCTGACAATGCCCTTAAGACTGAGAAACAAAGCTAGAAGAAACCCTTTCATATTTCATACAAAGAGTTCTAAATAATTACAAGAAATCAAATTTTTTTGGGAGTACAGCAAGCTTTCAACCAAATACAACAGGGGAGCCATTTTCATGAAAAACTGAAAAGGTGACTATTAGGGGAAAAAAAAAAGATAAGGGAAAAAATTCTTTCTACAAATTTTTCCTTTATGTAAACTGTGTACTAGAAAATTCAAACATCCAAGAAAAAACTAAGGTAAGGTAATTTAAGAAATGGGAAGCCAGGAAAAGCTAGACTTTTAGACTTACAACTAGCATCAGGGTAACCTGTTTCCACCTTGGAATTTGGACAGAAAATCCAGATAACTCATTTAGACTGACCAATCTACAGAGCGGTCCTACAGAGCGCAGACACTATGAAGTTCCACTTATTTAGTCAAATATTTTTTTCAACATTCAATATATAATATTTTTTAAGCTTTCAATATATACATAACCACACTACAAGAGTATACCACCCATGCAAACTTTAGCTTTTCTTAAAAAAAAAAAAAGAAAAAAATTGTGTAATTCAGCTATGACAGATACCCAACTTGAAAGTCACTGATGTAAGCTGGCTCTGCATTCAGAATTCATATTTAATCCTCTGTAGCACACCACCTCCATCCCCTGAAAGCATTAGCAGCTTCAAAAGATGTTACCAACGATGTAGACTCATGAAAACAAATGTTACATTGAATTTGATCTAACACCATTTAATCTTCTACCATGTATCTATTTTATATAATAAAATATTCTAATCAACAGTCCTGTTATCTACAGTATTTTACTTCACTTGGACAATGGAAGTTCACAGTTAGACACTTCCGAAAACACAATGAAAAAGAGCTTCACATTCTTCTTCATCATCATTTTGGATGATTCCAAAATGCATCAAATAATGCAGCTTCTTGAAGTAAAATAAAGAAATATAAGTAAAAGCCCCTATTTTTATGGCTGGCTTTTACCAAAGTAAGCCATTATCATATGCTACGATCTCTGCCAACTTGATTCTCCCTCCAATTGTAATTTTATTGTCACAGAGGGGTTACGGTTGGAAAGGACCTCTGGAGACCACTTTGTCCAACCCTCTCATTCAAGGAGAGCCACTGAGAGCCAGTTCCCCAGGACCATGTCCACAGTATTTGAATACAGCCAGGGATGGAGTCTCTACATCTCCCTCAGTAACCTGAGCCAGTGCTTGGTCATCCTCACAGTCAAAATCCGTTTCCTGGTGTTTAGAGGGAACCTCCTGTGCTTTTTTGTCCCCTTTGCCTCTGGTCCTGCCTGTGGGCACCACTGAAAAGAGTCTGTCTCACTTCTCTTTGCACCCTCTCTTCAGATATTTATATACTTTGATGTGATCCCCCCCCTCACTGAGCCTTCTCAGGCTCTCCTATGAGGAGAAATGATCCAGGCTCAGTCTCTTAACCACCTCTGTTTGACTCTCCCCTGTATATCAACATCTCTCTCAAAATGGAGAGCTAGCTTTTGTTCATTTTTTCCAATAAAACTTCAGAAATCCTGTGTTCCATTACCTTTTGAGAACTCCTTGATGGAATTGGCACTATGTATGGAATTCAGCAGCTCACTTTCTCCTTCTAATTCAAATCACTTTTAGTAAGCTAGAAAGGAACCAAAATCTTTCCAAAAATTCACACTTTTTAAAGTTTAAATGGCCATTATCATTGCTATGAACATTATTTTCCAGCATTATATCAATGTTTAAAATGCAATCTAAAAATCCATTCAATGAAAATCATTATTTAACAGCTGCTACTAGATTATTTGTACTCTTTCTAGTCATATAACATTCAGTCACCATAACCTGAGTAATTATATTATCAAAAAAGCAGTAATATCTGGAGTCAGCATAAATATTACAAAGCCCATTTCTGTAAAGGGAGGGCATGCTGACCCAGGTTATCATCTTACTCCCTTAAGAACAAATAAAATTCAGGAAAAAAGCAGATAGGGATCTGAAATACCGTTGTAACAATCATGAAGCATCCTCATTTCCAACATATTGTCATGAACACCATGATGTTTCTGGGACACCAGTTTGGCTTATTCAATACAAAATATATACTGAATGTATTTCTACTTTGTTTGTGTGGCCAAGTAGGTTCTACCCCCCAAAAATAGATGCCCTAAGTTAAGGACAATCTGGGAAAAATTTTGGTTAGGAGTACATAAAAGTACAGATTTCACTCCTGAAAGCATTCAAAGCAACATGAAATCTTTAAGCTTCCAAACCACAAGCTCTAGAAGCCCTACACTACACACTTTCATGATAGAAGGTTTTTTCCCTTTTAAAAATTTTCACTGCTTTAAACTTTCATGCTGTAGTTCAAAAAAAAGCATATTCCAGTATTAAAGTTACTGACATGGTCTTGTGGACTAGACACTTGTTTATATTGAAAGTACAGCCAATTAAATTAAACCTTATAATTTAAAGCTTCACGGAACAGTAATTTTTATGGCCTGATAAGTAATGGAGACAAACTTAGGTAACCCAGAAAGAGCCAGACAGCAGTATTTATTAATTAAATAATATTTATTTAACAGCAAATGTTTACTGGTCAGGCTGCAGAAACAATACCATTTTTTCCCCTCCTCCACTGCAAAATACTAAAGATTACACACAAGAACCAAGCCAGAGAGAACAAGGAACACAGTTACAAAAGAACATTAAACCAGAAGATAATTTATCTGCCCTGCTGAGAAGAGCTCAGGGAGGTAAGCCAAAACATCGGAAAAGAAGAAAATACTAGAGAACTAAACAACAGAAAGTAGAAGTGTAACACTCAATTAAGATAGTGCAGGAGCTTTATACAATACTCTACACCAACCTACACTGATGAAATTATTTCTTCATGTCTCCTCTCGATCATTTACCTACGAAATCAACAGCCCACAGAGCTCCTGACAGAAAACATCTCTGAAATTATCTCTGAATTATACAAAGCATACATGACAAAGTACAGCACTGCCCAAACATTCAGCTAAGACAAAGCAAGTGTTAGGTAGGAAAAGAACACACCAGCAGCACTTCTGCTAATGCTTACATGTTTCCAACTAGCTGCAATTAGTTCAAGTGTGATGCTTACCTTTAATAGTTTCCTCCACAACTTCTACTACACGATCTATCTGCTGAACCTAAAAAAAGTCAGAAGGTAAATACCTAAGTAGTCAACAACTAGACATACTTTCACATTAAGTAGTCTTTCACGAGCATCTTCTTCTGGATTAAGGGGGAGTAAAGAATTTTGGGCTGTGTTTTTAGCCAGCTTTTATTTTCTGTGGATCTTGGTCAATCTGCCAAAAGTAACTTTAAAATTTAAAAATAATAATTAAAATTAACCCAATTTAAACCAAATTTTGTCCTCAAAAATGGCAAGTTCCCATAAGTTTGGCAAAAATCACCAAATAGCTAGAAAAGAGTTCAGGCCTTAAGTGCTGTCTGTGATAGGCAATGGTGAACCAAGCACTCAGCAGCTGAGTGGCTCAAACAGCCAAACTGCTCCCTCACCCCAGCCTCCACAGCAAAATAGTGGGTGGTAGAGAAAACAACAAAAATCTGAGGATGTTTCCAGGGCAGAATATGGGGGAGAAAATCAATGAGGTACTGGAGGGGAAAGACACTGGAACATAGCAAGAAATTAAAAATACTGTTGTGAAGTTTAAGAGAACAAGACATTCTCCTGAACTTGATGCAGGCTGTGTTTGGAAATGGAGAAAAAAGCACTCATGCTTTTCACAATACAGAACAACCTTTAATGACCATTATATAACATCTGCAATAAAGACAAGAAATTTATGTTCTAGTGTTACATTTTGCAAGATTTACCAACACTGAGATAAATAGTTCAATTATTTCTTAATAGATATATTAGTCTATATTTAAAGTCAATGGCCAACACACTGTAGAGATTTTGGCATATAAACAAAAAGGAATCAACATTAACACTGCAAAATTAAACACTCTTGAAGCTGAGATTCTTTCCAGCTTTCATTCAAACCACCTATTCTGTGTCATTCTACTACAGATATTTACATACAATGCAGGAAAGCCAACTTGTCAAAATTTAGATTTGTTTGTAGTTTTTCCATAATATTCCTTTTTAAACATTGCTTCTCTAAGCTGTACATTACATGAACTAGATTTAGTATGCTTCTAGCAGTCTTTTCCTTGGAGTGTCTTTTCCAGCTTGTTTCCAACACAAGCAGAAAAGCACAAGTTGCAGAGGCTTCATGAGAAGAACTGGGTCTGCAACAAGGAGCCTGGAACTTGGATCCCTTGTATCAAAGCCATTAAGTCTGTCTGCCCTAAACCACTGAGTTTGTCATTTCCTCTAAATACAAGCCTGCACAATCTTGTCTACTTCACATTCATTTTTCCAATCTGTCTAACATAAGTTAAAAAAAAAAGCTCACCTAAAGTTGGAGTCTGATTTTAAATTCCCAACTGAAGTCAGTGGGAGTCAGTTCCTTTCTTTGTTTGGGTGTTGGATTAAGTCCACATAAAAGTGTTTTTATTTTTTTTTGTTTCCTAACCTCTTGAAATACTTTTAAAATAGGGATGTCCACCATTTCAGATTTTTAATACAGTATATTAGTTATGAATTCTAGAAATTAAGTTATAGTATTGCTAATATCTGCATTTTATTAGTTTTATTGAAAAATAAATATATTTAAATAATTTTCTGAATCACAAGCATTCACATTACAGACATACATATCTAGCAATCAACTTGTGAAGAAAGCACACATAAGCAGTCGAAGGGCACACGTGCATATTTACATACTTGTGTACATATCCATTTTGGATATAGTTTTAAAAATTATGATTCAATATTTAACAGATATACTTTCTACTAAATATTTTAAAAATAAATAGAAGAATTCCACTTGAAAACAGAAGTGCACACATTTAAAACCACAACACAGACAGGGAGCAAAGTCTGTGTGATATTACTTAAAACATTATTGCTATATGCCTCAGTACTAGACATAACCATTTTAATAATTTAAAATATGAGAAATCTGGGTGCTTCATAACCCGAGCCACCAATTACTTTCTGCATTGTGCATCTGAGGAATTTTTGCATTGCTGCAAATCCCCTGTTGAATAAAGGTAGAAAAAAACCCACCAACCATTATATTGCATCTTTATTTTATTGGATAAATTAAATTATTCCCAATATGTCTGTCAAGAAGATGGCTCATGTAAGTAATTAAAATTATAGGTCTGAAAGATAATGAGATCCGCACCTCAAAATGGATGTTTGTTCTGCCTTACATGTTATTTCCCACATTAAATATTTTTCATTTGAAATTATTGGAAATTATTTGGCTAAAGCCCCAAGTGCTCAAGAAGAAAATGTGGAATGCTTCCAGTCTACATTTATGAAGAGAAAAAAATCTTAGAAAATGTGAGGTGAATCTGAAATGAGAAGATGGAAAGGTTTAAAAGATTCTTATTTGGAAAAAAAAAAGAGGAGGGGGAAATGAAAAAGGAAAAAAAAATTACAAAGTCATAGTAATGAAATTTTCTTGAATATATATATAAAGGTCTGCTGGATTCTTTTCCTCTCATCTCACTAACTTTATGGATAATTCTGCTCTGGACTACTATCAAAGATATGTGTAAACCTCCAGAGCAGAGCTCCAATCATGTCTCCATCAGGAATCAGGAAGTCCATGAAGCACAAAGACATCCTGGCAGTGGATGAAGTGGAATGACACCATTCCTCAACATTTCTTTGCACAGTGTCTCAAAAAACCAGCCCCCAGGACTGACAGCAGGACACCAGGGCTGGGTTCCACTGATCTTGCGGGACCTTGTTTCCATCACAGTTAAGTACATTTTGGGCTTAATGTCCGCTTCAAATGGTTCTCCATTAGGATGTGAACAGAACAAGAGCTACAGATGGAATGGAGCTGACAGCTGAGTAGAACTATGCAAAAAGAAACAAAAAAACCCAAAACACTCAACCACCACAAATCTGGGCTAAGACTGATATGGGCCAAGCGCATAAGCAAGGCTCATGAACCCATGGAAGAGTAGCCAAAGCAGGAAACTCTCTGGTGAACAAGCAAGGATTAAGAGTTTTATCAAAGCATGAAGGCTGAGTTGAAACAAAGGCCAGGAAAAATCTTTGACCCTTCCTGGTGGGGTCAGAGCTAGGCATAAGTGCAGCTCAGCAATCATTTGTATCCATAATAACCCAGCACTGCCAAGCCCCCCACTAAACCATAACTCCAAGCACCACAACTACATGACTTTTAAATACCTCCAGGGATGGTGACTCAACCATTTCCCTGAGTAGTCTGGTCCAATGCATGACCACCCTTTACATAAAGAAATTTTTCCTAAGATCCAATATGAACACCCTAGGACTGAGCATACACATCTATACATAGCTCCTTGAAGTAAAACAATTTTTTTTTTCTCATCCTGGAAAAACACTATAAATTGATTCTCATATGACTACATAGATAAAAGAGTCTATCTTAGGTAATTAGAACATGCTATTTATAATCCTGAAGATTTTAACTCTAGTTCACCAACTCTCAGTTTCATCTCACCTTGTTTAGGAATCTCTGCCAAATGCTGGATGTTAAAAGACTACTCAGCCTATCCCTCCTCTAAAGCCAGTAAAAGGGAAATACACGGCTTCAAAAGACATTTCAGGTCTTCTAAAAATCTAAATTATTTTAGAGATAATCATCTTCATTGACCATAAAGAGAGCTGAGCAAAACAGACTCTCAAATTACAGCACTTAGGCAAGATAAATCTAGGGCTTAATATGTAACTTCAAAAGGCATGTGACTAGCCACCCTGGCTTCAGAGGGATAACATCTGTGTTTAAAACCTTTGCCAACAATACTGACCATAATAATGGGCATTACTCTGGGTCAGGAATGTATTCTGAGAGGAGGATCTACACAAACTTTAAAGGGAAGGAGACTACCCCAGAGATTCACATAGACAACTGATTTTCATTGCTAAACACTGACACAGCTGAAGGATAATTCTTATCTAAATTAATTGCTACACCCTTTGATTTACAGGATAGTACATAACTGCTGTAGACATTAACATTTTCTATTTGCATATCCAATTTTCAGTTTAAAAGCAGGTACTTAAGGGACACTCTTTTCTGACTTTGCAGGTTCAAGTGTCCTATCTGAATATTAACATGGGAATTCAAAAGCCAAAGCCCCCCAGCTGAGATTTGTATGAAATCATTCTTAGCCATAAGTTACACAAGAACAGTGTCCACCTGTTCCCAGGTTTTCAGCATGCTTTCCAAGAAGTTCTGCTAATTCAAATAATTCAGAGTAAAATTCCATCAAATTTGACTTTCATGAAGTACATACATATTTGCATTCATGCAAGGCTCTGTTTTAAGGGCAACAGACAGGCTCTCAATCTTGAATGCAGTCTGGCCTTATAAATGCTGCAAGGCAGGCAAAACCTCTGCTTTGCAAACATCATCAAAACTTTTGTGAACTGAACCACTGAAATACCAGACAATGTATCTTCCTCATTTATGAGGCCAAAGCAGTAGGGATGTATGGACACTTGGCATCTTGGTAAGGTTCCAGTGATTTCCTTTCACAATGGCACTGCTAAAGCTCCACTCACTGGAGGATTTCACAGATTAAGGAATAAGGCACATTAAACTTAAAAGTGTATACCAATTACAGTCGTAGAGCTTGAGAAATAAAGTGCCTGTTTTTTGTAATGCACTTAGCATTTTTTCTGCTGCACCATCTACTTCCTAGCAGTGCTCCTAGTGTTACATGCTGCTGCTGGGGGTGTTCACATTCCAGAGCTTCAAACTGGATATGAAAAGAAAATTACTTAAAGCTTGCCTCATACAGTAGAACAGTCAGAGGAAAGGGTTAGTTGGAGGTCAGAAGAATGCAAGGAGCCTTGGCAGAGGGCTTTTTATGGCTGTGTATTTCTCCTGGAAGCAGTGGCTTCAGGCTCACCTTGGCCAAAGAGCCTGCAATACCCTACCTGCACCTTCTGACTCAGGAGAGCAGCAGCAAAGTGGGGTGTTAGAGCCTTCTAGAGCAGCAACACTACATTGATTGGTTGTGTGGGTTTCTGCAGATGAAAGAATAGGCTGAAACTCTTCCCTTGGGTGATGGGTGTATGGCACAAGGTGATAGGTCTTTGATGCTAGATGTTACACTGGGAAAGATAGAGAAGGAAGGAGAATTGGAGTTCTCGTTCAGGATCACTCACCTGTGGAGCCATTGTATGCCTTTAATGGAATACCTATGTGGATTAGGGCCCATGCTTTCAGCCTGCACAGCAAGTCTGAGGTTTCAAAGTATGGATACATGGGCCTTGTGAAGCCTCTTAAGACCTGTAAACTCCCAGCAACCTGAGCAGGGGTTCCAACACATAGCATCATTTGGAGATCAAGCACCTTAAAACTCCAGAAAATGCCAATGAAATAAAATATCCCATTCCAAAAGCTCAACTATCACTGGGAACAAGAGTTTTGTGTGTTCTTGTATGCAGCTCAGGAAGTGAGGAAACACTACAATTACCTACATCCACTCACAGGTCCCAAAACACAACCTGTCAGCTGAATCTTTCATTCTGCCTTGTCCCTCCTTTTCCTTCCCCTATAATCCCCTCAGTCACACATCCTACTTTTTGCCAACTAAAAATGAAAAGTGAGGGACAACTCCACACATGAGAGTTGATGTCTCTTTGTGCACTGTACATGCACTTGAGTTTGAAGTGACTACACCACAAACACAAAGGAGTAAGGTTTGGAAATCACCAGAGGGAAATTGGTTGTGAACCTCTGTAAGGCATCATTATGTGTTTCAGGTACTTTACACCCTTGGTAGGTTTATTACCGCCTAGAATTTTCCTGTTCCAGAGAAGAGCTCCTTCACCTTGTCATGTAACATTATGGTTTGCCTTACACACAGCCTATGGCAAGGCCTCAACCCACATTATGTTTATAAAGTAGCAATTACTTTAAAGAAGCACAAAAGCACAGTAACATCACAAATGGTAAGAAGGATATTAAGTTGCCCTTCCTTTCCTTCTGCCCAAATCAGGCAATAAATAAAGAACAGTGGAAGTTCAGTCCTGTATTTTTCAAATGCAGATCAAAACAAGCTCTGATTTACTAGAATTTCTCTGGTAGTCACAATGCAACTTTCTCCTTCATCCTAACAAGAGGAGAAGAATAGCCTCTGACACACTGCCCTTAGCCCTGAGGGAGTTATAATTGTTGGTAAATAAACACATTCTCAGACAACATGGTCCTTTAAAATAAATATTGAAAAAGAGAAAAAAAAAGGGGGGGGGAAGAAAAAAATAGCAGAATTTATATAAGCAACAATAAATCAACTATGTCTCTCAGCCAAGTTGAAGACGAGACCAACCTGGTATTAAAGAGAGATTTCCAAAACTGTACCCTTAATGCTTAAAATTTTAAAGCAGAATCAATATCCTATTGCCAACAGAACATTTTCTATTTCTCAATTCTGCAAAATCTGCCTTTCAAAAATATTTTGCAATAGTAAGATAACAAGTTTTGTCCTTTAAATACAGTCACCCTCTCACACATGGGTGAAAAATGGGACGAAAATCTTAAATATACAGATTGACATCATAGACAATATGTGCTCTTAGCTTTGTTTTTGTTAATTGTTTTGCCTCACGTTTAAGACCTTTCTGAGCTGAGGGATCCCTTATTTAAAGTAAAGTAAATTTTACTACAGCAACGACAGCTAGAGGACAGTGTCCTTATTGCCAAGACTACATTTCAGTATTTTCAGGTCTAGTTACAAAATACTTGGGAACACTGCATTAACACCTAATTCATCTCCTAACAGAAATCTTTCTGTAAAAAATATTAAACTACTAATATTTTTCATTAAACACTGGTTCTAGTTACTTAAATGAAGACAATGAGAAAAGGTTAATTTTCAGAAATTACATGTTACCTAAAAGAAAATTTTAGAAAATAGGGAAAAAATGTTTAAAAAACAAAAATCAAAATTCCCAATTTTAATAGGCTAAATTCAACAAAACTGAAACATCAAATTACAATCTCGGTCAAAGGATAGTGACTTGCTCATTTTTCCCCCTCTGTCTACATAAGTGTAGGTCTCACTATAACAACCAATTATGGATCAACAACTATGTGGCCTCTGAGCAAAGAGAAAATCCATTCACCCATTTTACTTTTTTCTTTTCCAAAGGTGATTCAATGATACAGATGACCACATCCCAAAGAATTCTGAAAACACTTTATTACTGAAGTCAAAGCTCTGTGGTTTCATTTTCAAGGTAAAGCTTGTTAACTGTTTAACAAGTCAGTCACCAGTGGATTTAACTCTTCAGACTGCCTCAAATTTAAACAAAATAATCATTACTATTTTCCATTCTGCTTAATAGTGTGAAGTAAAAAAGCAACCACCAAACCCTCAGCTGTGTCTGTGTAATTCATATGCTCTAGTCCCCTATGCTTCTTCCACTAATTTTAACAAAGGCCTTAAGGCTTGTCTTAGACCAAATAAACTACGATATTCTAAGAATATGGTAATTGATACCTTCATCCTGGATGAAACCTGGAAATTTTCAGGCTTCAAAGGGCACTGGAAGTCAGCTCCAACAACAGCATGCTGTTCTTTCTCCCCTTATGCCACAGGCACATCAAAACATCCTCGATTGAAGGAAGGTTTAAATGTTGTATAATACAAAATGATCAACAGGAGAGGAACATGGCAGGAAGCTTCTCTGCTGCCTTTTCCAAGAGAAAGGCAACAGAGTCTAGATATTGACATCGACCTATTGGAAACATTTATGAAAACCTTTGATTTCTAAAGGTACATACCCCTATAATACTCAAGCCTTTCAGGTACTCCTGGCGAGGTTGGGCTTGTGGTACACAGCCTGCTAGGACAACTTTCTTCTTCGCTTCTTGGGCTTTCCTAAAGAAGAACAAACAACACGTTAATTTTTTTTAAAATTGTCATTTTCAACTTCAACACAGTCATATTATGCATGTGACAACAGAAAACAATCACAATTAAGACCTCCTCAAATCAGAAGCAACTTGTGCATGCCTGAGCCTCAGAAACCCAACAAACCAACACACCAAAGAACCCCATATTAAGCTACAGCACACCTGGTTCAGTTTGGGGAGTATGTACAGAGACCATGACCATTGCATACCTTGGGCAAAAACACAACCTTGAAAGCCCTAATCAAGTTCACTTAACTTTATTTGCCAAAATGGTAGAAGAGAAACTGGCCAAGAAAGATGGGACAGAGTAATTAACATTGATTCAAGAAGTTACACAGAATGCCAGGGACAGAGGACAGGATGCAGGGAGGAGCCCCTAGCTCAGAAGAGACACATTTATTTAATACCATTCAGAACTGGCCAGTTATCTCAGTCTTCTGATGTTTACTTAAAACGTTTATTTACTTTGCAATATGCAGTTACTTTAAAATGTTTAAGTATTTAAGCATATTGAGCACTTGCAAGCTTTAAGTACTTGCCTCTGGCAGAGAAACATCTGTCTGGATATTACCTTACACAATTCCTTAGCTTTAATGCTACCTTAGCATCAAGCAGGAGATCAAAACATTAAGATGAAATGGTTAACACAGTTCATTTGATTAGTAACATTTTTACTCACTTTGAATTCAGCAGTGAGTAGCAAGGCAGTGCTGAGTCTCAAACTAATGGAAGGCCTGCACAGAACTAGTGAGATGCAAAATCTGCTGATGTTCATTCAGTTTTGAAGACCATCCATTAGCACATTACTCAACCCAAAAAATGCATTACAATGTGCAAAGCACGAAAGAAGAAAAGTGGTGAATAATTGTAGGAGATCTGCTAGGTCTAACATATTATGGGTTGCTCCAAGAACAATCTTTCACAGTTGCATGTTGTATCACAACCTCCAGGCAGGCTTCTGTCTAACTGGAACCTGGAATCTTTTCTCCAGCAATGTATGAATTCATGAAGTGCTTACTGTTAGGTTGGAATAGGCTAAGACACGTCACAACACTTTTCAGAAAAAATATCCACAATACACAGGTACTTAGATGATTTTATACTCTTGAGCTTGCTTGAGCTGTCTCCAAGATGAATCCACTAAAGAAGTGATGCTCAACAACCACATGAATGCTCAATGAGTATCTCTCCATCTCCAGCAAAGGCAATTTTAACAAAAAACCCCCAAACCAACCCAGAGTGGTACCACAGTTTCCCTGCTCAGAATTTTCACTTCACACTTGTAATATGGACAAATCTATTTACAATTGACAGCTCAAATGAAAGCTCATAATAACACACAAATTGTAATAATAAAGGCGATCACAGGCCGTTTTGCCAAATACCTTGTGTTGGCTGCAGCAACACAGGTATTTTAAAGGAAAGAAACAAACACAATAAAATGAGGTATTTTAAAGGAAAGAAACAAACACAAGTGAGAAATAACAGGAAAATAGATTATGACTGTTACTTCATATCCAATATAAATGCAGCAAATGTCTACAAAATGTTTAATTTTGTTTTAGTGAGACTTTCAGGCAATGTTCAGACATTCATCATACAGATCCTTGTTGGTCTTCTACTTGCACACTAAGTGTACAATGTAAATGGAAATCTCTTCATCTCTTCCTTGATAATATTTCTGTGGGTAAAGAACTATGATAAAATGCTAATTTAGTATATTTCTTACGCATAAAACATAGAAACATGTCTCCAAAACCTCTTTTCTTTCAGTGGTAAACAGTGGTTTAAGGATTTTGCAAAACTTCAGTGGAGGTTACCTACTACATATCCAGGGAAAAATAAAATTAAAATCACACTGCATGCATTGCCTAAAACTGTCACATAGCACCATGTGACACTCCACTAACTCAAAGGATAAAAATCACTACTTATATAGTCTAACAGGCTCAACCTAATGCCTGGGGGCAAGACAATAAGCCCTGTCTCCAGCAAACAAAGCACACATCCCTAGGCAACTTGGCATCTGGTATAATCTGCTGCAAGCAACAGCCAGCTCCATCTACTTGAAAACCTGTGAGCACCACAGAAGAAAAAGCTTTTATTCACATCTTTTTATCTGAGAAAAAAAAATAAACAAAGTTTCCCTTGACACATTAAATGGCATTTTAATGTTATTTCACAGCTTTAACATTTTGCCATATCTTCTGGGACTTGAACTAGAGCTAGGGGGGGGAAAGTTAAAATGAATATTCTTCATAATAAGCATTGTCTTCATTTAACTTTTAAAAAGTTGTACAGGTCTCTACAGAGTAAAGAATTTTGTACACTGATTTTTTCTTTAAAATGCAATTAAGTGGAAATGCCAGAACTAAATTTTCAATCATAGCCAATTTTCATTACCTTCATAATATACCACACAATACATAAAACCCACCATAAATTAAAAGCTATTGTAAGGAAATTATGATTTTCTTTTTTACCTCATATTCAAGAAACCACTTCTCAAAATATGCATTCCAGTGCTATATTGTCACCTCCTTTTAATACTGTTTAATGAGCCCTACTCATATTAACAAAAGCCTGCAAAAATTATTCTTCAGAAATCTAGTTAGCATGAGAACTGTATTAGAAGAGCCTTTAGTCTTCAAAAACATGAATAGTAAGGAGAATAATACCTTATGGAATCTAGTAGGTGGCATGAAAAAATACATCTTCTCTTTTAGAACCCTTTATATTTTTAAGTTACATGAACCTTACCTTGAACTTTCAATTTAATTGACTCATGAAACATCTTCTAGAAATACTCTTTTTTAAAAGCTACTTGCAAGATATACATCTGAACAGAAAACTAATTAGAGCAATTTTTTTTTTCTTTTTTAAGAAAGAAATTATTCAAGTTACTTCCTAGGTAATAGGTGGAGAACAAAAAACAAGTGGGAAACAACAGGGGCACGAAGTGCTGCATACAGCAGAGGACTCATGCAAGATCACAAGATTTATACTCCGTTGCAGAGATAATTAAATATATTTCATGTATTCTGCCTTTAAAAAGCAAATTTGAGAATGTAACTGGAGAATTTCTGCCTTGCTCATGCACACTTTTATTTATCTTAGGAACCTTCCCAAACTGGAATATTTTTCCTACAATTCTATGTCATTTATTGCATCATTCCTCTAATTTTTATTTTTTAAGCTGCATGAAAATTTAGTCAGTAATACAACAAAGACAAAGAAACACCTCCCACCATCCAAAAAAGCTCCCCATAAGCATTTGCTACATCAGCCCTGTGTGTATAGCAACACTGCTGGATACCATGGCAGCCACAGCAGGAAGCTGCTCCACTTTTTCATGACTCACACAGATACTGGGGTGGAACCACCAAAAGAAAAAAGTTTGGGACATTTCCCTGAGGTTCAAACCTAAGGAAGGCAATAAAAAAGTGAAAGCAGAGAAGATGGGCC
This sequence comes from Dicaeum eximium, assembly GCA_013396995.1. NCBI lineage: Eukaryota > Metazoa > Chordata > Aves > Passeriformes > Dicaeidae > Dicaeum > Dicaeum eximium. The sequence continues at coordinate 1,415,066 of VWZP01001128.1, forward strand.
AAGTTGAACAGAAGACAATCTGTGATACTGAAAGTAATTGCTAACTTGCTCTTTGCTAGAGACAAGAGGAGCCAGACCACCACTGCCTGCCTGCTCATTCCCCTTTCCATGAGCAGAGCTGCCCACTGGAGTTTTGTAAACTGTGAACTCCTAAGTAACTCGTAGCTTTCAGGGAGCCACCACTACTCTGCACCAAGGGATTCCAGCTGCAAAGAAAGGTTTTAGAGGCCTCCGAAATAAAAAGCAGTCTGGTCTGCAGGGAGGAAAGCTGATAAACTACAGACTTGTCAGCATGGCACATGCAATTTGTAAAGTGCTGCTCTAGTACCAGATATGTGAAGCCAAGTATTTTGCCTGCAAACCCCACATTTTTTCCTCCAAAACCCATTGTTGGTGGAATTAAATAATGAGGAAGTGTATAAACAACGAGCAGAAGGTTGCCTGCAGCAGGACTGAGTAACAGTCAAATACAAGTAAGAGAAGAAGCAAGAGCAGAATTTTTAAACAAAAGCAAGAAATTATGGGGGAAAGTGCTTTACAGTGAGCTTCTTCAGCTTTGTATGGATAGCACTTGGGAAATGTTCATAAAATAAGAACTATTTCTAATGCTGAAGTACAACAGGAAGCAACTTTGTTATCTGAAATGAAAAAGTAATTATTTCAACCTGAATCCTACTAGGCAGATGACAACTGACCATCCATGAGCTATTCCCACCAAATGCAGCACCCACCTCTTCACTGTTGTACCTGCACAAACCCAGCAACTTCCCTGTAAAATGTGTATACTTAAATTGAATTGTGCAATGCATCACTGTAGTCTATTCATACCATTCTCATGGCCTCCTATTACACAAAATCCACAACAGTCCTTATCAGGTGTTTTAGAAAGGTGTGAAGCCATAAACAAAGGGGAGCTTTGTATCTAGAAGTGCCCAAAGAAATGTCAGTACACATGAAAAAGTTCTGCTACAGCATCTTTAGCTAAATACAGTATTAGCTGGGTATATTATGAGATCGGCTGCCAATGGTCATAAAAAGTAAAATTCAGGAGACACTACTTCCCAGGCTGCAGAAATGGTATTGGGATGTCTCTGGGGAAAAAGAAATGCTATTTGGCTGAAGATGCAAATATGTGAAATATCTTCTAACTCTCTCAATCTGCTGAATTAATCAGCAGAAAGCCACAAGTTTTAAAGAGAGTGCAACATCAATGGAATGAAAAGATGGTGCCTGTGCAGCATTTGGAATACATTCCTGAAAATCCATAAAATCACACAGCTATTTTCTGTTTGAAAGACTATGAGTGGTAAGTTGAACCATGGCTTTACAGGCTTCGAGCTAGTGTAACATCTCATTAGCTCCCAAAGGCTTGCTTCCCATCCTCCCTGTCTGCTGCTGCTGCTCCTACTTTTCTCCAACGCCCCCTCTTCCTCACTTCTGGCCATCTGGTATCATTCCTCCTCTGCTCCAAGCTCTGCAGCTCACTGGGCCCTTCCACAGCCCCATTTAACTCACTGATATAGGAGAAATTTTTTGAGCCAAGATTGGAGAGTTTTAACCATTTTGTTCCATTAATTAGCTCATGGGAGAAGGGATGCAGGAGAACCAAAGCAGAGGAAAAATGAAAGCTGTTGGGAAGGAAACAGAAAAAGAGAAGGACACAGGAACCCCTTGTTTTATCTCTGGTGAGCTTAAAAAGTCACATGGAACCTTTGAGGCCACAATGTGCTGAGCAGAGTGGGTGAGTAAGAAGCAAAAAGAACGTTAGAAACCCATAAATGTTCTGCTTTTGAAGGTAGGGACAACCCCATAGACAAAGGCTTGTGGAAAACCTCATGGAAGCCTGTCAACATTATTAATCAGAGCAGAGCCACCCAAGAGTCTGCTAGGCATGTCAGCTTCCCTGTGCACTTCTGCAGGCCCTGAAGAATGACCTTAATTTATCTGTGAGGCATGTGAAGATGCAAAGTTCCTTTGAGGATGCTTATGCTGATTATTGGAGTTTACTGAACTGCTCATGGAGGACCAGTCTCTAGCAAAGCAGACCTCTCACTGCCAAGCTGCATCTGCCAAACTTGTCAAATAGCATTCCCTGTGGCAAATACCATCAGGTAACATGCAAATATTCCAGGGCAAAAGTAAGTTGCATGTCCTCCTCCTGACAAATGTCTGCTCTGAAAATACTTCAAAAAAGCTAAAAATGCTTGTTCCATCAAACTCCAAACTGATGCTGTAAAGATATGCTCCAAGCAAAAATTATTAAATAAAAGCATAAAAATATCCTTCCCCAAGAGAGTTTTTAATAGCAGGTGAAATGTCAGCTCTGAGAATAACCCCAAGACTCACATGCTACATACCAAATTACTCCCCAAGTATCTGAAATGAATGGAAACTTGTTTTAACCCAACTACCTGGCATGCAAGTGAAGTGACTGCGGCTTTGTCTGTGAAAGGCAATCTGAATTGAAACTCTAGACTCAGTCAAATCGGTGCCTGAGTTTTACTCAGATTTTCTGTGAATGTAACTTTATAGGCAGCAATTAAAGATGCAACAGCTATTCCTGGGCAGTCATTAGTCACACAAATATAGCATGTTAGTGGTAATGATGGTCTTTTCTTCCTGCAAAGGCTTTATCAAACTGAAAAATCTCACAACAATGTATTCAGGAAGAAGATGGGATGAAAGAACAAATCCTCAATCTCACCCTAGCCCTGACTAGCAATTTCTGTAGCCCCAAGCAAGGCTGAACTGATCTGATGAGAGAGAAATTTCCAGCATGTCTTTTGGTCAGGCCAGGCAAAAATGGTTATATGCCAGCTCCTATCTCTCCAGATGATTAAGAAAACAGATTTTTAAAAATCAATATACCATAACTTTAAGGAAAATTTGCAAAACCCATAATTAGAAGTTATCAGCCTTACAACTGTTCTTAAAAGGAAAGTGTAATTAATGACAATCTGCTCCTTAAAAAACTTCATCTTGGCTGCTGGCAGACAGATTTTTACTTGTTGGCTAGAAAGCATATATATTTTAAATACCTTTTTTTTTCCTTGTAATTATGGAGTTGTTGGTTTGGGGTTGGTTTTTTTTTTTTTTTCCTTTTTCTGTTTATTGAGAAGACTGAGGGACCTTGTCATGTACCAGAAAATACTAGAAATAGAATTTGTCCTCCCAAGCCTGTTGAGCAGACTGGGGCCTGGCAATCTGCTCAGGGGGTGCCAAGACACCCACTCGCTGGTTCCAACCTCCCCCAGCTCTTGTCAAGTGAACAGCACAGTCTGCCAGGACTTGTTGAGCACTGACAAACCTTCACTGCCTAACACAGGTGACATCCATGCTTTGTAGAAAGTATTTGCTAGAACGTTGCAGGAAAATTTCTTTCTGCAGTATTTTGCAAGTGTTTAGGCTCCCACGATTCTTCAGATAAAATGATCAAGTATTTGCCTTTGCTGCTCTACAAATTTGGTGTTTATGAGTTTCTGTTTCAAGCAGAAACTATTGGTTGTTGGTAGGACACACTACTCTGCTCCTCAGCTCCTTTTCTCCCTCCTTCCTTTCCGTGCTTTATCTCTGCTGATAGCACAAGGATCCTCAACTTCTCTGAGGCACAGAGTACCAGATATCCTGAAGTTCTGCCCACTCAGTCTTGAAAAGCAGAGGCTGCTAGAAGCCAAACCACCAGTGAACTGCTGCAGGTGGCAGAAGCTGGAATTGCCCTTAAAAAAATTAGCAGTTTCTGAACATCCTTGAATCTTTATCTTTTAGCACAGAGATGACAAGCTGTAGTAGGGTTGTAAAAATACTTCACTGTCTTTCTGCATCTCCAGTTTCATTCTAGCCTTTCTTCAGTGAGAATCTAAGAAGCAACAACGGTGAGAGAGTTTTCAGAAGCAGAAATAGCACCAAAGCTCTAGCAGCAATTTTGTCTCTTTGCCTTCTGACGCTACTTGCCTTCTTCAAGTGCAAGCATTTTCACTTCTTTCTATTGCATCAAAAAAGCAAGACTTCATGCTCCCCCTTCAAATTGGAAAACTTAATCCTGTTCCGAATTTATTTTTGCATTTTTAGATGGACTGTCAAAAGGTACACTTGTCTCAAAAACAGTGAAAGGAAATCTCATATAAATTCACTTGGAAAGTGACACTAAATTTCTGACAGATTAAAAAAATAGAAGTCAAAATCATAACAGTGAACTTGTACATCAACCACACAGCTCTTATGCTATTCCTCTGTTCTTTCAATATATATTCCTGTAGGAATGGGAATATTCTATCATAGTATTTATAGCATATCTCTCCTTTATATTTAGTTAACTGACAATTTATTCTACTTCACCTTCCCAATCTTACCTTCCTCTTAGTTCTATTAATCTCCTTTAAAAAAAAAGAAGTGCAGTTTAGGGCACAGAATAAGGATTGTAATTAATGTGTGAAATACTACACTGCCTCTCAGGTTTAAAGTACAGGCAGGCTTCAAGTTATATGTATGCATGGCCAATGGTTGTAATAGAAAACTCTGTGGATACAATGACTAAAAAATGAAATTAGTGTTGAAGGAAAATTAAATAATCCATTTTCCCCTGCCCCCCAGAGGTATAGCACGCTTCTCACTAACAAGCTGCCTACAAAATTTTAAAAGGATTTCTTCTAGAAGCTGTTATTAGTACTTCTCCAGTTTTTTTGCTAAGTGTAATACACCAGGAATCTTTTTCCATAAGGTAAGGATGGTAAAAATCCAGAAAAAGAAAGCAGAATTTCCATGGACTAAACACACAGAGCAGTACTTGATACCAACAGTGTTTTACAAAGTCATCAGAACAAAACCCTTGCACGATTCCATGGTCTGTCTGACATGGAACATTCTGATAAAAAAAAGTGAGGATAACAAAGGAATTAACAGTCAACTCATTTTTTCTTGGACTCCTCCAGGGCAGCTGAGGAAGAAAACCACAGACCTGAAAGGCAGCCAAAATTCTGAACATCCAGGGTTTTTTATTTTTTTCTCAAAATCAGGTGGCTACAACTACTACATGAAAGAAACAAAAATAACTACTTGAGAGCCACTAAATATAGTTTTCATCTTATGTGCAGAGAACACTGTCAGAAGTTATCCAACAAAGAAAAGGAAACAAAATTTAATGAAGTAATTTTTCAGAACAGTAATCTGCATGTTCTTTTTCCATTATGGAAATGCTATACAAGCAGCACCACTGTGGCTAGTTTTTGTGAGGAATTATGAAATAGAAGAGGACTATAACATCATGTGATAAAACAGAAAAGAAAAAAAAAAGGCAACAAAGAACAGCGGAAAATTGAAGCAAAAAAAAAAAAAATTCACTCTTCAACACTGGAACCTTCATTCTGTCCAAATTGCACTGTATCACATTTTTATTAACCTTTGAGGTTTTGTTTGCTTTAAATTCTTCCAATTAGCCCAGCAAGCTCTTCCTAATGGAAATAGATAAGAACTGATCACAGGACCTGAACAGCAACAGATTATCCACTAGCCTCTATATGCCTGATCATTTTAGCCATTGTCCAATGGACCTGCTCCAGTCTTCTTATTTCCCTCAACTGCCTCTGCTACACTCCAGACACAGCAATCCAGGTAAAGCCCCACCAAGTAAAGAGCAATAAATGCCTCCTCTCAAAATCCTCTCCATGTTTTACTTATTTACAACTGAGAATGACTCATGAGAGCTGGCTCATGCTTCTGGGTCTTCACCATACATCCCACATTCTTTCCAACAGGTCACTTAGCCACCAGCCTTATCTCAGTGAATTATGAAGAGGTGCCAACTAACTCTTCATTGATATCTTTAATTTCTCATTGTTTCACACCACACCTGAAAGGAAAGGTAAAGATCCAAACAATTATCCATGGAACTACATTTTGACATAATTTATTTGTATGATTTTTGTATTGCTAGAACATCTTACTGGTCTCTATGCTCACACAAATTCATCTCAACTCCTGAAAGTAACAGACTCCAACACTGCTTTAACTTTATGCTTTTAGAAGGACTTTGCACCACACACTACAATACAAATGGAGGAGATATTAATGTTTTATTTCCTTCAGAGACTGAAGCTTTGAGTCTATGATTACATATATAGATTCAAAAGTGTAATCCTGCTTCTGAAAAAAAACCTGATTTTGTCTTTTCCTATTCAGGCATTTTTAACTATAGTATCAAGGGTGACTTGAATGACAACTGCACTTCACTTTTGCTTGTAGTGCAGGAAAAATTCTCCACTCAGTTGTTGTCACTGATGCTTAAGCAGGGGAAAGGGAGAAGATGTTGTTAGAAAGGTGGAAGCCCAAAAGTGCATCAAGCAGCGTAAGATGGCTTTAGTGCACTCCCACTGTGAGGTGGGACTGATCAGAGTAGCTGCATCTGCTCCTTGCTTACAATTTATGCAGCACACCTTCCTTCCATTCTGGTTTAGGCTTTTTCATGTCTGGTTGGAAAAACATTTCCTGGGTGGTTGCTGAGAGGAAGAGGAGAAAAAGACAAGTCCTAGAAGTAGCTCTGACAAATTACCAGTTTAGACATCTAAATCTAGTTCAAAATGTATTATTTAGAGAGCTAAAAATTGTAACTTCTATCAGAGCTGAAGGGGTCATTTCTCTAAGCATATTAGCTTGCCTAAGAATTTTTCCTAAAATAACCAAGATATCATTCTAGTAGTTTTCACAATAGATGATCTTCTAGAAGTGTAATACACCACCAGGCATTTTATAGGAATAATAATAAATGTATGGGTTCATATAAGTTTTAGGTCACATGCACATCCGAAAAGTCAGAACAATTTAAAGGATTCTAGGAACAAAACTTTTGATTTCTAACAGACATCAATGTGGATTGAATACAGTACCAAGCCTGACAGAGTTCAAGGTGGTGCTGGGAGTTGGATTTGATGATCCTTACTGGTCCCTTCCAACTCAGCATAATCAGTGACCTTCTCTGTGTTTGACTGAACATAAATATTTGCATGAGACAACAGCTACTTCATTCCCAAAGCTCTATTTCCCTTTTTCCCCTCCAAATTTTCCATAAAATTTAATTCTCTCAGATTCATACCACCATATTTAGAGTGCTCCTTTACCTGCAGGTAGATGGAATATTCTAATTTTGAAGAATAAGCGGGCTCTAACACTGCACAGCACTACATATGCAGTACATAACCAGCAGCAGTAACTCTGAGCACAGTAAACCACATGTAACACTTCACCAGGATTTCACAGCTTTGTCACCTATCCCAACAATCAGGAAGACAAAGGCCTCAGTGCAGTATGTTATTGATCTCTTTAGAGTAATAATCAATCAGAAGAGCAATGAATCCTTTTTAAAGGCTACTCTGCAAATCATAGGCAAAATGAGCTTGGTGCTTTACAGATGAAGCTTCTGTAACCATCTCAAACTTTTTTCTCGGTCTTGTTTCTGAAGTGTGTTCACCCACAGGTGAGTAGAGAAAATGGTGGCAGACTCCATCTGCATGTTTGTGGGGCTCCCAGACTTTCCTTGTGCAATGGATTTGTGTTTGTATTAAAACCCTAATGAAAAAGGCCCTCCTCATTAAAGCTCCTTCCTTGGACTTCAGACACATAGTAAATTCACCCCAAAGTTGTAACGTTCAAGTTTCTCTGTAACATATAAACAGCTCATAACAATGATTATATCAAGCTTTCAATACCTCTAAGAAATATGAATTGCTTAAACAGCATTTCCTATGCAACTACTTCATATTGTAAATTCATTTCTATTTTTTATACAACATGCATCTCTGCAGACTTCAAGACACCTCACACCAGGAAACTATACTAAATAATGCAAGGCTCTGCATCAAGCTCACTTAACTCAAAATTCTACTGAATCTCACTGGAAATTGTCATCCTGTTATGAAACTCCAGAAAATAATTCCCTCTGCTCCCACCAGCAATTTCAAAGAAATACTGTTCTATGGCTCCCAAACACTGCAGAATTTGAGAGGGTGGGAGAAGCGCTAGCTGCACAACTTATGCCTTTGAATTTGCTCTAAAAGATTTCTCATGCCTTTCTTCCAAATGTTTCTAGCAACTCAAGTACATTTTTCAGACTGACTGCATTAAACGTATAATTTTTCTTTGAAATACTACTTCATTAATAAACATCCTGATTTTTTTTACCATAGCCTCTGTAAAAGATTCAAGGTATTAAATAGGCAATTGAGCCTTTTTTGTCTGAATAGTCTGCACACAGGAAGATCTTCACCTGTCAGCAAGCAGAAGTTTGTCTTTAAAACAGGTGCCAGAAGAAGGCAGAACTTTTCTTTTGAATAAAACTCAGATTAGGAGAGCACAAATTGAGCACTGCACTCCTTGAAACACCTTTCAAAATCTGTGCCCCATTCATCAACCTTTCACATCTCTTCTATCAGACAACACACTCCAGGTTTCCCTAGAATTCAGGGGAGCAAAGTGTGTGTTAACCTTATTGAAGATGATACAAAACGCCATATGTGTAAGATATTGGTCTACCTGTATCAGCAGAAGGCAGCTTAATTCTTCAGTAAGGGACAGGACACATGAGCTTACATGCATACTTGTACTTCAAAATACACCACATTATTACAGAAGTAAAAAGCTAAGTTCTACATTGCTATTGTAACAGCAGCTCAACCTGATTTTTTTAAGGCTTAGATTTAACAGTACAAAACAGCAAGGAGCAAACATCTTAGGCTCCTAACCTGGTTTTAATAACACCCTTTAGATAGAGCTAAACAGTGCTGAACTGCTCACTTGTCTTTTGTTTTGTTCTTTTCCTCATATGAAAGCTTTTACCCTGTTTTGTGCCCTGATCATGGGTCAAGTGAAGGCCAGATCCACTCTGATGGCCTCCAGAAGACTTGAGAGCCTTCATTCCCCATGCGCTCTCCTTAAAATGTTGTTACAGCTACATTCTGCCTCCCTACTCCCATGGGCATGCCAAAAATTGCTCTTACTTTCCGCCTCCATTCACAATATATATCAATTTATTTCTGCCAGTATTTGCCACTTTCTGAAAAAGCTATCAGATGTTCCATGCAAGAGTGTTTTCCCTCTGATGGGAATTAGGCAGGCCCAGATATGGCCCTACAAGTAAAGCAAGGTTAGCTGAAAGAGACACTGTATGACTATATTCATCCTGCTCTGTGGTAATAGGTTATTTAATAGTAATATTTTAAATAGTAGTATTTAAAATAACATGGAGATGGATAAACTGTGCATCCATCCAGTTTGAAATGTCATCAGTATCAGAAAATCACATTGTCAATAGTAGATAACAAATAAGAAAACACAAGGACAGACACCAAGAATTATTTGCTGCAGCAAGCTTCTCCCAGTTGTGCATCTAACAACTTCTGCTTTAAAAAGTAACCCAGGAGAAAACACAGAAAAATATTTTCAGATATTCATACATTGGCTTTATGAATTTTAAAACACAAAACCAGAGCACATGTGGTGTTCACAATGAGTTACAACATTCAACAGGACTGCTCAAGCTCTGAAAGTACATGAGTAATTTCAGAGTTTGCACATAACTCTCAAAAGCTATGAATTTTAACAAGCCAACTCCTTAATTTCATGTTCTGTATTCTAAAATATGTGCACTTGACCTTGACATCAGAATGGACAATGATTCTCTCCATATTTTCCACTTACATACAGTTTAATTAATATGTTACCAACCATTCTCACTCTTGGTATTCGACATCCTGGTATTAGAGAATCTGCAACACATTTATTTATTTAATACTGCCCAATACAATACAACATATTTTTATATGATGTTTCTTTTTGCAAGACTGGATATAATAAAATGGCCAATGTTTTCCTAAAACCAGTATTTGCTGACTGTTACTAATAAAAAGAAATCACGGAATGCTAGATTAGAGAAACCACTGCTGAGGCTATGGTCTACAGTCAGTGCCTATCCAGCTATCATCTTCCAGAATTTATCCAATCCATAAAACACACACTTCAATTCCTTTCTGTACCACAGAAAGTCCTTGGGAGCTACTGGAAAACCCGTCTTTTCTCTCCTGCTCTTCTCGGACTCCTCAGCTGTACATTCCCTTCCTGCTATAAATGCAGCACTCCACCTGCCACATTATCATCAGCCAATATCCCAGAAAGAGCACAAATACCAGACTGGCAGTCCTGTACAAGCCCAAACAATACTGCATGCTTTTTCCATGGTTATCAGCAAAAGTTTTCTCTAGGGACTGTTAACAGTGCTCTCCCATCTTTTGCTTAGCTTACACATCTCTCTAGGACAAAGAGAGCTTGTGAGCAAATCAACAATCTGGAGCATCTTGCTTTCCTCTTGCTATTGTTTCTTTTATTTTTATTCCAATATTGATTATCAGCAGTGACCTGATCTAATGGAACTTACTCAGCATTGTGACACTTGTTTGATTTAACATCCATCAATTATTACCACAGCCAATGGCATCTTAAAAAGGTAGCCCTTACAAGCTTTGTATAAATTTGTACAGGATAAGGATATATAATAAATATACACCCTTTAACACCACGTCAAAATTGGTAGGCTCTCTCATCTTAGTCCTAATGCACATAGCCTTTCACTTATTCTTACAGCTCTCCACCATATATGTTCCCTTAATAACATTAGTGTCTCTGCCAAAATTCTGCGTTTTTTACCCTTCATCTTGTAACTTTTTTCCACTTTCCTGTGGATATCTAAAAAAGCTGCCTTAATATCACTCGATTAGACCTTTATTCCACATTCCTCACTCTTCTTGATTACAGAATTGTGGACTAGCTAAGGAACTGTTCTCACATAAATCTCAATGCAGTCTAAATTTTTCTTCTCTGGCAATTTTACTGGCTTCTTTATTTCTTTCCAAATGACAAACACATTATTCACTGAGATAATCCCCGCTGAAGATAATCAGCTTCATAAAGTCCCTAATCCCTCTCAATCTATCAGTTTGAAATCCATTTATTATTTCATCTTCACCTGACACAGTTCAAAAATAGCTATCGCCTTCTTCTAGGTAGAAAAATATTTAGGGTAGAAATACAGACATAATTAAATGTGATGGTTTAAGGTTTGTGAAAAACACTATTCAGTTCCAAAACCAGATGAACAGTCCAAACAGGTCAAAGGTACAAATACTTGTGTTGGAAAGCACCTTGTAACACTGAACTTCTGTTTGTCAAGCAAATCTCACTCCACCAGAAGTTGCCCATCTGCTGTGTATAAAAATAGCAAAACCAGTTTGTTTGCATTCCCAGTAAAAGCTAATCAGTGTGGGGGAGCAAGACACATCTTTGCTTACCAACAGGCTTCCTGGAAGGGTGGTGTAGAAGTTAATACTGACAAGGACTCCTCTCAAGTGGTAGCAGGAGGGAAGGAGAAGTTCCCAGTTTTACTGGTATGATAACAGGGTGAAAACAGTGAAAGGTCTTAGGAAAGGTCTAAGGAAATCTAGTAAAACAACAACCTCAATGCAAAATTGTATGGGTTTATGGTATGAATTTCAAGAATTCTCATAACATCATCACAGATCATAATTTTACTTTGGGACTGAAGAAAATCTCTCTCTTTAGGAAACTGAGGAAACTACTGTTTCTCCAAGGTTAAACAAAAGAAAAGTACTCTTGGTAAATAACAAAAATAATGAAATTACAGACTGATAGTTAAGGAGCTATTTTCCCACCATATAACAAGTCATTTGCTTTCAAGAAAAATCTGTTTTCCTTAAAAATTATGTGCCTGAGAAGCTTACTGGCTAAATCCCCCCAATTTCTTCCACTACACATCTAAGAAATGCTGTTTAGAAAATATTCCGAAGACAGTAAATGTTTTGAGAAGAAACGCAAACACCACAGTATGGTATCAAGTATTTTTAAGCACCACCTGCAGCAAAGGGAAGCAGCAGAACAGCCAAGTTTCTAATTACCTACTGTAACAAAAACCACACAACACTTGAAATTATCACAGGTAAGTAAGCCCATTAGAAAAAGTTAATATTTTTGTTACATCTGTTATCCCAAACCAGTTTTGATTAATAACTTCACATACTTGAATGGTCAAGACATTTATTACTCCATATTCTACATAATCAACAAGCTCTCCTAAAGGAGGGCAATTACCAACCATCAACTGTCTGAACATTTTAAGTTCATTCTATTCCTCTGAGTTAATTCTATTTCTCTCCTCAGAAGTCTGTGGTTATTGATGCAGGATCTCAGACACCATTACTTTCACAAGGATTTTGGATAGAGTCAACTTTTCTCAACCAGGAGAAATAAAAGCTACAAAGCTAGTTGACACAAAACACAAATCTAACTCTTGCACACGTGAGCCTCTGGAAAATTTTGCCTTATTTCTAGCAAAGCAGTATTTACAATACAATGAAAGTGCTGAATAGCTGAAGACTCGTGACAGATACCAGATGATTTTGAACTATGGTTATGAAGGGTCAACATCTGATCTTGAACTATGCCATTAGAAGACATCATTAGCAAAACAAAAGCTCCCAAGTACCAAAACAACTGACATTCACTCACAAGTATTGCTCACAAAATAGGAATTAAACTGAGCTCTGAGAATTCTAGTGAAACATGAAGATACTATTCACTAAAGAACAATTCATGGCATAAATAAAATTTTAGTTATGGAATGGTTTCGGTTGGAAGGAACCCTGAAGATCACCTAGCTCCAAACCCCCTGTTCATGTGCAGAGACACCCTTCACAAGACCAGGTTGCTGAGAGCCCCATCCAACCTGGCCTTGAACACTTCCAGGGATGGAGCACCCACAGTTTCTCTGAGCAACTTGTTCCAGTGCCTCACCACCCTCACAGTCAAGAATTTCTTCCTAATATATAATCTAAACCCACTCTCAGTTTGAAGTCATTCCCCTTTGTCTTGCAGGAATGCCCTCGTAGATGGTGTCTCTGCGTCTTCCTTGCACAAAAGATACCAGATAAAAGAAATTTTCCTTTTGCAGTATTTATTACATGCACACATACTTTTGTGAGTGTAAACAGTGAAAAAAGTGAGGAGGGAAAGTAATGTTTTCACATAACCACAATTATCCAATTCTAAAAAATATACAGTATGCCAAGTACCTGAGTAATACCACAAGACAAATGCAGAAGCTGAATTAAGAATTTCTAGTTTCCCAGAAAGATCTTGTAAACAACCAGCAATTGATATTTTTATTATTCTGAATGCAAAATCTCAACATTTGTGTTCTTTTTTTCCTAAGATGTGGGATACATTAGGACTGTACTATTGTAGAAACTATTTTATGTCCCATTGGTTTAGCATTGAGATCTCTCTCAAAAGGTGAAGCCATCTGTGGTCTCTGACTGATGGGCTTCACCTAACTCAGGTCAGAATTCCTCGTCTCACAGCAAGAAACTAAAAAAGTTTGGCAATTTAAAGTAGCAAGATGAAGGGAGCAACCCCATACCTTGGCTAGAGGGGTGGACAGCTTCTGGAATTTTGCTTTCCAGCTCAGACCTATCAGTGCTTACATTTGAAAGTCACAGTGAGTTAGGAACCCTTTTATCAGATTACAGATAAACCAAGAATAAAGCTACAATTGAAGCAGAAGAGTAATTTGTAAAATCTTAGATGAAAACAAAACCACCATCCCTCAGACACAGTCTTAACAATACTGGATACAAGAGCTAGCCTCAGGGGAAAAATTCTGAGATCAATCTCATCTGGTAAAACAAAATAAGAGGTCATGTCAATTTGTATTTGCATGTTTAGTATGCTGTTAAACATACTTAGGATTTATTATCTTAAGTTTATTAGACAAATTTAAGAGACCTTGAATTCCTCTTGCACTAACTGAGGGCACCTACTTTATTTGACTTGTGCTGCTTCTCACATGATCTCCTTCCCATTAAAAAATAGGGTCTTGGAACTGACAAACAAAAAACCCTCAGTAAGCAAGCAGTACCAATGAAGAACTCTGGTAGCTGTGCTACCAGAAACTATCTGGTAGCACAGCTACCAAGCACGTTCTGCAACAGTGTATATTATAACCTCAACATTCTAAAAAATGGAAGAGCGGACAAACACCAGGACCATTAAAATATTCCTTTTCCAGTGGTAATACAGTTTATCTAGGTAATAATACATGATACTTTTCACTTAAATCTTCAAGTGTTCTTTTAAATACCAGATCTCCTCATACCAATCTGTTAGTTATTATCCACTTCTTATGGTGGCACATATCTATACAAAGGCTGATGTGGGCTGAAGGGACAGAAAAAGAACAATTATACCTGAGTCTTTACTGGGAATCGTATGACCTAAGTCAACAGCATTCTCTGTTAACACACCTGATCTCCGTTCCAACTCCTGAAACATGTCATCCACTTTTCCAATGGACGAAGAATAGGGGGAAAGAAACCTCAAGCTTCCATCCAAGTGAGTTATTGCTCTAAATTAATCAAGAATTACTGATAGAATGCAAAACACATCATTTCAGCACACAGAAACGTGCTGGCAGTTGGATGAAAGACCATCTCAAGCATCCCATTTATACTCTAAGGTATTTGTTGTGTTGATTTCAATGAAGAAGAAGTAAATACTGAGCAAAAAGTAAGAGTCTACTAGATTAAACGAAACCTTAAACTCAGAGGGGATCTTTCATTCAACCATTTTTCATCAAAACTCCACATTCAAAAACACATGAGCATTTAAAATCACTCACTCTGGGCTGTCTTCCCTCTATGTTCCCCAGTACCAACAGAAGAGATTGCATGAGCATTTCCAAAGAACACTTTGAAGATTAGTTCAGGTACTTTTGCTGGAAGCTCCTCCTTTCACTCTTACTTCTGAATTGCTTGGCATAGCTAGAAGGCTCATCAAGCTCACCCTTGCTGTCAGTGTGCCAGGTAGAAAGTGCTACAGGGATAGGTAGAGCAGCAGGATGCAAAGAAGGATGGCCAAGTAGGCAAGGTATGAGGGATTGAGTATATTACAGGACATGTTTAGTGATTTACCAATGCCTAATGAGATCTGTCATCCTGCCTTCAAGTTTCCACAAGTGCTACTGGAATCCATTCCCTCCAGGCTGAAAATCTAGAATGACTCAAGGCAACTCAATTACAATGCTGTACAGCCTCAGCTCCTAAATGCTCTCCCAAAAGAGCTTGAGGATGCTTTCCACCTTTACAGAGTACCATCATAAGCTTTTAGCGTAATGCCAAAATCCAGAAGAAGCAGTTGTTACACTGTTAAAAAATTTTTAAAAATAAAAAAAATTAAAAAAAAAAAGGCAGAAATATCACAAGTCTTCACCTGAAGTAAAATACTTGGGGAAACAACATATTTCAACAGTAGTACACAAAATCACCTACAGACATATTAAAACACTACAAGTAAGTAATGTATTATTGCTGATTTACTACCACTGTGACATTTAGCAATGTGTAAAATAAGTGAAAAATGCAACAAGTAGTGCAACATTATTTCCTGGAGAGCAGGACAGTCATCCTCTACACAAAACCAGGCTGTATCTCACACATTGATTCAGACTGCTGTGTAACAACTGCACTTAACTAAGCCCCCAAAGTGCACAGAGTTCTCAGAATGTGAGACTGAGAACAACAAGTGCTCTACATTTCACAGTTCAACAAGTATAAAAGACTTAATATTTTCTTAAGACTGTGGTATGCAGAACTGCAATTATCATAGACTTTAAGACTTTTAAGACCCCATCCATGTTATTTCACACTCAGCTTGATTTAAAACATTTTCCTTCAGGATGTTTGTGTTTTCACTGAGTGGTTATCTGGTCTCTATCTGTCAGCAGTTACTTGTCACTGGCTTAGTACTGCAAGAAATTTCAAACAAAAGACAGTATCTTACCAAGTTACATATCAAAACAAAAAAAAGAACAAAATGTGTGATAAGGCACAATTCTCATGAACTAAAGTCAATGAAGTATGACTTTCCATGTGTATAACAAGCTATTAACATTTTATAGAAATTTTGTTTGCTACATAAAAGCAATGCTGCTAGAAAAATACTGTGCCCTGCAATAATTGCAACAAATATTTTACAGAACAATTTAAATTACTATATATTTATCTCAAAGCATAAATACACTGAGAAGGTTATGAACGTCTCAAAATGCATTTTTCCTGTAACTCCTGAATAAAGGGACTGCCCAGTACTGTCCAGATACTCCTATACTAATGCTGCATGTACAATAAGGCAAACAAAAGCAGTGCCTATTTCATTCTTGTAATCCATTCCCAGGGAGCACACTGCCTAAAAGGCCAGTTCCTTCCATGAGACTGAGAGTGAAACACAAACAAGAAGAGGGTGTGAAAAATGCCCAATGAGGAAGTCTACTGAAAGGAGAAGAGTAAATTGTCCAAACTCACAAAAAGGGTGGCCAGAATTATCTCCTTTAGACCCCATCAGCAGACAGCTTTTTCATTGTTTTTAATGTAGAGAAATGCAGCATTTTTATCTATTTAGTAACATTTCTCTGTTGTACATTTATCTTCTACCTTGTCTTCATTCTTACTCAAAAATGGACAAAATTTCTCATTATAGTATGTTGTAGGTAAGCAACTGAACACAAGAGAATCCACGATCACTGCTGTATTAAGTCAACATGCCACCAGTGTATATGCAAAACCAAAGTTTCCAATGGGACCAGCTGCTGAGCATTCTACCCAGTGACCATTTTCAAATGGATCATGTTCATCACTTGTGTCGCTTGAAAACAAATCCATGAAAAAAAAAAATCAGGTGAAGAGCATAATTATTCACCATCATCATCATGAAAACTTGCGGCTAAATTTTGTCTTACAGATTTGAAAATTTGGCCTCTAGAGAACTGTATTTCTAGAGTTTGTGGGTTATCATTAAGGAGAAGGCAGATAACAAAAGAAGATCTTTCAGATTGCTTCCATAAAGCATGGTCTTTGTCTTTCCTGTGGTCAGTTCAATGAGCTATTATGATAAGATCCACCAAGCAACATAGATGAGATGAAGAGAGGACATAGGTGGAACAGGAAGGAATGCATTTCTTGACCAAAACCAATGCTGGCTTGCAAAATGGAAAGGTGACCAACAGATCAATGGTCAGCTCACAAGTCCAACTATGCAGGGATGGGTCATTTCTGGATGCTTTTGCATTTACACAAAGCAGGAACAGCCAAGCCTGAAACCTTAAAATCAGTTCAAAAACAATCTGCTCTTCCTATCCGTAAGTTTGTCTGAAGCTTTAGCTAGAAGACCTGCAAAGTGCTAGAAGTATTAGTAGGGGGAAAAAATGCACAGTAACCGTAACAATCTAAAATTAATAAAATTGTTTGCAACGTAAATCACAGAACCACAGAATGGTTAGGGTTGGAAGGGATCTTAATGATCCCAACCCCTCTGTCTTGGGCAGACACACCTTCCCCTAGCCCAGGTTGCTCAGGGCCCCATCCAACCTGGCCTGGAACATTTGTAGGGATGGGGCATCCACAGCTTCTCTTGGCAACCTGTGCCAGTGCCTCACCACCCTCTGAATTCTGAATTCTGTCAAGAATTTCTTCCTAATATGTAATCCAAACCTACTCAGTTTCAGTTTGAAGCCGTTTTTCCCCTTGTTCTGTCACTACATGCTCTTGCAAGTAGTCTCGCTCCATCTTTGTGGTGGGCTCCCTTCTGGGAGCTGCAATTTTCACCAGATTTACCCACACACACAGAGAACACACATAGCTAATTTTGATACAAAAATCCCCCCTTTCTCTGCCCCGTTTGATAGTTCAGCATTAGAAAATACAGCCATACTAATGGAAGCTATGAACTTTTTTCTTTGGAAGTTAAAAATTCAAATTTGAACAGTGGGACAGATGGGGAAACTGCTAAGCTTACATAAAATTGCATATTTCAAAGGCTGTTTTCTGGCATGATAATAAAAAAAGATAAATCTGCTAGAAGCCATGCCAGAGGCAAGTGGAAATATAATCAAATCAGTGCCTGTAAAGCCCACCTTCTGAAGACAATTTGCTCTGTTCCCAAGCAAAAGACTGTAATTATCTTCTCAAATACCTACAGCAGGCTGTTAAGTTTAATGAATTTCACTGTTTGCAAAAGAGTTAACAGCATCACAGTAACAGTTAATACATTCCCTGTTATAAATAAATAACCATCTCATGAAACATCCCTTAAAAAGTTGTAATATCTAGGAATAACCTGGTAGCCTTCTGCCTCACTAAGACCCCTACCAAAAGGCTCAACTTGAACATCACTATGAATACATGGAAGCTTGCTTGGTAACCATACATAGCAGACAGATATTTCAGCATGTCACAGTATGCTAGAGCTGACTATCCCATTGCATACTCGAATAAACACCAGCTCAGAATGGTGCTGCTTTGCATTTTATGTATCAGTTTTCATCTGAGGATCATAAATCCTTTCTTTGTCCAAGAACCATTTTTCTAGCCTCACGTCCATAAGGTGGATATCCTTTCTTTATCACAATTTTACAACCCTGAAAAGTAAAGACTGACTTGTTCAAAGTCACTCAAGCAGTAAAACCAAAACCATTTTCCAAAATCCAGACCATCATCCTGTTGTCAAAATTAAGCCAGCCTCGATTGGTGCGAAACAAGAGACAGACTGGCTGCTACTGTTTCCAGTTCAGTGGACAAAGCTTTCTCTTTAAGTGTCTTACAACATCGGAGCCAGCGGAGCCAAAAAGCTGCCTAACATAAAACGAACCACATTCAGACTTTCACTGCCCAAGTGTTGCACAAAGCCTCCATCTCACAAAGACGACTGGCTCACGTTCAAAGTGATGAGTAAACCTATCTCCTCCAATATGCCATTTCTGATGTGGCATGAGGGACAAACAAAACCCTTGGTGCTTACGAGGGAGTGAGTTGGGTTGGAATAACTCAAACTTCGTTTTACCTACCTCATATGACTGATTTAACTTTACAAGGTTAAATCAAAGAAACCTTTTAGGAAATAAGACAGTGTCAGGGACATTCTCTTTTCCAGAAAACTTATTAAAAAATACATAAGAGGCCAAATGAGGAGTTGTTAGTTGTCTGGCTACAGCCAGTTGGTTAACTTGTAACCCTGAGGCCAGACCTTAGGGTCTACCATTGGGTCTGAGATGAAGAATTCACAACCACCTGAGAAATAACTCAGGGATGCGCCTAAACAACACAGGCACGAACTCCTTCCCAGGTCCATGCCTGGCAACAACTCCATGGAGCTTATTTACAATGTTTACAAACCAAAACAGTGTAGCTGAGTCCAGCCACATTTTCTGTGCTCTTCCATGTATTTTAGATAAATTGACAATGGGCTCTCAAGGGCAAATTGTCCTGAGAGAAAACGAGCACATATCAAGGACCCAGGCTTCATACATACGCTGCTCCGGTGAAGACTGTGGATTTAACTGCACACAAGCATTTCCAAGAAGGAAGAGTTTTCAAATTTGTTTCTTTTTCCTCAAAATAATCAGCATGACATTTTTAAATTTCAAACTAGAGATGCAGTTCAGCACTAGAGAACCATGGTATAAGCCTTTTTGTTTTCAAATTGTTAGCAATTTTTGTGTTATCAACTACTTGTAGTGAAGGTGAAGCATCATTTTTCACATCCACCCCAATGTACTTCAAGTGCATTTGGATAGATTTCTTCAACAAAATAGTAGTTGGTACACAGGGAGTTTTTTTCAACAAGTAATGTAAGAAAATCATAATTCTTTTGCCAACAGAAATGTTAGCTACCCACATCTTAAAATGTCAGTATCTTACCCCTATTATGCTTCTACTGTAGCCAACCATACTCATGGTTTATAAAAACAAAACTAAACTACTACCACAAAAATTTTTCTCTTGTTTTAATATTTTTTTAAGTTTTCTCTTGAAGGAAACCTGACACATTCAGGCTATGAGAAATGAAGTTCAGCTGGTATTTATTTCCACAACAATCTTTAGCTGCCTTTGGAACCCAGGTTCCTGTTGTGAAACTCCTCGTCCTTCAAAGCACAGAGGCCACGCTGTCTTACTGGCTAGAAAAAGCAAGGTGATCTGGCTTTGAAGGGGCTACAGCAGGTACTGGGAGCAGCCCCCCAGCCATACCATCACCACATATGGTGAAGTATTTTGAGGATAATTCAAGCAGGATTTTGCTGCAGCTGACTGCTTCCAGTTTGCAAGTCAATTCCCTTTGAAACAAGCTGAGGAACCACCGGCTACACCACCTCATGTTCCATAACATGGTCCTAAGGAGTGACTGAGTGTAATGAGCTATTGTGATTTAAGATACAGTATTTCTACCAGAGAAATAGCTGTAACAATGTCAGCACTGAAGCTTCCCAAAAAAAAGGAAGTGGGGTTCACAGCAGGAACACAGGAAAGGGACAAAATCTGATCAAACTAACAAATGAGATACTTCTAAACAAAGCAATTTATGAAATGCCTTGACATCCCATCCAAGCCTAAAACATTGTTTGTTTATATAATCCATACCCACATGAGAGCTGAAATCTATTTAAATGCCTACAGGTTTGGTGCAGACAGAATTGACTCAAGCAGCTCCCAGGATGTGTCAAATAATGTTGGAAACAAGAATACAAGAGGCCAGCATTTGTCAGTTAACAAGCTGACACAGGAATGCATTTGTGATAGTTACTCAACACATGATTGTTTAATTTGTTTTTCTGTAAGCATCTGATTTGGGTCTCTGTAAGCAAGAACTTTTAAAAAACAACAAGAAAAGCTGCACAAAAAACCAAACCAAACCCCCAAACTAGGGAAAAAAAAAAACAAAACCAAACAAACTGCAACTAGAAAAAGTAGTTCTGGAAAAGCACACTACAGTAGCTTTCTGCTGATATTAAAATTACAGACATCTGCAAATAATGCTCCTTTTAAAATCACAACAGGCAAGTGCAAGAAGTTTTCAAATGGCAACAGGAGTATGCATTGTACTGTCTTCCTCATGTTTCTGACTGCACTTCCTAGGAAAAAAATATTAACCTTCATAATCAAAAATCACATTGTTTCTGTAGCCTAAAGAAATAAGTACATGAAGACAACTCATTTAAAATTATCAGGAGCTAAGTACAAGCTACAAAATACTGCCGATGTATTTCAAAACAAAAACAGTAGGTAGAAACCAACTGTGTTATTTATTGCATTGAAAAGATTTCAGGTGTCTATGCTTTTCCTTTAGAGCTTATTTTACACTTTTTATTTTATACTTTCTCCATTCTTATATAAAATTAAATGTAACACACTAAAAGCCTCCTAATATACATGTGGTGCTTTATGGTAAAGTTTTCAGCAAATTACAGAAACAGGTGCTTCTAGCCCTTTGGCTTCCTGATCAGTATCCAAACTCAAAAAGTCACCAGAATGTAATGGTAAAAAAAGAAAAAAAATCACACACCTATTAGTATTTAAATAATTCTCACGTTCATTTCACACATTACTGGGAGCACCAAAACATCCTTGTGAAGGAATCAAATGAGAGGAAGCTGAGAGTTACACCAGCAGACCACAGCTGCCAAATGTAGGCTGGGGGTTTTTATCCAAATGGTTTGATGGTGAATAGTGTTATGTGCTTAAAAACAAAGAAACAAAAAAAACCCAACTAAACAAAAACACAACAAACCTAATGTCAAGAGCGCCTTGCTTTGAGCTGAGCTCACTCCCAAAAGAAGCCACCTACTCCAGCACCTCCCTAGTGAACTGGAACCTCCGTGGTTCCATGAGGGCACAAGCAGCAGGTGTTGTGACTGGGAATTAAGCAACCTGAGAGTAGTGCAGTCCTTTTTATTTTAATGATTAGGAAAAGGAAACAAGTTAACCTATAATGAAATTATAACTCACCTCTATGTGACACAAACACAGTGATGCATTTTGTGATCACTGAAAGAAACCTTAGCAGTCTGGGGATCTGTTTGTATTCAAGGGGCCAGTGGCCAAGTACTCTTCCAGCCTGTGCCAGCCCAGTCAGTCTGCAGCTCTCCTGGATGAATCCTAACATACTCGACAAATAAAAGCACCGAAATAGTGCAGCCACTTGCCAGATTGCCACAAGAACAGAAGTACAGCAGGTGGCCACTCACAACTCCAAATTAAATCTCATGCTGCTCAGAACTTTATACCAATCCCTGTGTAGTGTTGTATCTGTTTAATGTTATTCTTCATCCTCAAATTTCAAAATTAAAAGAAAATGGGTTTTAGTGACACACGAACCATGGCAGGAGACAATGATCCAAATGGTCTCATTCAGCACTCAATAAGACCGAGAACAACTATGGCATCTCTCCCCCTCTGTTCTCCATTTTTTCCCCTTTCAATATTTATTAAGTAAACCAGTGCTTATCTGGGCTAAATCCCCAGGCTCAGTGAAACACCAGGTGGTAGACTGGGGTAGTTTTTCTAGCAACAGATGGCTCAAACATTTTATGACAAACAGACACAGGACTATTGCTTGTCAGCCCCTCTTTCAGTCACTTCTTTATGTAACAGCAGCCACTCACCCGGGGAGCTCAGGCAGCTGCTCACCTGCACCAGGGCCCCTGGAACCAGGCAGGGCTGTGGGAGCCTCCCTGCCTGCTCCTTACCTGCTGCTCAGGTGACACCACAGCAGGAGCCCACACTGGGTGCCACAAGAAATCCCAGTGCTGGCCAGCTCAGGCAAGAAATTTGGGCAACACTGGTCCTAGAGAAAAGCCACCGAGTGTAGCCTGTGACTCTCGAGTTACAATATATTATTTCTCAATTGTTTTTACTTGCTCATTGCCTTATCTGCCCATGTCCAAAGAAATTGCAAGCAGCTACTTTCAGCCTTAAATAGGAAAGGGTTTTACTGCCTTCCACACTTTGCTGGGCACTATAAAGGAAGGTTACTTAGTTCACCTGAAGTGAAGAAAAACATTTTGTCATTACAATTATGCCGGCCTGAATAAACAGAAGGAGAGAACAGACCGTGAAAAGCAGCACTGAATACTCCATTAATTCAATTCATTTCTCACTGGTAATTTAATTCCAGTAGGTTTGTACCTGAAATGCATACTGTAATACTCCCTCTCTAGTCATTCAAGGGGGATGGCACAGCACAGAAGCCAGCCCTCTAGGCACTACCACACTTCACATGCCCCCTTCTCCCTCCAGGATTTCTCAGACAGGGACATGGGAAAAACATCTGCCAGTTCCATGCTGGCATTATCCTGAAATCTGAAATACCATTTGCATTTATTTGGCAAAGGTTAATAGTATGCTTGTAATATTTTTAGTGATATAACATTGCTAAACTGATGTGACAGAAGTAAGATATGCCTAAAAATAATCTCAACTCCCAGTACTGTCTGCTCTGGAATTTTATTTTCTTGATTTTATTTATTTATTTATTTTTAAATAAAGGACATCACCACTTGCAGAAGTGAAAAGGCTATGAACTAAAAAGTTTCTAGCCTAGGAGAAAGGGCTAAAGGATAGAAAATCAGAGGCAGAAGCCTAAAGACTTTTTACACCCCCCTAAAAACACATTAAGGGTTTGCTGGTGCTTTTTTTCCTAAAACAAATTTAGTAAGCTGAAACTCAACAAAGCTTATGTTACATGCAGAAGCACTGAAATTACATAGAACTACATGTCATGTGAAAAAGAATATTGCTACTCAAATTTTGTATTAGTTTTGATGTCTCCAGTCTTTGGCTTTCCTCTTGCAATACTATTAAATTCCATTCTGCTTACTGCAGTAGTTACCCATTCTCAGTCGAGGAGGCATCAGCTCAGAAGGAGAATTAAGAGCAGTTGTATAATCTACTTGATATTTAATAAACAGAAGTGTATAATACATAAATACTGTTGGAATAATGAATCAGCCTACTAAACCAGATTATACTCTTCAATTCCTTGCTGGTTTGAGATAAAATATTTATTGATGTTTCAATTGTTATTAAAATAAGAAATTTGGACCCCAGTTCTGGTATCTAGGCCCATGCCACAGCCTTTTTAACACTGCAGTATAATAAAATGGAACATTATAAAGTGTTTGTTACATTAAGACACTACCACACTACTCTGATCAGATACACAAGCCAAGTCCAAATAATACTATTCAATTCAAATACCACTCGTCTTTCTTCAAGAAAAAACCTAAGCCCAGAGAATACCCACTTGTTTCTTCCTGTCAAGACACAAATATCTCCACGTTGCATGAGTACATCTAGGTTATACAGTGACTTCCTGGCAAACAGGAGAAATTGTATTAAATAGTTTATGAAACTAGGGTTGCAATAGGAATGTGGGAACTAAATGACCATGTTTCTGCAGCCCTAACTATGTACCCTACAGAAGTCCCAGTCTAACCACCACAACCCCCAGTCTGGGTAAAGCAAGGAGGACCTAACACCAATGAAAGGAAGATGCTTTGAGGGAACATTGCCTTCATGAACTTTTAGGGCTCACCCTTGTAATGAATGCTGAGGTGGTAGGAGGGAGGAAACAATCATATGCTCACACCTTCCAGTAATAACTAGCTCACCCCAACCTCACTGCTTTCACAAACTTGACGAAAACCAGGAATGTACCACCCCTGTGCAGCCAACATTAACCCTCAGCTGCAATGTATTTACACACTGGCCAGGGATAGTACACAGCATTTATCAAACTTTAGCTGCAGCAGGCCAGTGATGCAATTCTTGCACTTCTTAACCCATAGCAAGGGTCATTCTTCCTTAGGGCCACTAGTCAAAGCACTGAAAGCAAGACAAAACTCCAGTAGAAACTGCATATGCATTAGCATTTATTCCATGTATGTTTTTTCAGTCCTATGTTGATGTGGGGTGGTTTTGCAGTTCATTAGCTATGTAAGTCCCCCTGGCCAAAAAATCAGCCCTTTTGCTCCCAGTGACCAGCCAGCCTACCTATTATATAGTATTTAATGTGGTGTTATACATGCTACACTACAATGTAGTTTTCCAAGGAAAACAAATACTTTGAGTAGTGAAGGATTCAGATTGCAGCAAACAGAGTAAGCAAACATTGTGTTTGCACACCTGTGCAGCTTCAGCCCAACACTGCCTTTTATCACCTGCAGCTGTTAGGTCAGACAGGCACTACTTCGACAAAAAGCAGGAGGACACTTGCTTACAAGACACAGGGCTTAAAACTGCTTGTCTAGATTGTAGTTTGAGGTACATGCAAATATCCTTCTTTGATACTTTAAGAGTCATTTCTAACTGTACACTGCAGATATATTTTAGCTAGTGGTCCAAAGGCCCAGAGACACTATACCAAAGCATTGTCATGTGCAAAGATATGGAGGGGGAAAAAGTGAGAAATATGGTCGTACCTTTAACAGTATTAGTCCCAACAGAAAGAAAAGCAAGAGCCTGTCTTACATGCTCTCTACTCTTGTCAAGTGGCTCATATCCCTGCACCTCTCAGAGAGGAGTATGTGTAGCTAATTAAATACCCACTCACTCCAAAGTGGGCCTGGGGCACAGCTGCAGGCTGATGGTGCTCACAAGGAAATGGAGGTGGGAGCCCAGCTTTCTGTTCTGAGCCTCAGGTCAAGACTCACAGGATTTTTAAATCATTAAGTGCATGTCAGATCAGATCAGCCACCTGTCCTTGCAGGCTGGATACACAAATAGACTCCAACTTTTTTCTGTTTGAGTCATATTTTTAAGCACCAAAAAATCGCAAAGGAACAGACAAAAATCCAAGCTGTTCTTATTCAGACATCAATCTATAATAAAGGATTCAACACCAATAGCTGACTATATTCCAGGCACACAGGAGCTTCCCTTGAGACAAAGATGAAAGACAAGATGCCACAATCCTTGACTCAGAAAAGAGAAGCAAATGGCTATCATAAAATGCACCAACTTCATGGACTACGAGGATTCATTTCTGCTAACATTTCAGGAAGCAAATTCTCTAGCCACAGAGGCAGAAACAAGCTTATAAATAAGTTAAAGATGTATTGAGTATTTTAGAACAGTTCACTTGGAAGGGACCTGCAATGTCCAGCTAGTCATCTAGTCCAACTGCCCTCCTTTGGACCTACTGCTATTTTCTTGATATTTTCTCAAAATCAGGATGGCAAGAGCACACATTCAAGGTGCAAAAATCCTAAATCAACAAATTGAAAAATTATTTTCTGAAATTCCTACTTTAGGGATTAAGCAATTACATTTTAGAAACTGTACTTTTAGGAAGACAATGCCTGCAAACAGTTAAAATTATCTTGTTTACTCTTCTTCATTTTTCCATCGTGACTCCTAGCCAGCATTACAAGCATGGTACTCTGGCCTTACTCAATAATGAGGCCATTTGAAAGTGTATATGCTCCTATCTTACTACCCTTTTTTCTTAGGAAAATGATAAAGACTGTACTTAGAAATATCTGGACTTTTGTTCAAAAACAAGGGAACAAGCACAGCAGTGCTCCAGACTAGCTGTATAAGCAAACAACTGGTTTGTCACTGAGAGAATTTTTATTTGTAAGAATATTGTTTTGCAGCTCTTTTTGGCTCTACTCTTTGACACTAATGTTGTTTTCTGAAGATGCCAAAAGAAAAGAGTCCCACCCCTGTTCACAGTCAAATAAGCTCTTTCCAAAAAAAAAAAAAAACCACTTGAAATGACATATACATACAGACACTCCAGAGCTAAACTGGCACACTCTCCTGGCCTCAAAAACCAAGGTTCTGTTACATGTGCCTTGCATAAGACTGGTTAATATAATGATATAGAAAGTTGTTTTTGAAAATCAAGAGAGGACCACAGAAAAACTATGGTTAGATGGGATTTCTGGAGTCCCCTCTAACTTCCCACCTAGTTCCAGCACCTGCTTAAGACTGGGCTAATTCCAGAATTCAATAATGAAACCCAAAACTGTCCAGTTGAGCTTTGAGCAGATCTGATGTGACAGATCCAACACTCCATGTGAGTCCCTCCTGCACCTGCATGCTCCGTCAAACAGGATGACCAGCCTGAGAGAGACAGTCCCAACCTACGGAGTCAGGATGGAGGCTCCCAAAGGAGGGTACGAACCTCTCCAGGCAACCTGTTCCTTCTCCTTGATTCCCTCTTAACATGAACATTCTTTGTTCTTTGCAACCAGCCAGAATGACAATAAAATCATTACTCCTGTTGTTCTCATTGCTACATCAAGGTCTGGCTGCTAAGAGCACTGCTTCCAGTCCTATCACTGGGCTCCTCTGAGAAAATTCAGGCTCTCCTTTCTCTGTATCATGAGGCAGTTGAAAACAGCAATGAGATCTTATCTCCAGGTCATTGATACCCATTTTATCTTCACAAGTCCTGTGCTGGGCAGTCCTCCAGCTCCATTCTCCCAAGTGGTAAACAAGAGCAATCCTTGTCACCAGTTTGCTGGCTACATTCTTGCTGATGCAGCCAAGACCTTGGCCTCCAGCCTTACAAGGGCACAGAGTCAACTCAGCCTGGTGTCCACAAGTTTAATTGTCTTTAAAAAAATCTAAACCAAACAAAAACAAAACACACACACACAAACCACACCCCCCCCCAAAAAACCAAATCAACCACATGCACAATCTACACATGAAGCTGCTCCCAGCCCACACTGTGACGTAGAGGCTGCTCTAATCGAGGCACGTGTGTTTTCACTGAACCTCAGGAGGTTCTGTTTGCCCATTCCTCCTGCTTGCTGACGTCCCACCTAATCACAGGCTGCTGTGCTATCAAACACTCTCCTCCCTTTAGTGTCATCCACAGACCTGGTAAGGATGAGCTTCAGCCCATCATCCACAGAAATGAAAAGAGCACTGAGTAAGATGAACACCCAAGAAGCCCCACTGATACATACATTATGACCACACACCTGCAAAAAATCACTTAGATTGCCCAGGCCGTCACTATTAAGTAAAAAATGAGCAAACAGAATACACTTTACAGTACATAGTATATCTTTGTCTAAGCACACAGATTTGAAAGGTCCTACACTGTTACAGGTATGAAAGATTAAGACCAGTTGACTATTATAGTAAATTCTCTGTGTGAAAAACAAGAAGAAAACAGCCAAACATGAGGTGCTCAATACCATAAATTCAAAATTAATAACCAACTGCTATTTTTTATCTGTATAACCAAAAATTGTGTGTTGGTGCAGTGAAATTGCCAGTGTACAGGCAAGCTGCCTATAGCTACTATAACACAAGAATGGTGCACACAGGCCACACAGTCCTAAGACAAGGAATAAGGAGAGAAAAAAGCCTCACCCATATATAACTGAAAGTATGGTCCTAAACCCAGATAAACTTGGCTCTGAAATACTAGATCTTTGGGAAAGGGGCACAGTTTTGGCCCACGTTTGAGTTTTTTAACACAACAATAGTAAAAGTCAACCAAGAATGATGAGATTAGGAGTGATGGGGCTTCACACCTCACTTCATTGCATTGAGGCACTGAGCAACAGCAACAACACAGAGCAGCACTGCAGCATCCTTGACTTGCATGAACATATTGAAACACAGCATCCCCATCCTACTGTGAAGGAAAGACAGTAATCTGACTTAAAACAGCAAGAAGAAACAGAGGACATAAGTGCCAGCAGCCACAGAGGCACGTGGCTGCACAGAACAGCAAGAGCACAAGCTTCTGTGCTCCTCTCTAAGTGTACATGGAGCTTTTTGTATCTCTCCAACTCCCAGTTTAACAAGAGTCACAAGATTAGCACAAAAACAAACACTAGGCAAGCAAGCCTTTCAGCTGTGGTAAAAAGACACTGGCTTTTTGTTAGCATGAAGCAAATTCAAGGTCGGTCAATACAGGTTAGCAGAGACAAAGAAATTTCTCATGTGTTTTTCTTTTAAAATAAGACTAAACAATACAATTCAGTCTTATAAACATGACTGGATTTGGCTGTAAGCTCAGGCATACACAAAAGCAGAAAAACCTTGTATTGGAATTGAAGGGGGACTAGTAAACCAGTTTGATTTTCTACCTCTGACACCAACTTCCTATGAGAACCTTGTCAGTTCTTCTAATGCCTTCATTCTCTTAAAACAAAACTGATTATACTATCCTTCCTCACATAGCAGATCAATTTCATTAATATTTGTTAAATGCTATTATACAAAATGCTATTAAGTACATAAATACAGTTTTCTTTCTCAAGATCTCACATAGCTCTCTCAGTGTCCTCATTGCTAAAACTCATGCTAGCTTCATCTACTCCATGGAAGATGCTCCAAGAAGCCTACCAAACAAAGCTACAGCCAGACACGAGAATACTTGTAATTTCTCAGTCTGGAACATTTGCCTTGCTCCCAGATAACCTGTAGCTGGGTCAGTTACAGATAAAAACCCTTTAGAGAGCACAGCTGCCCTTCTTCTCACCTCTTGTCACAAAAGTTGAAACCCAGTTTCCTTTTTCTTGTCCATCCTACAAGATACATCCTACAAGTGTCCATTTACAAGATACAGCCAGAGACTCCACATGGAGAGCCAATATTTGTTGGGCCACCTCGCTTTAGGGATCCAGGTGTTCTCAGACTACATAAATAGATCATGTTTCATTGCTTACTAAAGTACTGTAATTTTTACATAGGAAGGGAAAAAAGAAAAAAGCCCTGTGGAGGAAGGGGGACTACCAGCTTACTTACATGCTAAACCTTGATGCAGGTTACTACTGCCTTGTTTAGTGGAAGCAAGTACAACAGGTTTATCAGACAATTTCCCTTTTTTGTTTCCTTAAACAATGAAAAGTACAAGCATCCTCCAATTACCTCCTTACCAAGGAAATTAGTTACGCAAGAAGCTTAATATTAAAATGAACTAGCATAAAGCTAAAGCTGCTGCAAACACATGCCTTAACTAAAGAATACTGGAGGTAATTCAGCTTTCATCCCATCACCTGTTTTTATTACAAGTCCCACCATTTTAAGTTTTAGATTTTTTTCTCAGTACTAATGGGTTACTCCAACTGATACAAACATCTGGAAATCACAAAAAAAAAAGCCCTTCTATCTTTAAAAACCTCATCAATTAGGGCAGAATTAAGTCATGAGCAGCATTCAAATTTCAGTATCTGCACCCTTTTTTTATTCCCTCCAGATTTGGAAGTGCTCAGTAATGGATTTCTAGTAATAGAAGAGCCACATGGCTCCTTAATTTCAACAAAACAAGGGTACCAATTCATACAAAGAAGTGCTAGGGTGTAATTCTCTCATTCCTGTTACGTGTGAGTGGAGAAAACCTTTCCTAACGTGACTCCTAAGTGTGGAGAGCGGCTACACCTCCGACCTGAAGACATAACCCAGGGAGGGTACATGAGGGGAGAGGCTTCCTGCCCCTTACAGGACATTTGGAAAAATGCTTTGAGCCACGTTCAACTCAAGTCACAGGCAGGCTTTCCCTACCTCCCACCTGAGTGCCAACTCCCTTCCTGACTACTTGGGCTCTTCTCCCCTGTGCAAACACCACACCTGTATCCCATGGTTTCCGCACAACAAAACACATTTCGACTCCATGCACCAAAAGCTCTGCTTCCTCAACCTGCTTAGCCCAAGTACCTGCATATCCCCACACTCTGGGCTTGGCAGCTGCTGTACAGCTTGTGTTTAGGGTTTTTTGCTTTAGAACAGCAATTATTTCCAGCATCTGACAGGTGCAAAGCTAAAAAAAAAGCCTTTGTTTCTCCTGGTCTGTAGATAGTTAGCCCCCACTGTTTAAACTTTAACTCGTGAAAGGTGAGACAGATTTTGCTTTCATTGTTCAAGCTCAGTGAGCCCTCCACACTGACATGCAACTGAAGCAGAAAAAGCCCAAAACATATTACATGTTCTCCTTGCAACTACTGAGGTAAGTGTATCAAGTAGCAGTAATTTTTTCTGATTAAAGGTAAGCAATTACCATCCTCTCCATTTGCTAAGTGGCAGTGATGAATGACTAGGGGTGTTTCTCAATTTCATCCTTAAAAATAATGTGACTGTTTTAAAAGTTCAAGGAACACCCAGAATCCATTGCACTTTCTTTAACCATTTCATAATCTTCAAGGACCAAAAAAACTAGCTTTATAGACACACTTCAAGCCACTGTGGCTATAGCTGTTCCTGAGCAATATCAGTTGGCCAGCCTGTTCATTAGTTATAATGAAACACCATTTAAAAATGCCATTTGTAGGGCTTTAACTATTCCACTCAGTTATGAAACTGCCCCAGAAGGCACAGAGTTATTTCCTCAAGAAACCATTACCATTTGGTAAACAAAGTGTACCTGTTAACTACACCTCCATCTGCAAGAACACATACAACCCCCACTCTCTCCCTCCACCACCTGTCAAACCTTGGGGTTCACAGGTCACTGGTGTGTGGATGCAAAGCAGGAGAAGCCAAAGAGGCTCTGACATCTCTGCACCTCTTGGCCTTCTTCCATGTAAAAATACAATTATTCTATTAGTCGTCAGTTAAAAACAATTTTAGGATTACCAAACTCAAATCAAGTACTACTCAGCTGCTGTATTTTTCAGATTACTTACAGACAGTATTCTACCAGCCAACACCTTATTTTTCAGCTTAAAAGCCCTCCCCTCTAGCAGACTGTAATTTCTAGAGTATCCAATTAGTTCTGGAAACTTCAGCATGAAATCCTAACTCTCAGAACTGTGAAATCACAGTTCTCCTTCAAGAGCAGAGGCTGACTGCACTGAGTCCAGCCAGGTAGGACAGCTTTCTCTCCAAACACAGCTCCAGGATTCCATGGGCTGCATCCCAACCACCCAATCAGCAAGCAGTGAGCCTCTGCTGCCTCTGCTTTTAGGGATTCAAAACTGCTCAAGCTGAACTACACAGCACAAATGCAGGACAGAGGTGAACCAGGGAGCAGTATTGGGGGAACAGTGACCAGCTTGGCAGCCTGGAAAAGACATTTCAGTGGTGCACGAAGTGCAGAATTATGTAACAAATTGCTGCTGGGTTTTTTTCTGACTTAGAAAATAATGCACACAAAACTGTGGGCAAAACACACTATTTAGGTTGCAAAGTCAAAGACTCAAAATGGAAAAATGTCCAAATGAGGCTGCTCCCACACGTTAATATTTCTTCCTGGTGTACTTGTAACACGATTATTTACACAGGCTCATAAACTTCCCCAGGATTCTCATCTCACCCCATGCTGGATAAGATTAATTTCCACTGTTTGTTTAATGAGGGCAACTGTACTTTCTATGATCTTTTAAACAATCATGGAAAACATGATTTAGTGGTCTCCAGAAGGAGTGTCCTAGTGAAGAGCCCTCATTATCCTCAAAAAAACCCCAAAAACAACAACAAACAAACAAACAACAACAAAACCAGAAACCCAGCCACAACCCAGTTGTCAAGAGTGTTCCTGCTCCAGAATTCATTTATACTTGAAAATTGTACCTAAACTCCTTTCAGAACACACTACCCTGGGTGGAGCCCGTCTGACTTGCACAAGCAGCTTTCACCAAGAGGCTCGGGCATGGAAGGTCACAGCTACAGCTCAAGGTTCAGAAGCATGAAACCTGTGGGAGTCACATATCAAATGACTAAGCCTGGGGATACATTTGACCCTTTTCCCACTTGCTAAGTTTCCAGACACTAAGAAACAAGGAATACCATGAAGCTCTGACCACAGAGAACAGTGTGAAAATAAATTAAACCATTTGTGTAAAGCACTTGCATATTACAGGGATGGAGAGTAAGGAAAAAAACGTAAGAACATTAAAAAATCATGCCCTCTGTAAGTTATCAAGTTTTAAAAAGAATTAAATACCAATAAATAGCACCTGAGAACGTGCCATGGAAGTTGCATCACAGCACTGAAACTGGAAGTAACCTTTAGCAAACACCAGCAAGTAATCACCAAGTAAGAAGTGTCACGAGGTACAAAAACAAGGCTGCATAGCTGTTCTTCATACTGATCTTCATTTCTTGATCGGGTGCTTGATTCTGGCAATTCAGTAATATACCTTACAGCTGAACATCTACAGCTATGAGAAAAAGGACTTGTCATTTTAAAATACAGACTGAAGCCTGCAGAGATAGCTACTGACCAAAGTCTGAAATTATAAAACAAATTTCTGCTTATGACAGCTACAGAGTGACCTCATCCCTTCACTTTACAGACTTTCATTCCCTTTACTGTGTTTTATAGAAACCTAAAGATCTGGTTGAAACAATCTAAGAAAATGGACTACAGAGTTTTCCTCTGCTAAGTCTGATGTAGGTGCAGTAACAGGTCTTAAACCATGAGAAATGTTTTGTTGAGCCAGGGGCAGGGTAGTTTTCAGCTCCACAGACTCCAGGCAAAAGGGTGGTGCCACAGTAAAACACTTCAAGAGTAAAACACAATTACTTTGGTTTGGGTTTTTTCTCTCCCCCTAAGTCAATCTGTGTCTAACAAAGCAGCCATTCAAATTCCTATTTCAAGTTTACTCCCTTGTTTTTCTGTATTTTTACATGCTGAGTTTTATGTTAGCATAGCTCCCCTATGATGTAACAGACAACATCAAATACAAAGAGAACAGAAACACTTTGATTGAAATGTTTGTCCAGACATGATTTTTTAAAACTGTTTGTTATTTAGATACCTGCCTCTCTCCATTTTATGGGAAGAGTTACAAGGAAAATCTCCTGCTCTCAACTAGAAGCATTTGTGGTCAGACATACACACATGGAAAAAATATCTTTTACCAATACATCAAAAGTAAAAACCAGTTCTTATTCTGATATACATTTTGTATGAAGAAACTTATCCTCAAAGAATGCGTAGTTTACAGATTTACCATATTCCATGTAAAGCAAAAGCCATTCTTCTCTAAACCCACCATACACAAAAAATTAACCAAGAAAATTGTGCAATTACTAAAAAGACAGAGCAAACAACATGAGGTTCATAAGAAAATCTAAAACTTTCCTAAATAATTGCTACCATAGAAGAAACTACCACAATTTGCTTAGTATTTCTGTTAAAACACGTGTTTCATGGTTGCCATTTACATAAAATAATTCCGTGTCAGTAAAGAACATCGCAAACAAGGAAGACCTGAGATTTTTCACATAAATATATTCCTGGAATCACCTGACATCTCTTAGCATGAGATAAACCAGGGTGCCTGCTTCATCTTATGCAAACCAACAAAAAAAATCTGCTTTCAATTTGACAGGACAATTTAAGGCTAATTTTGCCCGTGTTTCTGAATTACTAACAGTCATGGGAACTTAGGAGTTAAAGAGCAGAAGGTTTGTTAAGTCTGCATCTTTTGAAGAAGTTTTAACTTGAGACCTGAAATTGAGTTAAGTACACCAGGAATTTACTCTGAGATCACTTTATGTCAGAAAATAAGGTTGTATCAAACATACCAGGCCTCTCTAGAAGTGACTGAATGGGGATTTTTCAGTGTCTTGCTTCCAGTCTTTACAAAGGAACATCTGTAAGCTATCTGGGATTCCTTTGCGTAAGTGAGCAAACAGGATGGAACAGCTCAGTGCCAGCAAGTTTCATTAGCAGTTTTCAAGTATTAACATCAAACATTAGATCAACGCAGAGTAACAACTTCAATTCAACATTAGGGCATACATGTAGTACTTCCTAGTGGACTTTGTATACACCTTATCAGTATTCCTTCCCCTCCATATTCTGAATATATTTTCAACTGAGAGTTAAACAAGGATGCAAATTTCATGACTCCCAAGGCAGTAACCTCTAACAACAAAAATCATGTATCTGTTTATGGGAAAATATTTTGAGTATGAATTTGACCTGCAATTTATGTTTCGCAGATGACTTCTCTGGAAATTGCCATAACAAAGCACCAATTGTAACTGCTGACAAAGCTACCCATGTTTCCCACTGCTGTGGCTCTTATCACCCCAATATCTCCTCTGCAAGGCCACCAGGTAAGTCTGGAAGGCACAGTGGGAAGGTCCTTGGTCTCTTCAGTAGTAACTCCTTAGGGTCAGAGTTAGTCACATAACTTCCACAGAATAAAGCTTGCTCTACATTCATAAAAAAGTGGAAGCCAGAGACAACCACTCTGCTTAAGAATGTAATGCCTTAATCCTTCCCAATTATACCACTTTTGATAAAAAAGTAACATTTTGCTCTCAAAAAGATGTATAATAATATCCTTAGGTGATATAAAGCTAGCACATAACCAGGAACCTTTACTGAGATATATATACATACACAGACATGTATTTTTTTTTATATTACATATTAAAACATTTTTAAGTAATATACAAACCTGCTGTGCTTGATGTATCAGTGTTTATTCTAATTGGGATATCACAAGTACAGAAGAACTTGGGGATTAGAACTAGGTGATCTTGAAGGTCCCTTCCAATGCAGGCCATCCATGATTCATTCTAAGAAGGGGGTGGTTTGTTTGTTGTTTGGGTTTGTTGGTCCTGGTTTGTTTGGGTTTGAGGGGTTTTTTGGGTTCTCCACACTGCATTTCTCTGCAGACAACTTTGGACATTATAAATGCACAGATCAGCACAACCAGCCCGTGCTTATGTGCAGAGAGAGTAAAGCAACAAATAAAGTCTACTTAAATTAGATGAGGAACTATTATTTTTTGCACACACAATAGCAACAAGGAAGTTGGATAACCTATTGCAGTGAAGAGGGACTATTTGTGTTAGTCATTGCTTGGCTATGGGGGACTGCTCAGAGCACAACCAACTCTGATAAGGAAAACAGACAAGAGACCTTGGGAATTACTGATCCATGCTTGTATGTTCCAGTTGTATTTATTTAACTTCTAAACCTGCACGGATGCTAATATCCCTGAACAAAATAATTCAACATAATTACATCAGATATCAAAAAATATAAACAAACATGTTTGGCTTAAGTTCATTTTGAAGAAATATTTAAACAGTTTCAGGAATTTAATTAAAGCAGTTTGTTTAAACACAGTAGAGAAAGCAATGGTCCTATACTATTTTTGAGTATTTTCTTGCTCTCCATCTATGATACCAACTCCCTATGATCCAGATCTAACCTGAGCCTTCCTAATAGCTGGGTTCATTTTGTAAAGCCCCGGGATTCCTAGGAGACAAAGTACCAGAAACAATGTTAAGGTATTAATTAAGGCACAACTGCCTTTGAACTACCTATGTCCTCAGCTCTTCTTTCAATCTTAAGGACAGGTTATAGAGGATGACAGAGAGCAATGGCCTTGTAGAAGAGCTCAGTGAGAGGTCCAGATGCAGAGCTGTTCACCTGTGGACATGGAGAGCCCATTCTCCAGGCTGAAGACGGCTGCTTTGTTTCCATACCTGTCTCAGAGTTCTTGGATAGTTAACTGAGATACATAAATACAAGCAAAATAATTTTTACTGCTGGTATAACTCGAGTTCACCAAGCCCAGCTAATAATATACCTTTTTCCCCACCTCACCTGCAGAGATATCCTAGAAAACAGCCCTACTTTGAGTATGCAGCTATGAAACAGTAAGAGTTTTTTCCAAAATATAATCACTTTCCCCAGATCTTTCATCAAGTTTTGTTGCACTATTATTACAATGCTGTGCCAGTAATTCCTATGTGGGATCCAATGTATTAGCCGAAGATAAAGTGAAATCACTTATCTAATAAAAGGTTCTGCAAATGGACTCAACTTGGATTTCAGGTTCCAATGCAGAGTCTTCCCTGTCTCTTAAAAGCAAACACCAAGAGACACATGCTACAACTCTAACAAATCAGCTTGTAATAGCTACTAGTCACACTCACCTTTTGTATGCATTGACATAGCATTATATAGTTTTCCTCAGAAAAGCAAATCCTGAATCCCTGTGCAGTTGAATAAATGATGGTTGGGGTAATGGTTCAGTGTGTCCACATCACTGCTATAGGTAAGTGTCCTTATAAAAAAATTAAGCCAATCAAAGGAAAAACAGCAACACAACCCAAATTTACTGTGGGTCAGTAATAAAACCTCTAATTACGCAACTTCAGATCTCAATGCTGAGAAAAAGGTAACCGTGTTAAAAGATACTGCAGGCTTCTCATCATTCTAGTCAAAGTAAGAAAAAATATTCTTATTGAAAAGGTTTGCCTCTTCCTATTACAAACTATCAAAACTAGAAACCAAGAAGAAAAGCATTACAAATCAGTACTGGAGAAGTACAAAAAAAACCAAAAAACCCTTAAACAGTGATGCAATGATTTTCTAACTTTATTTAAAACGTCAGATCCTCAGGACAGTAGGTAAAGGTTAACAAAAGAGCACCAAGGCTGCCAACAGTTGCATCTCCCTGTCAGGAATGACAAAGGTGACAAAGAAACACACAGCACCACCATCACTAAGGTTACATGAAGCATATTTTGAGAAGATAAAATAAAGCTGCACCCTCTCTCCATCTTATTACCTGCCATCTGCCCATGAGGTCAGAAAGCAAAGCCACGTCTTTGGCAAGGGGTGAAGCTGGTAGCAGCTGCATCACTGCAACAGCTCCAGCAGGGAGCAGGGGAAAGGAAAAGAAATGAGGCAACTCTGTGTTCTCTTCTCACGGAAATATTGCACCAAGCAGTGATTCCCAGCTGGAAACCTCGTTATGTAAGCAGTATCATTTAGGACATTAGAGTAAGTCAGTTACAGCCCATTCTCCTCAATCCAAACATATTCCCTGACCATTTTCTTAGAATATGACAATGTCATTTTAGCATGTGGTTTCTGAGCAACAGTCACAAGAAATTCAAGATCAGCTCACTACATCTCAACCACAGCATCAGTAAAGAATCGTAAGAGAGTGCGCAATACCTGGCTTATTCTCATTAAATGTCCTTCCTACAATAATTGTAATATGTTAAGTAAAATTTCACAATAGTTTAACATAAAAATTTTGCAACAAGCATGCTTAACTGGTGTCTTTTGTGAAATACAAATGGAAACCACAAAACCAAGAGCATGCACTGCTTGATGTAAAAACTGTGAACTGTTGACTTAAAAAACATGTTGCTCAAGAGATATTTTAACACTGCATTATGCCATTAACACTGAAAACCAATGTATTTCAAATACACAGCAAATAATCCCTTGCCTCATGAGAGGAAGCCAAGAGGGACTTGGGGGTGCTGCAGGATGAAATACTGAACTTCAGGCATCAAAGTGCTCTGGCAGCCCAGAAAGCCAATTGTATCCTGGGCTGCATCCAAAGCAGCGTGGGCTGCAGGGTGAGGGAGGGGATTGTGCCCCTCTGCTCTGGTGAGACCCCACCTGCAGGGCTCCATCCAGCTCTGGGGTCCCAGCACAGGAAGGACACTGACCTGCTGGAGCAAGTTCAGAGGAGGCAACAAAGATGATCAGAGGTCTGGAGCACCCCTCCTGTGAGGTAAGGCTGAGAGAGTTGGGGTTGTTCAGCCTGGAGAGAAGGCGGCTCCAAGGAGGACTTTCAGTACGTAACAAGGGCTTGTAGGAAAGATGGGGACAGACTCTGTAATAGGGCCTGTTGCGATAGGACACAGAGTAATGGTTTTAAACTAAATAGGTTGTCTAGAGAGGTGGTGGAAGATCCCCCCCTGGAAACATTCAAGGCCAGGCTGGACAGGACTCCGGTCTAGTTTAAGACGTTCCTGTTCATTGCAGGAGGCAATTTTAAAGGTCCTTCCAACCCAGACCATTCTGTGATTCTGTGATAGTGAATCCTACCAAGTTACCACATCCTGAAGAAGCAGCTCTGCTGAGCCATAGAGGGAAGGTCAAAACAAAGCCTGTGCAGAAACTCATTTGACCTGTTTTCTATAATGCCTGAGTATATGTATGTGTTACATCCATGTATACATAAACAGTCAAATTCACAGGTTATAAATGCAATTACAAGCCATAGGACCAAAAGAGGCCATAAATTTCATATGTATAAAAACAAAAGAACCATAGCTTCCACTTCTCATGTAAAAGTTCATCCATTTCAAAAATTCCTCTATTTTTGGTCTTTTCCCTTGAACAGCTTAAACCTCTTTGCTCGTTCAGTCTAGCACAGTTCATACAACTAAGCTAGCAAAGGTGTCCAATACTGCCTAAACAAGAGAGCTCCTACTAATAGCAAGAAAAACAATATGACAAGAAGACACACCTGAAAGAATAATTTCAAGTTTAGATATTATATATGAAAAAGACAGTATTTAAAGCTAAGAGAAATCTGAACTACAAATCCCATTTCCTGCAGCTTACCTTGTATAACAAATTTTACAGCCTGGATTTGGGATTCTAATTAAACATGGTATTCTTGTCTGAAAGGATGTGAAAGAAAATTTTTCATTGTATTTAGGATACATCCATTGTTACACCTTTTCTGTCTCTAAATAACATTTTTTACTTATCTTCATTTTTTGGAGTTGCAGGTATCAATTTGACAGCTCCACAAAGTAAATGCTCCTATTTAATGACTGGTATAAGGAAAAGCATACAAACTAGACATCTGCTATGGAAATGGGCTTAAAAAAGCACAGGAAGAGACAAAATAAAAACTGGAGGTATATGAACTATTTAGGAAAAAAAAATCTATGCTACCCAATTCAATTGAGGTAATCACAGACTGCTTCTAAAATGAGTTTTGCTGTATTTTAGACAATTTTATTTAACATTGTATATAACATTGCTCTTTTGTAAAAAAAGAGCCTCTGCCTCTTCACTGCTGAGTTTCACTTGAGGTTATGCTAATAAAATATAATCGACCCAAGCATAACAATAGGTTTTTTACTACTTGGAATAAGCACATATAAAATTTCTTGGTGAGTATTTGTGTTGTGTTGGTAGCTGGAGGCACTAACAAGCGTCAGTTTCCATTGTGCTTGGAGCTGTAAAACCAATACTTGAAAAAAATTGACTATTTATCCAGTTAAAAGTAGTTAGCAGACATTACCTCTTAGGAAAGTTTCAAATTCAAGCACACACTTGGAATGAAACAATTCTGTGGTCAAATGTGTCTTAGTGTTAGCCTGTGCTTCTGCCTTTTTTTTTTTTCATTGAAAGCTAAAAAGAAAATTCTACAAGTAAAGAAAAAAATCTGGATAAAAAGTTAAATTCAAAAGTTGTCTATGCTTGTGTCCCTCTCAAGAGTGGTGCACCAAGGGTCAAGTCAGCAGCTGAGGCGGACAATGCCAAACGTGAAATGCTGTACCACACTGGTAGTATCCCAACTTGCCTTGACTAAATATGCCACAACAAAACCTCAGTATACCACCAATCTTTGCAGATGCATGTTAAACAGGCACAGGAATTACAATGGAACTTGGTGTAAAAAACAAAAAACAAGAGCTTTGTGGAATACAGACAAAAGAGAAAAACCACCATCATTATTTTTGCTCTTCGTGGGTTAGCATCTAACCACCATGAGAAAAATGCTTTCAGAAGTATGAGAGAAAATGCTTTGGACACTCAAGCTCACCTGAACAAGCAAGCATTCCCTGTTTTAGGACAAACACCCATAAAGTATTAGTAGGTAATCTTTTCAATCAAAAACAAATAAAATCATACTTGTCAGTAAGGACAAGTTTAGATCATGCTGATTTTTGCATTAGTCCTGCTACAGCAAGTTTCTGCATGTTTTCCTATGCTCCCTCCCTAGGAAAAGTCAGGCCTGCTAGGACAACAGCCAACATGCAGCTAATTAGATAAACAGTCAAAGCTACCAACCACCTGCTTCCAGCACTCAAAGCATTAACCCTTTCTGCTCAATTCATCTGTCTGAAATGGTAAAACAAAACACCTGTTAAGATAGGGGGACACAGGATATGCAAAGAACTAATTCTGTAAAGCTCATATAACCCACCCAAAAACCAGCTAACAATTCGTATTACTGAATCACACTTTCATAATTCTACTGTATTTCCTATATTCTGGTCTACTAGTTAAAAGCTCAAAAGAGCATGGGGAAAAAGGAAAACAAACAAAACCAATGTAACATTCCATTCTTTTTCACCTCTTATGACTGTACTTTCTGTATGCAGGCAAACCAAACCAAGCAGAGCTCCATCCTCATCCTGTCCCACTTTATTTCAATGGACATGAATTAATACTATGTCCTCTCTCAGTAATGTTATTGTTTATTCGAGGCAACTCTAAAATCTCTTGGTATCTCCTGCACTTTTAGAGGTAATTTGGTTACCTCTCAATAAGAGAAAGAAACAAGAAATTCCCCAACAGATGGGAGGTGAATGTCACATGGCAGAAGCAGCAAGGATTCTGACTGCACATCCCCAAATTAATTGCAACGCAAAGTTCAGCTTCAGTAGTCCACTACTGGGCACAGTCTGCTTGGATAAGTCATAAATATTGTTCCAAGGACAAGAAGATATACACAGCCTACTGTTTGAAGTAATAAAAACCACACTACAATGTCTCAGACTGCTGCTGTTTCCAGCAGTTGTCTGCTATCTCACCACTGTTTGAATCACAAGCTCCTCAGGAGTTGTCACCAGCTCTTTGCTTTGGCAAACTCCATAGGGGCATTTTCCACCTGAAGGCATGCTGACTTACAAACTGTTAATATTCTGATTCCATTCACATTCCTTAAATTCAGATACACAGCGGTGCATTTTATTCTTTTGCACACCACAACCCAAATGAGACTTTTAAAGTCTTTATTTAGTAGCCTATTTTTTGAACAGTGAACAGAAAACCCTCCAACCCAGTAAGGACAAACTAGAGGTTACGGTGCTAATCTGAAGTCTGAGCTAAATCAAGTAAGGAACCTGGTCATGAGAAATCATTGTCCCCATCCTTTTAAAAGAGGCAAGACATTTCAAATAGATTTCAATATGGTTTTTTATGCACATGCCAATAATAGGAAACCAAGCATAGTTTTGCTCAAATGTC
This sequence comes from Dicaeum eximium, assembly GCA_013396995.1. Classification (NCBI taxonomy): domain Eukaryota; kingdom Metazoa; phylum Chordata; class Aves; order Passeriformes; family Dicaeidae; genus Dicaeum; species Dicaeum eximium. The sequence goes on from VWZP01001128.1 coordinate 1,456,904, forward strand.
TCCAATCCCTCAAAAAGCCTCTTCTTTAAAGCCCTTGATTAAGCAACAAAACAAACCTGAAACTTCTGACCCAGAACAGTGCCTCCATCTTCCTGACAGTTTCTGCTGCATCTGTCCCTGGCCTGCGCAAAGAGGGGGTCACCAGCACACTGAGAGCCCAAGGGAACACCTCACCCCCAAGGCAAGCATATGGAACAACAGCATGAGAAACACTAGGAAAGCCCAATTCCTACTTTGGCTAATTTCATTAACTCTGTCTGGAGAGGTTTCCTAAAATTATGCATTTTGACCAAGTCTGAGAGGAGGGGGAAGAACTGTTCTGGTTTTTAACTAAAGATAACATCAGCAATGCAGTCTGAAGAGAATTAGATATTGTTTTCAGTGCTGCTAATTTTCTTAAAACAGGTTGCAGATGGTTATACATGCCTGCAAGTTCTTGTTCTAAAATGCTGAAAAAAGACCAAGTGACAGGACTCAAGGCAGTGGCATGGAGCTGTGTCAGGGGAGGTTTAGGATGGATATTAGTAAAAGGTTCTTCACTCAGAGGGTGGTTGGGCACTGGAACAGGCTCCCCAGGAAGTGTTCACAGCACTGAGCCTGACAGGGTACAAGAAACATTTGGACAATGCTCTCCAGCACATGGTGTGACCCTTGGCATGTCCTGTGCAGGGCCAGGACTCAATGATCCTTATGGATCCATTCCAGCTCTGGATATTCTACAATTCTGTGATACCTGTGTCCCCATTTTGGGTGACAAGGAGAAAGATGAAAGCACTACTCCATGAACTACCAGGAGAGCTAAACTTTTTAAATCAGAAGTCTTCCTTGTTTACCCATATCACTGAAGAGTAATGGTTGATTGCATTTGTTTGCAAAGGAAAGTGTATCTTGTATGTTTAACAATGAACTTAACTGATTTTCAATGTCTGTAAACACTGCCTGTGAAGCACCAGCGCTCCTGGAGCCCACATACCTGGCGACCTGTAACTACAGCCTCATCAAAAAATTCTAATATAGATACATGAAGTCATGAAATAAGAGTTGGCCTCTCATGCCCTGGCCATATTTTCTTCTCTAAAATTGCAATCAAATGTACATTTGTCCCTAATGATCTGGCTCAAGACATAAAGAGTATCTAAAGCTAATTAGCCCACTAAAGCATCTGAAGCTTAATCAGCACTGCACTAACATCTCAAAGCATCAATACCATGTAGTACTTAAAGCAGTCCCAAATGTGTTCCTATCAGAATAGAAAAGATATCTAGAAACATTTAGAAGCTGATTATAACAGGTTCTGTTCTTGTACTTTTTTTTAAACCTTTTAAAATATTAAACTAAAGTGCACACAAATTTATAACCCAGGCTTTGGCAAATCTCTGCAAAATGTGGCCATGTAACATATGCATTCACAAGCAGGCCAAAATCCTTTCATCTTCTAAATAATATGCAATGGAAAGCACTCAGTTCTATATGGTGGGCTTTTTCTCTGTGTTTTATAGCATCACGTCAACCAGCTTTTAACGTTTTTTTACAGCAGACATGAGTGCAAGAAAAAGAACACACTCAAATGCAGCTAAAAAACTTCCACTAACAAACATCATTTAAATCATAGAATTCTTCACCAACAGCTATGTCTTCCATCAGTTTAAGACACTAAAAGCATGGATGACAATATTCAGTAAGTGTAAAGAGAAGAAAAAAAAACTTACTAGATTGGTAAGGTTTTAAATAAAGATTTCAGTTTAATAACATTTTTGTTCTAAGCCTATAAAATCCCTCTGCAGCATTTGGAAGCCATAGAGCATTTGGAGGCAGATATGCTCCTTGGTAAAGCTTGACCAAATATATAACTGGCAAACTGGTATTGCTTAAGCTGAGAAACATTAACTAGTAGAATGAACATTTTAAAAATCATTGTTTTATAATATGGATGGGCACAGCTGTACAAAAAAAAACCCTCTAAAATGCTAAAGTAGAAAACCCTTCTTGAAATTTTTGCCACGAAAACCCAGAAGCTCAAAAAAAAAAATTCTGATGAGCATAGGAGACATATTCAGTGTTTTCAACTAATTAATTTGTACATATTACTTCGAAGATTAGAACACTTTTTGAAAAAATTATTTCTTTACAAAACAGAATGAGCTTAACAACTAATTTTAAAGTTAATTTTGGTTAATGGTGTGTGATTGCTGAGATCTTAATAGGTCACCTACAGCTATAAACATATAAATGTTGTGGCTTAATCTATTCCAATCAAGGTTTTGATGAAGGAAGTTCAGCAGTCACCTAAGCTCCTCAGGTTGTTCTTAGAAAAGAATTGTGATTTTAAATTCTCATAAATAATTGATTCACAGTTGACAATTGATTGATCCACTCAAAACCAAGTAACTCCTATGGCTGGGGAAGGAGTTCCTCTCACTGTGAATATGACATAAATCTTAAACAAGATACAAGCACTTGGTCCATCTGTAGGTGTGTGAGCCTTTCATCTTGGCAAAAGGCAAGGTTTTCACCAACATTATCTAGACTCGTTTAGAGAGCCTGAGCAAGGAGTATTATTGGCAACAGTCTTAGTGGAAAAAAGAAATCAAGTGTCAAACTTCCTCCCATCCAATAAAGTTTGTTTTGCAGGCATTTTTACTTTAGAGAACTCAGGCCTTCCTCAGATTTCTTCAATACAAGTGGGAAACAGTAGTACCCCTACCTAGAATTCTCAGTACTGCCCTGTGACCTTTAAGTACCCTGACACAAACACTGAAAGTCACAGCAACACACTATTTCTGTAAAATGCAACAAACAGCCAGACACTCAGCTCAAAAACTTACACCTGGTGGAAGTCATCTTCTCATGCTAACAGGATGGATAAAATAAAGAGCTTTGAAATACTTACGTTTCCTCTCCTGGAAGTACATCACTGTATTGTATGAACAGTATAAACAACTCTAAATCTCAGTCTGCTTCTACACTGGAAATGTATTAGGAACAGCAAAAGGATTAATGCTGCATTAAAGAAAGTGATAACCCTGCATAGTGTGCAGTTCTTCATTTTGCTCAATTTCAAAATGCATCATATAAATTACATTCATAGATGTTTAAAAAAAAAAGAAAAAAATGACATAAAACCTTCTTCCAGGGTTATTTTCATTTGCAAAGACTTCAAGCAGCAGAAAATTATTCTTATCTCTGAACAAGCTTTTGTATTTCTTAAAGAATAACCTCCTTCTGTACTTAACATCAACACAATTGCATTTGGTGAACAGAAATTCTGTAGCATCCAAAGGCAGTCATGCCTTTTACTCTTCAATTTAATCCACTGAGAGCTTTAAACAACTTGCAACATCTACAGTCACAGTCCTCTTAAAGTAACATTTCCACAAATTCTACAGGTTTTGATGCCCTTTCTAGCATGAAAGTGAGATCCCACACACGGTGTTTATTCATGAATTGGTGAAAACTGAAGCAAGGACAGGACTGGAAGCCACATGGCGCTACTTCAGTGCTAAAAGCCCTCGCATCTCTGTCACAACTCAGAGCTATCAGAAGGAAAAGGGCTGAACACACACTGGAGTGTACCTTCAGTGAATGCAGCAACAAATGCATCAGAGAATGTGTGTTAATGCTACATGTTAATTACATATGGTAACAAAGATGATTATTTATAGTGGTCAGACTTATTCTACACCATGAGACAAGCCATGAACACCTCAACAGCATAACCACTTCTTTCCTCCCAGACATCATTCTGGCTGTTTTGATAAGTGAGCCACCAAATTCCTATCCATAATACTTCAACCAGCAGGAGAACTCCTTAAGGAAAAGCCAAAGTCCCCAAACACATGAGTAGCTTATACCAGAACTCAGGAAAGGATCAAGCAAGGGAAAAGACAGCTGGCTAGAAACACTCAAAGAGTTTCTGAATATTCAGAGGTCATCAGGAAAACTGGGTTACATATCTGAGATGTAACAGTCAAGAAAAGAGTACCGGAGCACACAAAAATTAATGGAGCATGAAACTGAAGAGCAAAATAACTATTTTAGAAGAAGCAAGCTCCTCTAGCACACGCTTTTGGGTTTAATTCTCTTCAAACAGTCTTACCAGATACACTGTATTAAGGTTAGTAACTTGCTTCTTGAATGTTTATTCTTGCTATTACTAACAGCTAAATTTTAAGAAATCTACTTTTGACTAAAATAAATGATAGCAGAAAATGTTACCTGATAACCTTCTGCAAATGAAAGAAAAAAAAAAAAAACAAAACACACAAACACAATAAGCAGAGGCATATAAATGAACCACCAAGGAACTAACCAACATCCCCCAAAACAAATAAATAGTGATATCTCTCTAGAAGAACTTTAATGATATTTTACTTATTTTTTACTATTTATAGTATTTATAAAACACATATATACATATACAGTTAACTCATCCAAGCTGATCACACTGACAGATGATCACATCCAAAACCAAGATATCATACTGAAACATTATCAGCAAAAAGAGGATGTGGCTGACTTATAAATAAATAAATTATTTTAAAGTACTATTTCATTTTAAGGCAAAATAAAGTCAACTTCAAAAAACTGAACTTTCCAAAAGCTGCTAATTTCCTGGAATGCCCAGCAATTACTCTACTAAAGCACAAGAGGCAGATCTATCACTAATCAAAACACAAGCCTTAATAATTTTTTTTTTAAACTCCACCCACTTAATTATAGTGGGAATTCTTTACTGCTATTGCCTAACTCTACTTTAACCTTATTTTAAGATTAACCAACTAAGAATAAAATCTATCCAGGAAACTCTCTCAATTCCCATCCATAAGCTAATGTCTTTAAACAACTCTTTGCCCTCCATGTTATTCCCCTGTTCAGCAAATTCAACCTTATTGATATTGAAGAACAGGAGACTGTTCCTAAGAGCTATAAGAAAAAAAAAATCAAACCTAGCATAAAGATTATACTGTCAGTCATCTTGTATCAGCTGTATACACATCTGCAAAGGTCCAGAGTGTCTGGGAGTGGTTTTGTTTCTTTTTTAGAAGAAAATCAGGCCAAAAAAGGTTGTACCTACAGGACTTGTTGGGTTCTGGCACATCCTTTGGCCCATGTTGTAAGTGAGAGATCAGCTTTTCACAGTCATTTTTTGACCACCAGTGTGAACACACTACCACTGGTTTGGATTAGTGCATTTTCATGTCATATATGCCAGCAATGTAGGAACTGCTCCAGTGGGCAGAGAATAAATAAATACTTTTCTCAATAATATGCATAATACCATGGAACAGTTTCAAGACCAATTTTTTTTTTAAAGAATTTTCCAGAGATGAGAATTAATTTTTCTACTCCAAGTATGTTTGCTTTGACAACACATACACAACACTTGTTTATTTTGTTACTTAGCTGAGAAAAACAGATCTCCACAGTTACCAACAAGCTGCTGTGACAGGATATAATGGCAGTTCATTGTGTATCACCCAAACTTCATGCATTGGGTTTTTGCTGTAACAAATTAAAAAGTATTTGGGAGAAACTGTAGAGAAACTGCTCTTTAGAGAGACAATGCACTTCCCCCTGTGTTTAATGCACCTTCTGAAAAATCAGAAACAACTACAGAAGATGTCATTCTCCATGGCTGGGAACTGCCAGGATCTGAGATTAGAGAATGAATGATGCATGCTACAGGAAAAGAACAAATACAGGAATATGTAAGGATAAAAAATTATAAATCCAGGCTACAAGTATCATCAGGTTTATGAACAGAGCAGCAACAGAAACACGTTCTTCAAAGAAATATTTTTGGTCATTTGCTTTCAGTTAGGCCTTCTTTCTTAACCAACTCTATTCTCCTGGCTAGGACACACACCATACCACATCATTTCTGGCACAAGATTAGTAAAATAGAAGGATGGCCACAACTGAGCTGGAAACTATCTTGTCATCGGTTCTGTTGGCCAACACACACTAACTGCTGGAAGTATTCTGGGAATAGTTTGCCCCCTTTTTTTTTTTTTTTTTTGGCAACAGAGAAGAAAAGGCCTAACCTATTCTGGTCACCAAGTGCAACACCAGCAGCCAGGAAGTGAAGCACTCTCAGAGCTGAAGGAAATTTCTGCTGTGCCACCTACAGCAGGCTAGTGGTTTCTGTTCCAAGTTACAGCCCTGAGAGTCTGTTGGTAGCTCCAGCACTGCAAGCAGGTAGCTTATAGTCCAGCTTCTCTCTCCTCTTTCCCCTCCTGACAGCTATAAGTTTCTAACCAAAATGGATTTCAACAGCCAGTCCATCCCCAGTGCATCACACTAAACAAATGACTGCACAAATAGCCAAACTTGTCTACTAAAGATAAAATCTACAAGACACATACCACAGTATTTCTTTATACTGGGCAGTGACAGCTGTATGTGTACAGGTTTTCTAGTTACTCTCATCATAACTACTACACTTCTGCAGAAATTGGAGGCAAAATCACTACCATGTCATTTTGTTTGACATCAATGGAATGGTGCTGAGCAATAAAACACAATTCTTCACAAGACTTCTATTATAAGCTAATCAGCTAATCTTTCAAGAAAATGTATAGTGAAATAGCTGGTTTTAAGTATATACCAGACACCCTTTTCAAAGAATCACAGAATTGGTAGGGTTTTTGGAAGGGGCTTCTGGACATCATCTTGTCCAAGCCCCCTGCCAAGGCAGGGTAACCCAGAGCAGGTGACACAGGGACACGTCCAGGTGGGTTTGGAATGTCTCCAGAGAGGGACTCCATAACCCCCTGGGCAGCCTGTTCCAGTGCTCTGACACCCTCAACATAAAGCAGTTCTTTCTCATGTTAAGGTACTTCTTGTCATTTAATTTATGGCCTTTGCTGTACACCACTGAAAAGCGGGTCCCAGTTAGGCCATATTTAAGCAGATGAAAAACTAAACAACCTAACAATTCACATATTAAAAGAAAAATGCAAAACCAAAAGCACAGTCGACTCTTCAGAAGACTCCTAACAACACTGTCTACAAAAGTGATATAAAAGTCCCTACCTAAATGGGTCAGCAGCTCTCCTAAGTAAGTGTAGTGATAATCACTTGCAAATTATTGCTATTTAAAAAAAAAAATCCACTCTACCTTACAAATCCATTCTAAAGAATTCATCATTGTAACACAGACTCAGCATATTTCTTGCTCTAAAACACAAAATTACTTCTAGATTGAAAACACAAAGCTTTAAGACATGCAATATTCACTGATAGTTAAGTATCTTAGTAAGGAAACAACTTACTTGATTGAGTTTCTGAAGTGGTCCTCGGCAGGATTTTTTACTGTACAACTGTTCAGCAACCATAAATCTGCTTCAGCAGAGTTCTCTACAAACAAAGAAATAAACCTGTGTTAAGAATTATTTAACCTGTCAACTTCTATCTTATATAGTATTAAAAAAAAAATTGAGCCCTTAATAATAAGGTGGTATTTGCAAGATTACTTTATATTCAATTACATTATTGGAAGGGGTTTTTTGTTTTTCTTTGTTTTGTGTTTTAGAAAAAAAAAAGAGGCACATGAGCATTTCCATCGTAATTTCTTTTTAATTTTTTTGCCAATGGGGAATGAGTTGTTATCTCATTTGCCAGCTGAGATGCCACTAGGTTGCACATCAAAATTGAAAAGAATGGTCATAACTCCCAGAAATATCTCGCCCAGACAAAAGCAAAATTAAGTGGTCAACAAAAGCAGGTTTCACTAAGAAAACAAAATCCCTGCTTCAGCTCCACTGTGAATTAATACTACAAAAGAAACAAATCAAAATTTATAATATCTGAACCTCTACTAAAGAGAAAAGTCAATGTAGCTGGTTTGCAAGGAAACACACATATTTCTAGTTTTGGTTATATCTTAGTTATGGCATAATTATAGCTCAGCAATTTTCAGACAAAAGATATTCAAGCAACCAATATCTGCCTTCATTCAGATAAGGATATTATTTGTTTTTCAGAATACAACCTTTCTGTATGTTCAGAGCCTATTGATATCTAAATTCATTAACAGAACTGAATCCCAGAATTATCTGCAGAAGCACATATATAAACTCTAATCCTGTAAAACATGGCCTATAGTACAAAATTCCTAGCATAGTCATTATCCTTGTGAAGTTAGAGCTTCTTTTTTTGAACAAAATAATAAAGACTCTATCTCAAATAGTTTAGTGCTTTAGCATTCATCAGAATAGCTTGTATTAGTTTGGATAAGAAAATTCATGTCACTCTCTACTATTCAGTACATTGAGTATTGTAGTATTGACTAATGTATCTTTAAATAACATAAGCCAGTGAGCAATGAATACAGGTAAAACATAATTTTTAGAATGCCTTACTCGAATTGGTATCCTGCTAAATCAGGAAAAGGCCTGCCAAGACTTAGGCATATTTATATATGCACTCATCATGAATGCATCCATACAGGCATGAATATCCTTTTCCTCCATGCACACACACTTATGATGAAACATTAAAATTTAAAAAGCTTTCTGTCTCATTGACATTTTCTTCAAAGAAATCATCATTTGCAATTAAATATTGGTCACTTAACCTATGAAGCAGGTAAATTGAAAATAGTACATAAAATGCAACTAATACTAAAAAAGAGAAAACATTCAGGGGGCTTCTAATCATTGTTGACCAAGATTACACTATTAATTTGGCTAAAACACAACTTCCTTTCACAACAGGGAAAGACCACAAAGCAGTCATCAAAATAACATTCAGACCTTTAGCTACTTTAGCTACTTTACAAACAAATATCTGACCCTAGATAGTTGGGAAAGAGCACTCCGTTTTTTAGCCTACACAGAAGTCAAAATAAAAATGGAACAAGACAAAGAACCTCTCCTCTAACCCAGGCTGCATGAAAATAACATTTTTAGACTAATGAACAGACTCATTTACTATTAGAAAGATAATCAGAGGCAAAAAAATTGATTAGGAATTATGTACAGAAAAGCAAATAAACACTTTCAATGTCAGAAAAGGAGTGATCTCTTGGCCTAGTCAGATGTACCAAGTATGAAAACAAACACATTTTAAAAGTAGTTTTCCAGTCACACTGCCAAAACCTTGTATTTCTTATTCTTTTCAGCAGCATAAAATGTTTATAAATTCAGCCCCACACCCATAACACACCCACCTGAGAATTAGGGGTGGGACACACACACACTAAATAGCAAGATGCCAACATTGAAATGTGACATCACATTTAACAGACAACAGTTGCAGTAGCACTCATTCACCACTATAAAGCACAACCATTTTTCAAGAGATGTCTTTATTTAGAGGAGAGATGCCTTGAGACAGAGAACACCAGTTCTGGGCTTGGCTTCAGTTCCTCCTTGTACCGTGGTTTCCAGGCATGCAGGAAGAGACAACACTGCAGCAGTGCTTCTCCCCTAAAGCCAAAATCAAACCCCTCTCTCCAAAACAGCCTTGGAAAAAGTAACATTTAAGTTTAGAAACTCCTTATATACTAAGCCAACAGGACTAATTTCATACAGCAGTTTGCTTTCCAGGTTATTAATATATTGACTCCTTGACTGAGGGACAACTGCAACCCTTTATATATATTACACATATTAAAAAGTCTCCCAAACACATGTAAATTCATTCCTTAACAGGTTCCAGCCCCTACAGAACACAAGATAAAAAGCAAAGGCTTTTACAGAATAAAATCTCTTGAGCAGTTTTGGGAAAAGGAGTCTCATTCATGTACAAATCTAAAAATCATTTAACGAAAATAAAAGTGTAGCTGAGGTTTGTCCTCCTCTTACAGCAACACCATTGGTTTATCATATTCAATTCTTCTATTTCTGCATTTATTTTTAAATCGTTTTTCCTAATCAATTCTCATGATCTCTCAAATATATGTACATACAAGCTTTGATTATGCATATATATACACATAGACACATGCTTATGAGTTATATTAATTTATTAAGCAAGAATCCATACTGCAACTCTTCAAAATGATAGCTTAATTTTCTTAGTACTTTACTGCCCTATTCATACTAAAAATAATTGCATGCACTGGTGTAAACTCACCACAGTCTACTGCATTTTCTCAAGAAAATTTCAGTTAAAAAGAAAAAAAATTGCCAGCGGGGCCTTTTTGTATCAGGTTGCAGGAAGATCTGAACATTTGCAACATTGTGGGAATAACTTGTCAGCGGTCACATCTTGCTTTGCAAGGCCGTGATGGATGTGTGGAAACAAACGTGGACCAAAACAGCAGACTGGGCTTGGCATGTATAAACAACATCTTCTGGCTTCATAATTACTAAATATTAAGCAACACTGGGGTAGTAATCCTTTATTCAGGCCACAGAGACTGGAGCAACTCGCTACCTGTATATGTGTGTATATATATATATATATATATAGATAGATAGATAGATAGATAGATAGATAGATAGATAGATATGTATGTATGTATATGAGTGTGTGTGTATATATATATGCATATATATTCCTGTAAGTGTTCTGACATGAGTAGTTGCTACTATTCATCACTGTCCCCAAACAAAGAGTCAAATAGCTCTGACAAATAAGCTCAGGCTTCTAAAGACATGCCTAGAGGGGCAGGGGAGCCAGCCCTGAGGATTCCCTGTTTACACTCCAGGCAGAAAGATGGAACGTTTAGGTCTGGATGAGAAGCACCACATGAATATGGTGCTGCACCCACTGAGGCAACCATGCACCCTTCCTTGGAAGGTCTGCAGCTGCTACCTTCTCCAACTCCATAAGTAAGGTTTTTGAGAAACCTCCAACATTTCAGTGAAGAACAGAGGCCTGTGTTTGGGAGCTCACAGAGATCTGAGTGAAAAGGACAATCTAAACCTTATAGAAGGTTTTCCAGCAAGTCATAGAGACTGACAGGCAAAACTGAAGCAAGAACCATAAGTACAGTGAACATCAATTATAGTAGTGAATATGATATAGGTGCATATATTATGCAACAATCTTATTTTAGCCATATATTCAGCCTAATTATACTTTTTAAATTATGATATTTTGCTGCTGACATTTATTTTTATGAGCTACTTAAACAGTTTCCTCTATGATAAGACATTTTTAGAAAGAAAAAAAAAAAGATATGTCAAATCAGCTTTGTATTAAATGCTCAAAAATACAACTCAAAACCATGGTCTTTTTGCATTGTGACATCTTTTCCATAAAAAAAACAGGCTACACTGGAAGTCAACCACAAAGTCTATCAGACTCTCTGAAAAACAACATAGAGTACAAAGGAACCTAAAGGTCATGGAAACTTCTGAACACTTAAGTTAATTGGGAAACTCTGGAAAACATGAATTGGCTGCATTATACAATACTAAGATGATAAAATGGCAAGAGTCTGTAACATCAGTATACCTACAGAGGAAAATAATATTTACAATTCTTTTCTAACTAGCAGTGTCAGTTTTGTTATCATTTCAGAAATCATAAATCAGCAGAATTTCTCAAGACTGTAGTAATACTATCAGCTGAAAATAAACAACTGACTTGGGTTTTGCCTGGTCTCTTAACTTTTAGTCTTTCTTCTTTCAATTCTTTTTCCAAAACTTTGTTTCCTTCCAAGTCCCCCCAAACCACATCTCCTTGAAAATCAAAACAGTCACAAAGCGAAAAAAATAGAAGGAACACAGCTAGTGAAGCCCTAAAAGAACAGCCTTTCTTTACTTTCTTCAGCACATCATTCCTCTCTCTGCACTGAAACCACTACCAGATTTGCTCAGGACAGTTTGCTCAAAAATCATGACTCATAACTATTATGACATACTTTTAAATACTGTACATCAATCTGAGAAATTCAGTCTGAAAGCAGATCTTTCTCTGTAATCACTGAAGGCTGTTCCTTTCCCTCCAGCTGTCCTTACCCCGTTCCTAATCACTCTGCCAGTCTTCCTTCTTGCCTTTTCTGATTTTCTCCTCGCTTTCTCAGACAACAAATACACCTCCAGTTTCTCTGTTTTCACGTGCTGTATTCTAGCCTCTGTTCCCATTTATGCACTTCCCCATTAAATGCTTCATCCTGTGCCTTCTTCCTTCCAAAACAGCTCTGCTCCCTCCCTTGATACCCTGGTTGCCATTTCATACTCTGGAGCCAGATCCAGTAACATCCAAGGTATCTGGAATGTGTGCCCACAACTGTACTCCATGGGCATCATCTGCCCCAAAAGACAAAAATATCTAAGCATGAGGACACCTCACAGCCAGTTACAGAAGTCATGGAGCATCTTGACTGGAACAAAGTTGCCAAACTAATTCTTTTCTTTCGACATCCCTGTGTCACAGAAACCCACTGTCACTCAAATTAGGTGCTGGTTAATTTAATTATTTCTCAGACCACTGGGCATTGAGAGACCTCAATAAGTATTGGGAAAGAACCTCCTCATAAATACAAGTTCAGAAATGCTGTGAATCATCAGTGCAGGAGGAAGGTACATCTTCCTCTGGGGACTTGGAGTTTATTTGTTTGCAGACAATAGGCTTTGCTTGGCAGAAGAAAAAAGCTCAACAAGGTTGAGAATAACAAGAAAAAAGTTTAGGGTTTCATTTGTGTGCCTTTCTTTGGCACACAAAATACTTCACCACCATTTGCTAGTTCTCAATATTGTATCAGATATAGTTAACTATCAACTTTCATGTAACTTGTCCTACAGAAAAGATTCCAAGCAAACAAGCTCTTTCTTTGTGTCTGCACCCCCAACAGCAACTCCAAATCAAAACCACAAGTTATCGTGAGTTTCCAGATGGTACTTGTTTGGAATCTCAGGGACACATTATCAGTTCCCACCTCTGAAGACGTACCATGCATTTGCCAATGATACGAAACACTCAAAGGCATGCTGAAAATACCAACTTTGCAGATTGCAAATGTCTTTCAAAACAATCCCACTCATGTCTTATCAACAGTATCAGGATGTAAAATATAAAAGGATCAGCTTGATTGCAACATGACTTCTGTTTTCTCATTAAATTTCTGAGATACTGTGGACATAACAAATTACTTCATTCACAATTAATGAAAACACAACTATTTGGTTCAACCTGCATATTTACGTTATTTAAAGTTCCAAAACGAAAGCGAGGCTGCTTATCAAATCAGGTAATGCAGACAAGCCTTCATTAAAAAAAAAATCTCCCATCATGCCTCTTGCCCTGATTTAAACTACAAATTTGCCATTTTTATTCTCCATTAACATTTTCATTACTGAGCTAATAGTCCAAGTAAGCTTTCTTGGGTTTTCTGGTTTTTAAGCTACTGAGTATTTTTAGTAAATTTTCTTGAGCAGGAAGACATCTCAACAGCAGCTTCTGGCTGGATTATAAACAGATTTTATAAAGCCTTCCAGATCAGGATGCTGTGTCTGCTATCTCACTGTCCAGCACCACAACAGAGGTGCACGAGGACTTGTCCACTGAACACATGAAATAAGTAGGAACTGAGCACATTTAAACACACAAGATCTAGCCAGTTAAAACGCAGTAATACACTACTGGATTCAAAATATGACATGTTAAATCATTGCCTCTCCTCATTTCAGTATAACAGACAAATAATTCAATTTTATGTACTCATGCCTACTTTCAGGGATGAAAGTTTTCTAAAAAAATACTGGTTTATATCCAGTCATCTTTGAAAACCCATTCCCAAAAAAGAAGCACATACAGCTCTCTTTTCAGCTGTTTAGGGGGTATCGTGTAGTTTCTGGGACAAACTGCTAAGCTATCAGTTGATGTCCATTCAATCTGTTTGTGACCTGGAACTTTGCCTTATCACTCCTTCCCAACAACAAACCCCTTCAAAATATATTTAGTTTGCTGAAGTTTACGAAGCAGAACCGCTTATGGCTTCTGCCACCATCACTAAAACTAAAGGGTAACATTGAGATCACTGAGAACATGAACCTGGAACTTGAAAAATTACAATAGGTGAACACCTGAACTAACATTAATATATTTATAAATAATGCAGACAAAAGAATCTGTATTTCAGAGCAGGTCCATTAAGAGAATACTTCAGGCCTGGCATAGGGGTACTGAACACCAGACAATACAGAAGAAAAGGTACATGAAAGAATAAATTTAGCTTCAAATATTGACAGTGATAAACTTTACTTCCCACTTCTACTCTGCAACCATCAATAGCACTTACTCATATTTATATTGGGATTTTGAAGTGAGCAATCCATTCTCTAAGTACTTTTCATCTCTGCTCTAGACACAGCACAGGCTGCAGTCTGGGTCTGAGATGATCCTTGGAATAAGCTGCCTTTTTCCGCCACTTTTTACACACCTATGTCAGACCAGCAGGACACCCCAGCTACACAGCTTGCTGCAGCCCAGGTCTGCACTGCAGCACCCAGACACACAGAGCTGCATAGCAAGGCTTCAGCCCATCCACCCTTAGCAACACCTAAGCTCTACAAAGTAAAGAACAGCAAAGTTAAACTTACGTTAAAGGTTTACCTTTTAACAATGTAAAAAAAATCCAATTAGATTACAACTTGTATTTTCACTCCTTCTGCAATGTCCTGCTGGTTTTTCTGCCTCTGTATGCAGCACAGACAACATGAATCGACAAACTACTTTGGTATTTTGATCATTTTACTCTAATTCACTAGATTTTCCATGCATTAAGGCACCTGAGGGTAACTTGAAGTTGCAAAATGATTTATGTTTAAAAAGGCTAAACCAAGAAATGTTTCTTTTGAAAAGCAGCAGGTTTCCTTTTGGAACCTTAACACTCTAAAATTGCAGTATCTGTAAGATATTTCAATAATTCCCCCATATGAATGTGAACTTTCCCAAGCCCATTGAACGAATCATACTTGTTCCAATCAAGAAAGGGACTGATCATTTCCACATCTCACCTGCTTGCTATCTTTGTTGATCAGGAAAAAAAATACATACTTCAGTTTAACTCTGGGTACAGTTTTCTGTGCCATAATTTGCTGCATTTTAGTCTACATTCCACAGCTCCACTTGTCATGTCAAACAGCTCCCAGACAGACATTTTAAAGGAAAGGTATACTCTTACAAGTACACAACCATGGCCATGGTCTAAAGGAAGCTTATTCCAACATGACATTATCTTATTGGGCTTCTCTTTTCTCATGGCTCTTTTTTGATATAAAATAGCCAAAGCTCACTCTGCACATGATTATTATACACCAAAGGTGGAAAATTTAGCCTGAATTTTTTAGCTCATTCCTTCAAAATAAAGACTTCACTACTTGGAGAAAAGCAGATCATGCAACTATTTCTTGAACAAAACAAGACCTTAAAACAAGAGAGGATAAATCTCATTGCTAGCTAAGAGGTGTGTTGGCAGAAAGCCTAGGCACTGCCAATGGCTGTTCAGCACTGTAACACCTAATGTCAAGGTACCCAAATTGGTACCTTAACCTGGGCAGCAGCAGATGCAGGTGCCATAGCACAATGCTCCAAGGTGGGCATTCCACCCTGCTCTTGAGTACAGGCATAATCCTGAGGCATTGCAAGAGTCAACTGCTCCTCTCACTTCACTGAAGACTTAATGATCAGTGTAAATAATTTCAATATGCAAAGTAGTGATGAGAGATTTATCAGTCTCTTGAGAGAAGTCCTATTCCATCAGGAACAAGGTCAAGTAGCCTGTTTCAGCCAGGCTATGCTACAACAATACACAAGTAACTCCAACTCATTCTGATGATTAATGTGGATAGAATTTGTTTTGTTGACAGAAGTTGGAAAAATCCCAGAAACTCCTCCTCCTCCGAGTCTTAAGCCTGCTTGATATTCCAGAAATAGCACACACAGTACGACTCAGTGCTTTTCTGTCCCTACATACAGCTTCATACACGAAACACAGGTTATTCAAATGAGCAAATACAGACTGATTGCTTCTGTCTCAATCACTCAAAATCCAAAGCCAACCATGAACAAAACATCTTGCACAACACCGTGCAACTGAAGTTTCAAAGCATGCTGCAAATATTAACTGATTTACCTCCAACAGCCACATATTAAATATGCACCCTTCCCTACACCAACTCCTTTTCATCTTATAAATGCAGACAAGTAGTTTCAGAATTTCCATAACTTGATCGAGCCACGCAGGATGTCTATGCAAACAAGCCAAGATCCTAGCCAAGTTGTCCCTGCCTTCAGGCCTGTCCCTGAACACAAAGCCATTGGCTAGATTCACATGCACAAACTATTTCAGTCTACATCCTTTAGAGGCCAGATAGTGATATCCAATAAAGGCAATCACAAAACTCAACCCTTCAGTAATTTGGGTTGCACAGCAAATGGACAGAAAACACTGAACAGCAGATCAAATAGACTCCTTTCTATGGCACAGGGTTAAAAAAAAATTAAAAATCTCTCCCTCCCCCTCAAAAAAACCTAACCCAAACAGATCACAATAGCTCTAACTCCCCATGTGTGCTCAAACATAGCTCTTGCAGCTGTGTTACCAGCTGTCTCAGAGCATCTACTGAAGTCTAACTGTGGCCTTAGAAGATGAGAGCTCATGGGTGAGCTCCAAAAGAATCTCCAGATTTCACAGGGCTCAATGAAAAATAACTGCATTCTTATTTTTGACACAACACTTGAGAAATCTCCACTTGCTTTATCAGTAGTCTCAGAATTAGACTTACCTGGTAAAAGTTATTCAAGAGGATTCAATTGTTTTGCAGATTGGAGTTCCTAAAAAATGGCTGAAACTTAAATGAAACTGCTGATGTTGAGACTGGCAAGACACAAACCGCAAGTCAGAAATGTCACCCAAACTATTGATTTGAAAATATCACACACTGTGATGTTTAAGGTACGAAAAGAAAAATCTGCAGTCAAGCATAAGCAGGTATTTCATATGATGATAGCAAAGACATGGGTAAATGAAAATTAAAGGTCTGTGTTTTCCAAGATGCATCATATGATTCCATATGAATTTCCTGCACACAGCAATAAGTAGCTCAGAATCAAGAATGAGTGACTGGAACTGGCCCCAGGAATATAATTTTAATCTCCTTGAGGTGTAACACTCTGACAAAACTCACTTATATAAATACTTTTATCTACAGAACTAAGGGAATGTTAATGGCTCTTGCTCACCATGTCTATAGGACAGAACAAAGAAAATATAAATGAGGGTTATTCAGTCCCATCATACATGCAAATACAACCTGTTGGACTAAGGAACAGAAAAGAGAAACCAAGGGCCTTCATAAAATGCAGCTGCATCGCTTGAATTACCTACCCAGAGGAGCCTCTTGCACTTCTAGGCCCTGTAAGCCACAAGTAAATCTAACAACAGGAAACTGAAAACAGTGAAGTAGAAGATTCTCAAGCACAATACAATTCCTAGGCAAATGGGAAAAAAAAAATCTTTGCTTTATTTCCAGTGTAATAAAAAATGCATCTTGGGTAATTAATATTATTAATTTATGTTTTCATTTAAGGCATAAAGAGAGCAGCTTTACTCCACGTTTCTTACTTTTTCAGTACATCTAATTCTGTACAAGTTGGCCCATGGCAGTGAACTTCCACATTTCCACAACTTGCTAATCTTCATTCATTTTCACAACAGCCAGGATTAGAACTTTGCTATAGTCTGCAAAAGAAACCTAAATTTTATTCCTGTATCTGTTCCACAATCTTTTTTCTCCAAATTCTGACTGCATTAAGTTGTACCTAGAAGCCATTTATTGATTTCAAATGCCTTGCTTCCACTTATTTCTCCTGATACCCAATGCCACAGGGAATATGGATTTTGGTTTTAGCTATCACTTTTAAAAGAGTTAAAATTATAAGCTATTTGAGCCACATATGTCTAAACACTTATTAAATTGTAGCTTCCGGCTACTTATTGACTTTTTCAGAACTACCTTCACACCTCATCTATTTTCTACTTTATCAGTTTTCTGAAAAGCAGGAGATATGGGCTTAAGGTACCATACCCAGCAGCCAGATAAGCCTCTGCTGTGGTTAATTCCCAACCATCATCCCTAGTTCAGACTATCAGCACAATTTAGTGCTTGTGAAAGCCCCAGACTAAGCACAGCAGGAATTAAAGCTCACTCTTCACACACACAACCAGTAAATGCAGCAGAGGAATCAGCAGTGCGAGCTTCTTCACAAAATCCCACCACCAAGTTTGGAAAAAGCTTCATCTAGAAACATTTAGGACAAAGTAGCAGACCTAGTTCTATGCTCACTAAGCCAGAATAGTAAGGAGGTCTGTTCACGGCAGATGAGTAAAGATGCACTGGGAAAGAAAAGCAGCCAGCATAGGCAGGTGTGCAAAGGTGCATCCCAGCCCCTCCTGCCCTTTCTCCACAGCCTGACTCATGCAGAACAGACACAGCAGCCCATGCAGCTGCTACAGAGCCATGCCTTAAAGAGGCTGAATAGTTCTGCACCAATACTTAGGTACCCATTACAGCCTCACACGATGTTTCTCTACTGTGTCTCCTGCAGGTTTGATACCCTTGTTAGAGACAGTTTTGTTAGATTACTATCATTTGTACCAAAAAAAAGTGCCAGAAAATATTCTTCCAGTACTAATAAGGCTGCATGCAATAAGACAAACCTATTTTGAGACTTTCAGCAGCACTTAAAAGTGCCAGAAGTTAAAACATGCCAGTTCCGCACAGAAAAACAGCTTTATGGCCTCCAAGTGGTTCAATTTCATCAAGCACAAACCAGTTCACACATTAGTTTGAGACAGGTATTATTTGATGTAACAGAAACTCCCAAAAATAAAAAGAACATTTTGACAAACAAGAGAAAGTGGGCGAGGATCTGTTTTCTCATCTTACTCGGAAGTCACATCCCAAGATTTCAAGGACTGTCATGAGGACTGATGTTATATTAGAGCAGGGAGAGCTGTACTTTAAGAGTGCACAGTGCTGTCTAGCAGTTCTCCATCTCCTTCAAGGAAAAGGCAGAAGATTTGCAGGAAGAGCTCCACAGGTCAATGACAGAAGCAGTCAAAATTTTTTGGGTTATCTTCTTCCTGCCCCAGGCTCCACACAGGGAGTATCTTCCTTTGGCTGGATTTACCTCTGTCTTTCCTACTTTGAAGGCAAGGTAAAGAGCAACAACAGAAAACCTACATTTCATTACACAGCTCAAGGTATTGAAAAAGCCATTTGGACATTTCTCCTTTGTGAAAATTGACGATACTTAATTTCCTTACTTTTAAGACTTTGAGGCCTGTAGTTATCCACAATTCAATTTATACTTTCTGATGTGAGAGGGATCTTTATGCAAACTTCTCTTTTTTCTTTGTGACTGAAGCTTAACTGGTGTCTTCCATTATCACTATCTTTCTTTGCATATTTATATCTTATGACTTCATCTTTTCCTTGCTTTCGAAGATGAATTTTAAAAAATAGCGTATCAAGTTCCTACAAGTCACCCATCCCAGTCTGGCACATTATCTGCCCAAGTGCTTGATACTGGCATGATTTTTTTACAAAGATTTTGGTGAACTCTAGTGGTAAAGCTTAAAAAAAAGTGAAAAAACAAAAGCAAACTACTTTTTATTTAATATATATTTTGCAGAAGTAAAAATGCTTATGGTTGTAAACTCCCTTGGCTAAAAGGTTATGGTCACTTCCAGTAGGAAAAGACATTTTCTGTTTCTTGTACCTCACCTTTAGTCTTTTAAACATTTTAAAAGAGAAAAGCCAACAGTAATTAATCAGAAGTTGCTAGATATAAGGGGAAGTGTGCAGTGGCAATAGAGGATACCAGGAGGCCCAGGACTACATGGAAAGCCTAGACTACCTACCTTCAGTCCATAAAGTTACTGATTTGTAACCAAGGGTACTGGATTGTAATTAGTCTTCCTTTATTTCAACTGGCCTTGAAACCATAACCATGAAAAACAGTATCATCCCTAAGAGCACTAACAGACCCCTTTAGGTAGGGAAGTTTAATAAAAGCCACCTGCGAGTGCCACCCTGTCAGGGTGCATCCAGCAAGACAGAGGAACACAAGTATTAATTCAGCTTTAGGGTCATCAGCACAGCTGGGCAGGATCTAAATTGAAATACAGCTAGTAATGCAGCCTATGAACACAGCATGGCTCACACAGCAGAGTCCCAGAAACAGAAAACATGGAATCATCAAGGTCTCCCCCAAGTACAGGCAGAGCAGATGGCTTCCTGTCTTTGAAATCACTTCATCTCCATTTCAGATTCATCCACACATTCAACCTTTATAAAGTACAGAAGGTAGCTGCCACAAAGTGCTTAACCCTTTACACTTTACTAAAGGTCCTGCTCTAAGGTCTTCCAACTACAACTGAACTCAGGTAAAAGTATTTACTGCTGTTTTAAAACCAGGAAAATAAAGATACACTGAGACAAGCATGTTAAGCTCACATTTTCAAGTTGTCCTCTTCCTCAGTCTCACCAGCTCTCTGCTAGCATCTCTTTTAAGTTCTGCCAAGACAGGTATTTAGCCAACAAGGCTGCAATTTAGATTGAATTTAAGCTCCATATACTTAAACTCTGTAAAGCTAAGTTATTTTAATGTTTAGTACATAAGACAATATAAAGCACCCTGCCTACTGCCCCAATGGCCCTTTCCTTACTAAAATTCAATTACCACCATGAAGTAATAAGTACTTTACAGCACCTACTTGTAACTGTGGAAGAAAAAAGGCATTACATTCTTTTAGATGTTAAGTGCAGAGAACAAAAAGTACATGCTTGATGTAAATAAAAATTAAAATTAAATGTCTTCCAAATGCCAGAGATAAGAATACAACATCCTTTACTTTGATTTAAATCAGATTCATAAGAATACTCTCATGTGAAAATCCTTTACAGTTACTGTCACATTTCATGTGACTCCAGGAAACACTGTGATGCTTTCCAACAGATACAGAGAACACGTTAGGAGAACATTTCTCCTCTGCTGGATGAGAAATCACAGGGGCTAGAATGAGCTCCATACAGTGTATGGACAATAGACTAATACCCACATAAAAAGAAGTGGTCTAATGGTAGCTTGAAAGTGTTAACCACAGTCTTCCATCAAGAGAGCTTCAGAGCCATTTTTAATAATTTATTTCACAAACCAAACAGTTAAAAATGATGCCATGAGGGGGAGAAAGGCTTTATACATGTAATGGTACTGGTGAAGAGGCAACTGTAATGGAGAGGGAAAAAAGGCAGTATATAGACTGACAGAAAAAAATCAGGGAATAAAGACACTAAAAGCACTACCACTCCAGGACAATTTCCAACTATTTTTTTCACATTTGAAAGCCAAGTATTTGTTACATCCTGGATACGATCTGCCAATTTGATTGTTAAAAATGACAGACATTTTATCACAAAAAAAAAGAAATAAATTCTAAAAAATAGTCAAGTTTGTTTGTTGTTTCCACCAAGTCTAGATTAAAAAAAAAAAAAAAAAAAAAAAAAAAACNGTTATCAAACTTATATTAATATACTCAGAAAACAGAGTCATCACAGCACTTTCATAGAATCATTCAAGTTGGAAAAGACCTCTAAGATCTTAGAGGTCTTAGTACTGCCAAGTCCATCACTAAACTATGTCACTTAATGCCACACCTCCAGGCCTTTTAAATGCCTCCAGGGATGGTGACTCAATCTTCCCAGGTGACTTCTCTGGGCAGCCTGGTACGGTGCTTGACAGCCCTTTCTGTGAAGAAATTTTTCCTAATATCTAATAACTAATAATTTTTCCTAATATCTAATCTAACTCTCCCCTGGTGCAACTTGAGACCATTTTGTCTTGTCCTGTTGCTACTTGCCTGGGAGAAGAGACTGACCCCCACCTGGCTACACTCTCCTTTCAGGCATTTTGAGAGGGCTAAGATCCCTTCTGATCCTCCTTTTACTCCAGGTTCAACACCCCCAGAGCCTCATCGGACGTGTGCTCCTGTCTATGGCAGACCACCAGCACTCATGGCAGAGGGACAGTGGAGCCACAAGCAGCACCCAGAAAGGCTGCAGACATCTGCTCCTTCAGAGGGCTGAAAGCTTCTCCCCTGCCCTTCAATGCAGCCCCTTATATATTCCATCTCAAATGTATTTCACCTGTGAGCCTTCTTGTGCCTGGTCAGTGCTTGGCTCATTGCCTTCAATACCAGGCACCTGTCCTACACAGCTGGAGCCCATCAGGGAGAAGGCTCCACCACAGCCCCATTCCCAGTTACCACAGGCTGTGTGCCTACAACACTTGACCCTTCCCCAGCTTTGCTGCCCTTCTCTAGACACACTTCAGCATCCCAATGTCTTTCTTGTGGTGAGGAACCCAAAACTGGATACAGCCCTTGAGGCACAGCCTCACCAGTGCTGAGTATAGGGGGACAATCACTGTCCTGGTCCTGCTGGCCACACTATTGCTGACACAGGCCGGGATGCCATTGGCCATTTGGCCACACACTGTCTCATGTTTAGCCACTGTTGACCAGCACCCCCAGGTCCTCTTTTGCTGGGCAGCTTCCCAGCCACTCTGCCCCCAGCCTGTAGCACTGCCTGGGGTTGTTGTCACTGAAGTTTGGGAGCTGGCACTGGGCCTTGAACATCATACAACTTGCCTCAGCCCATCGATCCAGCCTGTCCAGATGCTTCACCAGAGCCTTCCTACCCTCCAGCAGGTTGACAGTCCCACACAGCTTGGTCCTCAAACTGGCTGAGGATGCACTTGATCCACTTGTTCAGATCATTGATAAAGGTATTTAATAGGACTGGCCCCAACACTTAGCCCTGGGGAATGGCACTTGTGACCAGCCACCAGCAGGATCAAACTCCCTTCATTACCACTCTCTGGGCAGAGAGATTTTAATCCAGCCAACAATGCATTCACAGCAAAAGCGCATTCATCTAAAGCATGAGCAGCCAGCCTCTCGAGGAGAATGCTATGGGAGACAATATCCAAGGCTTTACTTCAGTCCAGAAACACAACATCCACAGCCTTTCCCTCACCCTCCAAGGGGGTCACTTGGTCAGAGAAGGTGAGTACCTCTGGCAGCTCCTTCAGTACCCTCAGATGGATCCCACCCAAGCCAACAGACTTATATCCACACAGCACAGCAGGTCACTGACCACTTCCCCTTGGATTATGGGGGCTTCATTCTGCTCTCTGTCCCTATTTTCCCTCTCTCAAGAGGCTGGGTACACTGAGCCACTGCGATCAACTGGCCTGAATTTAAAGACTATGCAAAGAAAGCATTAAGTACCTCAGCCTTCTCCTCATCCTTTATTTGTTTACAGGCTTTATTTGTTACAAGCTTTTAGTAGCTATTAATCATCACTGGGTCCTGCAAGCACACACAGTGTATTTTCCATTAATCATCTGGCACTTAATACAAAATGTTGCAAGTGGCTTTGAGCAGATGTATTTTGCCAATACTTCCTAGTCGTAAAACCGACCAAGCATCCACTTCATTGCAGAGCTTCTTGCACTTGCCACACCTGAAGCTCCTTTATCAGGCCCCCCACCTATAAACCAGGCGTCTTCAGTGTCCACACCCCCAACAACCCATCCATGCCAGGACTCCCATCATCTCTCAATAGAAAAAGCAACTTTCAGCTCCAAGAACGTCAGCAGACTTGGACAACTTTTGTCCAATCTCCACAAGAGTCCCGAGATAAGCCCCAATCCTTAGATTCACAATTGGTATGGGATCATCAAAATAATTATTACAATTGCTGTATTTGATTTTAAACTGTACACATAGTCCCAACTCCCCAACAAATGTGAACTCTTACACACAAAGCACAGTTATATCCTCAGATCAAAGCAAACACTCAAGATAACAGGTGTAATTTCTTCAAAAATGACCTGCACAAAAGGACATTATTGCTATTCACAACTTTGCTAGTATCTTTCTTTTTACACTATCTTTTTACAGTATCAATACACAGTTAACTTTTTTCCTTAAAAGTTAATATTAAAGGTAAAACTTTACTTAAATGTCATAAAATAAACAGCTGCCTCACTTTTCTTACACTTTATGATTTGTTTCAGCACTTGTTGAAGTCTTAACTGAGGACATTTGATGAAGATCTCTATTCTTTCAGGCGGGGTGTAACTTCAAGAAATTCTTGCAAGGCTTAAACTATCCAAAATGTTAAGGCATGCACTAAAAAGGTACAGATCAGTCATCATTAGGCTCAGGCTGAAGATTTAAATTAAGTAGGGGCAAAAACTGTGCATAACAAACATATAAAAGATAACATCAACAGCTTCTGAATTTTCACAAGGCCTCTGAGATTAGGAAAGAAGCAGACCCAGGTTAAGACCATGTTTAGGAAACACACAGTAAAACACAGAAGGGTAAATTTTTTCAACATATCCACAACAAAACCCATACAAAATTAACGACTGGAAAAAGTGCCAGTAGCATATATAAACAGGTATGTTTACTGACTCATCCATTTGAAACAGATGGTTAGTGAAATAAATAATTAAGTGGTAGAATTTAATTGCTTAAAACCATTTATGAAAGCAAGTAAGAGCCACACATAACATTTTATTCCACTGGCACACAGGAGTATTCTGAGAAGTATGAAGAATTGAGTATTTCCTAGAAAACAAACTCGTAAAATCTCTGTCAAATCCAGATGTGCTATATATTCCACCCTTGATTTCATAGGTGATTTCAGTTTCAACATAGACATTTAAGGGGTCTCTATTGTACTACAGAAGCAAATTTGATATACACTATTAGGATGACTCTCTCAAAAAGGAAAACTTATTACACCTGTTTCTGATAACAACTGATAAAATTTTACCTCTGAAAAAGTATTATTCCTTTAAAAAGTCACTATTCATAGATTTTTTTACTTTGTTTTAATAATACACTGCACATAATATAGTAATGAAGTCTTCAAGTTGCTTTTGTTTCCTTATTTCCTAATTGTACATCCAATGTCTTTTTTACCATGCATGAAAATATTAAAGGAATCTTACTAGCAGACGTAATCCTAGCTGCTAGTTATATTTGTTGCCCACACATGCAAAAAAACCTCAATATATGTACAAATAATCAACATGTGTCAGTCTAGAGGTAAAGTACAATATGAGCTATAAGGTTGCTTGAGTTTTTTAATCCCTTCAAAGAAACTGCCATTGCATTTGAAAGAAAAACTCTATATGACCCCTAAACCCTTTATTTTTATGCATTTATTACCACAAGAGACAGCCATTAGCCATTAGCCAGAATATTATCTTCGATGCATTTTGTATTATTTTCTGATGCATTAAATAAATATGAATACACATGTATCTTCTGTTTTTCAATACACTGGTTTTGCTCACAGTGTATCCAAACATGCCATGTCAAGCTCAGTGTCCTCAGCCTCACAACACAAAGCACTACCAGAAATACTTTGCAGAGCTACAGTACAAGTATTTGGGCAAGTAGTGGAGTCTTGCAAGAAATGTATTCTCACTGTGATTAAGAACTAAAGATGAAAAATTGAAACTGGTAGAATTTAAATTATACTAGACTGGCAGTGAATTTGACCTGAAAGATAAAATAAATGTTTATTTACAAAAATGGTCATGCCATTCAGGGTATCGTAAGGTCTCCAAGCAAATGGGAAATTGATTTTTTGCCCACAAGACCTCTCAGGAAATTGAATTAGCACAAACTAATAAAAGCATATGGGTTTCAGAAATATAAGTACCACCTTAGTAGGAGGAAGATTTCATAGAGAAATGACATAGTATGAATTACTTCCCTCAGGAAGAAACCAAGTTTCTGACAAATCTTTAAGACCTAAGGACTCTTAGCAATCCAAAGGACTAACAGGCTCATCCAATAATGCCTACAACTTGATTTTGTCAGCACTGAGCTAGCCAGCACACAGCAGTATTTCCAGACATTTAACAGAGAGACACTGACCAGCAATGCCTACCTAGCAGCATCCTTGCACACACCCAAAAATCCAAAACAGCCACCATGCTACACCTTGCAATCACCTAAGTGAGACAATTCATCAGCTTTGGAAGCCAGAGCAGGTACCACACATCCCACAGAAAAGCAAGCCTCTGTGCCTCTCTGCCTCTCCACAAGAGAACTTCAAATCAGCATTTTTAAGAAATAAACTAAACTCTCTCCTTCCCCCAAAGAGAACCCTTTTATCATCCCTTATCATTGGCCCCACCATAAATTCCGCTGCCCTTTTTTTTTTTCAGGGATATGTGACTAAGCAGCCGTTCTCAACATTTACTTAACTTTGAAGTCAGCTGTTTTTATTTCAAACCTTATGCCTGTGTATGCAAAAGCACATCTGCTTCCTCAGTTCTCATGTAGTAAAACAGAATCAGCCTTAGCCATAAATGTTATACAGATTATAAAGTCTTTTCTGGGGTGTGTGCTCCAACTCTTGTGTTAGCACTTTCAAAGGTAATTAACCACCTTGGAATGAAAATAAAAACAGGAACAGCCACCAAGACTCCTCACAAAATATGTAGTCCAATCTGGTGGGGCACTCACCAAATTATACAGCATCTCAGAAAGATACAGTGGCCTTTAAAAAGTCACAAAATATCATTAGATTAAAACCAGTGTTTAGCTACTGTTACCTGAAAACAGTGAATTCTCTCAGACACAATGTTAGAACCATATTTCTATTCTCCTATGGCTTTTCTGTCATATGAAATTAGTATTATGAGATCCTAGAATGTTGCTGAGCTTTGAGTATGTAGTTCTGATAATTAATGAACCAGTTCACAAATGTCAAGAACAGGTTGGTATTTGCTCCAGATAATCTGTCTCCTGCTTTCCAAATATCTGACTTTACATCAGTTTATAACACATTGTGGAATATTATGTCACAAGTCAAGTACACACAAGCTGTGAAACACAGTTCAACTGGATATTGCTTCTGACAACATAAATTCATTATTGAATCCTAAAACAATCCCATTCTGCCCCAACAAACTCAAGAGCTGATGGACATAAGACAATAAATGTATTCTTGGGTTTAAATGGAAAGATTTCTAAGTCACATATACTGACCTTGTGTCATGTAAATGCACAACTCTAGCAGTACCAACAGTACCAACTGCAACTCTAATGCACCAACTACAAAAATTGATTTGGAGCAAAACTACATTGAATACTAAAATTCAAGTTGCCTTTCACCAGATAAATATTCATCAGTCTTCTTTCTTTCTTTCCCATACTAATCATATACACATAGTGCATTCCTGCTTTAGACCCTTACCAAAAAAACCAGGATAGGCTTATCACACATCCTCCAATCTGAATTATGTATAAAGAAAGCATGGAAGACACAGCACAGGAGTTTCTCCCATAGCTAAAAATCAACAGAAAGTTTGGTTTGAAAAGGACCCCTTGAGGTCATCTGGTCCAAATCCTTCGATCCAGAAGGACCCCCCACATGCCCAGGACCATGTCCAGATGTCTTTTAAGTATCTGCAGGCATGGAGACTCCACCACCACCCCGGGCAACCTGTGCACCTTCACAGTGAAAGAAGTGTCTCCTGGTGCTCAGAAGGCACCTGCTGTGTCCCTCCGAGACTTCTCTTCTCCATGATGAATAATCCCAGCTCTCTCAGCTCTACACAATCCTTTCAATGGCATATCTACAGTGTAAAAAAAGCCTTAAAAGCTATAGCAATAATTAAAATACAGTTGCAATCATATACCTATAATGAAAAATTGAACTGCTACTTAGTCTCAAGAAGCAGATGCTAAACACCACAGAAAAAGTAATCTCAACTGCAGAGCTCTGACTGAAAGAGGTAACTCCTACTGAGACAGCTCTCAAGAGTAGTGTTACACTCTTCCTACAGACTGGATATCCAAGTTGTTTGTAAAACAGGCAGCCCAGTGTTTTAAAAGAAACTCGCCACTAGCGAAACAAAATGCAACATAAGTTGTCCCTCCTCTGGTATCTGAGTCCTCAGTGAAAAACCAGATACTCTTAAGTGGACCAAGGTGTTTGCAATGCTCACAAAGCCACATTCAGCCACAGCAGGTAATGGGAGATGATTATTTTATCTTTTTCGCTCTCCAGGAGAGATGAGCTGTAGTGCCAAAATACACAATAAAGGTTTGGTCTACGTGGTGATAAATTTAAAAACCCTGCTCAGCTTCTCTTCCAGATTTAAAATTTTACACAGTGCAGAGGATAAAGGCAAGAAGCAACACCTTCTAAAAAGTCCAATAATGATTTTTAATTCGTAGGACATAATTCAGACAAGAAAGAATATGAGGCAGACTGGAACAGGGTCTTTATCCATGACCTTCTGTTGACACTTCGTGTCACTGGAGAACGAGTTCAAAAACACCAAGATGACAGCACATGCAAGGAAGCACAAACCAGCTCCCAAAACACTGCCTGACTACAGGTGTGATGTCCAGAGGCTTTAAACACAAAGTGTTTAGGCATCTAAGGATAAGGAATTTAAACCAAGGTCTACCCCAAGGAATAACCTCCCTATAAAAGGCAGAGTTTTGTGCTTACCCTAATCCTACTGTTACCAAATTTCGCCTCCTATGACACCATTCCATATGTTTCCATTTAAATACACTGTGTAAATGTAACTGTCACAAACTACACAGTTAATTTAATGAAGTGCCTAGAAACCATCTCTTTTGGTTGTGGCACTTCTCTCAAGCTCACAGACAGGCAAGCAAAGCAGCCTGGTCACAGTTAGTAAAAGGAGTCAGTTGAGGAAATCAGCAGAAACAGAACAAAATAAGGCTCTGATGATTTTGGTCAGCTTTCTCATTCACTGCTGCTATTATTTTTAGTACAATCAAGATAATTAAACATTTTTAAACCCCCTTTTTAATAACATCTTTTATACATACTGTGTTCATGTGCCCAGAAACACTGCTACCCGCTCACTAAAAATGACTACCAATCTGTAGAAGAGTAATTCTTAAATCTCAGTAATTTAAAAAAGTATTTTTACTACAGATATGTAAATTGTTTCTGGAATCACTAACAGTGACTTTCAGACACAAAAGTTAAAGAACATTTCTTGGAGAAAATGCATATTTATCTGTTTTGTAATAAGTTTCAAAACACATTTCCCCTTCAAGGTACACCGATAGACTACATAATATACTTTCTCCTGCATAATCAGATCTACTTTGAATTTCTGATGTTCGTACAGTGTTGACATAAACCAATGTAATGAAAAAGTAATTTTTTGCTGTTAATCATTTAAATAGGGAAAATAAATTAATATTTCAAGATCAGCATAAGCATGTGAAAAAAAAATAGTTCCTTTCTTTGAACTTAGTCTTATGAACTCCAAGTATGTATTCAAAGACAAAATATGCAAACCACAGGCAAAGCTCAGGCTTTCAAACACAGCTTATTGTTCTGCCTAGTGTGTAAAATGTGTAAAGCTAAGGAAACACGCAGCCATCACCAACAGCAGTAAATCTTTGTGTGAAACCAGACATTTCATTCCTTACAGCAATTCTTTGGTTCTCTCTTACTCACAGGCCAGTTCTGGCCCACACACACAATTTACATTTAATCTACACACTGAACAGACTTGGGGCACAGCTTTACAAAGCTCCCTCAAGCTTTAGCAGCCCAAGCTCTAGCAGCTTTCCTCTTTCTGATACCACTCTTTCACAAGAATGATACAACTATAAAGATTAGCTGGATAGTTGACCTGGGATAAAAAAAAAATGCAGCAGGCCAAAGGACAGCCTCTGTTGGTAGAGAACTGGGGATGCAGCACATCTGCACCAGCCCAGCTGGACAGGCAGGGGAACACAACAGCAGCTGCTCACACTGGCACTGCTGCCTACAGCAGGACATGTGCAGCCAAAGCAGGGGAAATCATTTGCAAACACCAGAAAGATGCAGGTATGGGCACTGGAACCTATGAAAACGTTTTTAAAAGTTGATTGTCCTACATGAATATGCTAATAGGAAAATTAGTTACTGTTTAGGAAGCATACTTGATATTACCAAAGTAATAAAGCCTTATTTAGCACAATTTAGAATTTACTGAAATCAAATCAAGCTCAAAAAGAACTAGTCACATGCAGGTAGCTGGATTATTTTAACATGCAGATGTAGGATTTTTACATACATGTTGTGGAACAACAGAACACCACACAGTAAAATTTGTTAGTGACTTGACAGTCAGGCTTCAGGTACAATTATTTTCCACCAGTCTTTGAAAAAGTGTAGGATTTTAGAAAGTTTTTTAAGATTTGAGTAATATCAATTCAAGCCTGTAGATCTGAAAGAACAATGAATATTGATTATGCTTCAAAAGGAAGCCAAAATTAACTAGGAAATATTCTGGACACAAATGGCAGTTTACTGTCAAGAACACAACAAATGACAGCTCACACTGTCATGAACGTGGCAATGAACCAGTGCTTCTGCAACAAATGAATGGAAGAACTGAGGGAAAAAAAACTACAACAAAACTCACACACAAACACAAACAATCCCCTATATCTATTTTTCTGCATCTTCAATGAAGAACAAGCTTCAAATCTGAGTCCTTGGTAAGGTACAAATGCAATGAAATCTGGAAATGTGCCACCCAGCACAAGCATGTGCTCGTGAAAGGTATTACTAATAGAAATATTTCATTCTTACGTTGCCCTTTTAAATCTTGTGTTTGTTAGAAAATGCTAAGCAGATTTTTTTTTTCAAGTGCCTTCCACCCAGTAATAGGTCACGCATAAATAGAGTTAATGGCCTCAATTCTGTGCAAAGCTTATTTTACTCAACAGAAAGCAAATCATATGCAAATTTCTTAACTGCAAGTATAGTGTGGGGCTAATAAGCACATGAATGCTTCACTATGCAAAATCAATGCAAATACCTGCAAAAGTTTTTAACCTGGGAGTATTCAATATTCAAAATGCATGCAAATACCTATGAAAGATTTTAATCTGGTAACACAGTCTGTCACACTACCTTTCTGTGTTTTGAGCACATTGTAATATTTTTCATAACCATAACATCCGCACTCCTGATAATACAAAATACCAAGTCAAGTGATTAGGCAAATTCCAAAAGAAACCACTTTGAGAAACATCAAACAATAAAGGAGGTCGTATTTATATAACACACAGACTGTTTGCATATGAACACGGGTTCGTATGTTTGCACATCGGTTGGGTCAAACTGAAACTTCCAGAAAGGATGCTTCCTCCATGAGGACATCCTAATGCTGGATAAAGAGAGGTTTGTTAGACTGTTTTCAATGAACACAATTTTTCTCCAAATGAAGCACATGTAGCGCCACCTCCTAAACTCCTTTTAAACAACTCCTTTTAAACTTGAGCACACAGTGCAGTAAGAAATAAATCAGTACAAAACAGTGCAAGAATAAAAATATTCCTAAAATGCCATGCAAACCTCAAATTAGGAGACTTCAGATAGCACTGCAGATTTATTGAGATATCATAATGACTAATTTTCTCAAATGCCATGATTCTTTTAGGTAAATTAACTCTATTTATAGTTTTTTATCAGGCAGTAGCATCAGAGTCCCCATATGTTAACAAATATGAAAAAAAATGTTTCTGTTTTAGGCAATTACAAATTTGTAACTGAGACTTCAGCAAACACTGAAGAAGAAGTCTGTAATGATACTGGAGCAGAAGGGTTTCATGAACCTCAACATACAGTACTATAGTCTCACCAAACCAGAAATAATCACCATAAGACTAAGAAAGTGGTGGACTTCCGCAGTGATGGACCTCTATTAACTAGCTTTCAAAAAAAGAAAGAATTTCGAATTAAAATTACAGACCTGGATTTTACTGTTTTTTCCTAAGACTTCCTGTTCCTCATTTTCACCCTTTACTTTAGAGGAATAATGCAGTTGGCTACCAGTCTTATTAAAAAGTCAGACAGCACATGCATGTTTAACATCTAATAAAATAAACCAAACAGACTGAATAAAGCTTAAAATGTGTTAAGTGATGAAAACTTCAAAATCAAAATGGTTTGCATATGAATCATTTAGACCAGTTTTTACAGATTAATACTCAAGTCATGCATTTTCTATTAAGTGTTTCTTACACATTTCAAATTCCCTTCACATTTGGCTTCTTCCATTACATGTCTGCCATTGCCGACTTCTGTTTTGCCATGATGTGCTGTGCAGGCAACATGGTGCAGTGATAATGTGGGCTGCAAGTGTACCATTTTTCTTAAAATTATGACCTTCTTTTAGTCACTGGTGTAAAAACCATGAAAGTCAGGGTCAGCTATAGTACTGTGAAGTTTCAGTGCTCAGGCTAATATGAGCCCTCCAAAAGTGTACTGGACTGTAAGGTTTGAAATAAAAGCTGCAATTTATCTGTCCTGTAACCAATGGCTAAAAACTCTCCTGCTTTCTGTGCCAGTCTTCACTGAATTTTGCTTAAGTGCCATTGTTAGAAGGCTGTATCCGAATGCTTTTTTGACTGGGGAACAGGCATGAGATGTATAAAACAAAACAATTCTGAAGAACATCTTTGCCTGCTATTCACATCATAGCAACAGATCTGCATCTCCATCAACACTGCAATGCACTGAGGTGATGCATCAAGCAAGCTTCAAGAGGTGATGCATCAAGCCTTCAGAGGGCTTTCCTCTGAAAAAGAGACATACAGAATTAAATATTATTCTGGTCAATATTTTTTTTTGCCAGAAAGAACAGTATGTCTTGCTCTTCTTACCATTCCAGCAACCTGGCCTCCTTGCACAAACTGAGCAGCCCAGGAGCCAAACACCGGCACAAGAGCTGTTCCTGCTAGCCAAGTACAGCAGGTGATGCTGCAAGATGAAGTCAGCACTCCTCCTTGAAGGACAAATGGCTCACTAAGCCCACTACCAGACTTCTCTTCAGCTCCTTTTACTTTACAGGAAGGTATCAGTCAAGCCTCAAAGGAGGCTTTCTTACTATTGTACAGATCTGCCTGTATTGCCCAAGACCTCTGAAACAGCAGCAAACCAGCCTAGCTATGAATAACCAGGAGACTGAAATCTATGAATATGAGGAGATATTTTTATCCACTAAATGAGCTGCATTTGTGGAAGACTAAGGTAAAGAGAATAGTTTCCATTTTAACAGCATGAATAGAAGCCTTTTTCTTTAGGCTGGTAACTTGCCAAGTGGAAACTATAACCCGCATCTCTTATTAAGGATTTGGAATAAATCCAACATCTGCTGTAACTTAACGTCAAAAGACAATCTCAAACCTGCACTTGAAACTTTTCAAACTTACTACACGCCCTCTCCCATGATAACTGATTTACTGAAGGTGCCATCTCACCCTCAATGCTATTTACAAAGAAGAGCTTATATACAAAAGTAGATGATTGGCAGGAAAGCTGTACATCAACAGGCAGCACAGACACGTTCCCCAGCCAGTGTTTTAAATGTTTGCTGCAGCAAAATCTGCAGGCACATCACTCTAGCTCAGTTTCCAATGCTGTGTCGCCAACTCCCGGTAACTCCAGCAGACTTTTTAGCACAAGAACCACTTTGTCGATGGGCTGGCAGGATAAGCCACTCAAATTAATTTCTATCAGGTGTGTACCAGCAAACTGTTTACCTCATGGCACTGCAAGTTTAATTTCCCCTCGACTTTAAAAAAAACATCTATTTAGGTTTCAAATTGTTTGACTTTCAAAATCAGTGGTAACGCATTTCAGACACATCAATACTGAAGTTCAACAGAAAATCTATCTTCCATTTGAAAAATACAGGAAGTGAAACACTTAAAATTTCATTAAATATCAATTCACAAAAGAAGTGGAAAAGATCCTTACAGTGTTACAAACTATACTTTTAATGGTTTTCAAATACGACATTTTTTCCCCTTTTATATATGAATTAATATTAAATGTTTAAGAAATTCTCATTAAATGTCAGTGAAAATGTTTCAAGTTACTATTTTATTTTGGAGAAAAAGACAATTTTTCTGCATCATTCCCAACTGGAACCATGAAGGTCACTATCTCTCATTTCAATCTTAGTGTTCTAGTCATTTCAGACTAGCAGCTGGTTGAAGCTGAAAAATGCCCCAAAACACATCAAAACCTAAATTAACACTTCATTGAAGAAGAACAGATATTTTCCTCCTCTGCCGAAAGCCTGCCTTTTTCTTCCAACCAAATTGTAATATTTGACACAATGGAACATTTTGGTCAGAACAAAAAATGCTAAAAATGAAATCTGTTTTTCTTTAAACAATTTAAATCATTAACAGTAGCTTCTGACAAAGTAATATAAAGTAACATGCTGAAGTTTATGCCAACACTTGAATAGTAGCAAATTCTTAACATTACAGTCTTTCAACAACGCTAGCCACAAAACATGTCACCACTTCAACACTTGCAAAGATTAAACGTTATCTTTAGGATGACTTTGCTGCTTTGAAGCAGCTTTGAATATCAGCTTGGTTTGAAAAGTAAGACAGCAAGGCTTCAAGGTTAAGCATAGTTATGTAAAGCTACTTGCTTTCTATTTTACTGTAGTCAAGAAGCACAACTTTAACTTCAAACTCATGTCATAAAATATTAGCCTGCTCTGAATTCCAGCCTCTAAGTAAGTTAAAACCTCTACCAAAATCCTTCTTTGCTAACCACAAAATATACTTCTTTCTATACTTAAGTAGTTGTGCAACTTTAAGATAGACTTTTGCAGATTCTAGAACTTCACATTTTCACACGTTAAGAATAACTGCTAAGTATTTTTCTTTACCAATTAATTAATGGTTAACTTTTCCTTTGTCATTTACATAAATCTGTATTTTGGATTAAAACCAAATGATTTAAAAACTCAGCAGCACACATGGGAAAGCCTTCACTTCCTCCTCTCTTCACCTGAGCAGTTCTAGGAGAAAAATGTGCTCAGGTGGTGTCACCACCTTTTATTCCTGAAGCTTTTGACCCACTGTTAAAAACTTACCTACAAAACATTTAGAAACTCTACACAACATGAGGGGTTTTGTGCTAGATAGCACCATCCCATTTCTCTACACTAGACTACATACCATTTTGAAATCACTTCAAAAAAATCACTTCAGTAGCAAACAGAGACTGCACTTAGGAGAATACTTCAAATTTTACTCCATAATATTTTCATTCAAAGAGGTATAGGCACAAATACAAAGGATACCATGAAAAAGATATGTAAATCTCTTTCTCTAGCAGGCTTTGGGATCAGGCAGTAGCAATATACATCTCTATTTCACACAGAGTCACATGTTTTAGGAATACAAAAGCCAAAAAGTTTAGTTCAACACCCATGTGACGAATGAAGACAGAAAAAGCAGTACAGTATGAAACAAAGCTTTGTGTACAGGTTGTAAACATTAAATATTATGAAGAGCTTTAACATCTTCCTGACAGGCAAATGCCAGCTACAGTTATGAAAGTAGCAAAAGTCCTCCTGACACTGTACAAGAAGTACTTGCTCTTCACGAAGAAAATAAATTTTCATAAGAATTTTCCCACTTACTTAATATTATTGCTGTTTGTTAAAAACCAGTGATTTCATAAAATAGGCATGTTTTTGTTTTCTGCATTGAAAGCTGCACAAATTACAAGAATATTATCTGAATAACAATCCCTACAACTTCTTCCACATACTCACTGGACAGTTAGCTGATGCAAAATAATACTAGTATAGGATAAGCTCTTTTTGCTTAGCAATTTCCTCACTGTTGATATGCTGGCCAGTTTCTCTTTGTCTAATAGTCTGGCAGAGGGGCACACAGGCTCTTTCACAAGAAGATGTCAAAAACGTAAGAGCAAGTGAGTTATGAAAGAAGCTGCTTCTAGGCCCATAGGTAATGATACCTCACCTGATTCATGAGGTATGAAGTCATTCCTCGGTCTTTGGCCTTGAAGATACTTCCAGTAATGAATTTCAGGAGCTAAGCTTACAGCACATACAAAAAAAGCACTGTATTTTAAAATTTAGCTTTTTGTGGTTTTAGCTTAGCTGCCTGTCACAACAGTAGCAACACAGTAATGTAACAAGTCATATCCATTCCAATGTTTCTCACCTAGTATGAGCTGAAACCCTCATTTTTGAGCATTTTCTAACTGATCATTCACTACATCAAACCTCATTTTCACAGCTCCTTTAATTAGCTGTGTCTGTCCAGTAACTCAGAAAACACTGCTCATACCACTTTAATCATAGGCACCACTTTAAATCAAGGAAAAAAGCATTCCTAGAACCACAAAAGCAACACAAAAGAATTGGTCATTTCTCACCAAGAGTGAGCCACATGCCATAACAGAGAAAAACGAAGTGCAATCAAACTGTAAATTAAAATTACTACAGACAAATCACCATACTGACAGACCTGATTTTTTTTGTTCCTATTATCTTTTTAAACAGAAGGAAAAACTAGCTTGTTATCTTTAGCAATCCTGGTCCTTCTGACACTAGTAGGAAAAATAACCCCCAACTTTCAAGACAGCTTTGCTCTTTTTCTTTCACCATCTTTCAAATCAAACACTTTCGACACAAAACCAAGCATTTTCAGATTCTTGATCTTCAATCCTCAGCTTGCTCCTCCTGTCTCTCACCAACTTTCTATGCCTCCCTGTAAGTTTCTTCGAAGCAAGCCCTAACGTGTTGCATATGCAACTTCTGTCTAAATAAATTAATCATCCATTGAGACAAAGAGCAGTTAAAAAAAAAAAAACCAAACAAAAAACCCACCAAAACTAGAACTTTAATCTCCTGAGAATTTATCTAGAATAAATTTAATAATATTACTGCATACAGCTATTCCTTCCTGAATCTCTGCAGGAAATCTCAGTGTTCACAGGAAGCCAATGGATCACATGTGATTATTTATTATTTTTCCCCTCTCTGCTTTCCTTAGTCCTCCGCACCCTGGGAAGTAATGACATCTAAGCCACGTTTGGTGGACAACTATTTCAGTGCTCAGGCAGGGATGGAGAGGCTCTGCTTGGGCAAGGCAGCAGCTCAGGTGCACGGTCCTGAAGGCCACCTTGCCCAATGAAGTGGGAATTCAAGCTGCTCTGCACAGGCCAACACACACGGGAAAGCCTTTACATGTGCACCAGTGACAGCCACTTACCTGCTTCTGAACACAGAGCCAAGGGAATACAAGTGGGAAGTGCCGTTTCCTCCCAGCCCTCTTGGGCAGCCTACCCCCCTCTCTGCTCACTGCAAACACCACGTGTGTAGCTGAATGCACGCCATGTGAGGGATTAAGAGATACCTGCCCCACAGAAGCAGCCCAAGGCAGGCTGCATGTTCCTGGGGAGCAGAGTTCCCAAGGCCAGCTTTTCATCTCCCAGCAACTCCGGCGTGTGCCTTTCCTCCGATACAACACAGTGCAATCCAGCAGCTGGCCATCGCAGATGGCAGGCAGGGGGGCCAACTATCCTCTTGTTGTTATTACTTCGTATTTGGATGCCTTAACTACGAAGAGAAGACATATTTTACTCTGTTACCTCAGGGCTTATCAATCCAAAAGAAAACAAATCAAGTAAAACTCAGTTGCGCTTAGGAGAACTTTCAGGAGAAATCCTGCGGATTTAAAATAACGGTTCTGTCTAATAACAAAAGAACTGGTGAACAATAGCAAACAAAGAGCATCTCTTTGAAACAGAATAAAAAGTGATTTTTTTTTAAAGATACACCAAATTAATTATTTTAGAACTTCAATGATATAATATAAGGATAAAAAACTGCTTTGTGCCGATCTCTGGACAGAGAGCATCTCACAGTAAAATTCCAACCGTCAACAGCTCCGGTTCAAGATTTCTGAGACTATTACCTACTTAGCAATGAAAGCCTCTGTCCTTTTACTTCACATAAAAGCCAAAACCATTAGTCCATTAGCAAGCAGATTTTCAGTAATTTATTAAGATTTATTTGATTAAACGTTAGAAAATGTGTTAGAAAACTCAAACAAAATAAATAGCAAATGCTTTCAGGACTGGAAACTAAGAGAATGTAATTTTCATAACAACAATCATCATCTAATTTTAGAGCCATTCATTATTCAGCTATTCAAAAAACAAATTTCAGACAACATGCGCTAAAAATAAACTCTCCAAAACAGTAAATTGCCCCCATGCTGCTTTGTCATTTAAGCAATCACATTTTTCCAATAAGGAAGTTAATTCATTATATATTTATAAAAAATACATTTAATTCTTTGCATGGCACTCCTAAAGACAGACTCCCCACTAAGCTGCCTAACTCATTAACTGGAAAGAAGCAAACCCTGTGGCGTAATCTAAGGTTTGATGCACAAATGATAAAAAATGTGCAATTTCAAAAGCCACTTGTCATATATTCTACATAAATACACAAGTAAAATCTCTAAAACTGAAGTTTCCTCACTTAACCAGTGCTCAGCTCTCAGAAAAGCTGCCAGTCCTAGGAAGATCTCAAATCCCAACCTACCAGCACAGATTACACTAACAGCAGGTTTGGGTAGGTTTTTGTTTGTTTTAAATCTGAGCTCATACACTACAAAAGAAAAAAACTGAAGCAGATGTCTTCACAAGCTAGAAATAAAAGTGTGCAAGATGTGTATATACATTATTTTTTAAATAAATGTTCAACTCATCCCTGCAAGCTCAGCTCTCTGCATTCTACAGCTTCACGATCAAAAGAAAAACACTCTTTAGATTGCTAAAATATTGGGTATATTTCCTGCCCTTTATTTACCACTCAAAGAGTCAATGAAAAGACGACCACATTTAATTACAGTTGTTACCACTTCCGCCTTGCCAGAGGTGAGCTTAGGAGAGTCCAACGCAATATCCAAAAACTCATTCAGCTTTAAATGTGTTGGCCTCAGGAACTCAGCTGAGGCTACAGGGGTTATAGGTTGTGAGACTGGGTGTCTGATGGATATTAAACCATGGAGCTGTGACACCACAAAGGCCCTGTGGCAAGGTGAGTGCGTAGGAGGCGCAAGTCTGTCATGCTGTGTATCACAATGTTCTGTCTGGTGCTATCATTAACACTTCTGCGCTACTTTCTAATTTCAAGTTATACAATTGACTTTCAAAAGACACTTGCATGTCATCTGTCTTTAAAACAAGGTGCTGAATAATCTAGTCAAAAGGACTAGAAGGGAATTCACACAGAATCAAACTGACTTCTCCCGCACTGATGATGTACTGTCAAGTACTTAAAGCACTTTTAAATCATTATGCAAGCACTTTTCAGAATTAAATTACAAGTGTGACATATGGCATGAAATGA
Source organism: Dicaeum eximium (assembly GCA_013396995.1). Taxonomy (NCBI): domain Eukaryota; kingdom Metazoa; phylum Chordata; class Aves; order Passeriformes; family Dicaeidae; genus Dicaeum; species Dicaeum eximium. The sequence goes on from VWZP01001128.1 coordinate 1,496,162, forward strand.
AGGAACCAGACCACAATGCTGTCACTTCTGTTAAAATTCTGTATCATTCAAAATGTGAACAAATTAGTTATGCCACACTTTTTCAGAATTGGTACATTCTGAAACAGCAGTATCAAAGCTACAGCTTTTGGCATCATGCAGCTCATAGTTTAAGGTTCTTGTACTCTGGCAGAACTGTGCTGGTGCAAGAGCTGGTGAGGCTGAGCACTGGGGCACTCCAAGCTACACAAACCAGGTATCAGATCCTGTTCTCCCGATTCCCTAATGACAGCCACTATTCCCACTGCTGCTTCTGTGTGGTGGTAGCTCTCCTTCCCCCCAGACACACCCCCTAAACAGTCTATCAACAAACTGACCCCTATTTTCTACTCTCAACAGCAGCTACCAAATTCACTCTCCTGATCCTGTAGAAGGAATTTTTCTTGTACACATAAAATAAAATTTCTAGTCAAACATTGCTAGATTTTATTTTAGAGAACTGCCCACTGTGGTAGACTGTGGATAAAGGATCAATTGCATTATCCATACTGCTATTTAATTAAGATGCACCAAAAACCACATCCACACACACACAAAGATAGATGTTTTGCAGATTACCTGCAATATGTTCCACAGCTCTTCTATAATTCCCATGTTAAATACAAGCAAATGGGAAAAGCTGCTTTGCGCCTTAAAATGAACAGCAAAACCACTTCCATGAGTTTTTATGAAGGTCATGAGACCTTATGTGCCTGTTGATCTATCTGCCTCAGAGAACACAGAAGCAGAGACCTATACTCTAGAACAAAATTACAATTGCAAGGTATTTTCTTTGTATTCCAAGAAGGCTGAAGATACTGGACCAACGTGTAAAATTAAGTAATCCTTCCCAGCTTTCCGGGATCTGACACACAAATGGGTGGCCTGTAAGGATGCAGAGCAGTGAAATGCAGCACCAGCTGCGAGCAACATCCCACAGCTGACGCCCAGCCCCAGCACTGGGCAGTGGCTGTGAGCTGCCTGCTCCCCTGAACACTCCTGTCAGCAGCCCACACCCCCTTCCCATTTGCACAGGACACCGGGATGTGCTGCCACAAGGAAGGGATCTGTGTGCCCATCACCTCCTGCTTCCCAGCAGCCGCAGTCAGGTGGCCATGATTTGGAACAGCAGGCAAGGAAGGTGTCTGACTGCACCTTTTCGATATTTGATCATCTTTGTTGCTTCTCTTACCAAAGCTCTCAATACACTACTTATGTCAGCATACAGTAATTAAGTAAGCTAAACCAATTTTGAAACTGATCGCAATACAAGAGAACTTTTCATTCTGATAATGATTACTTCTTTTACTTTTTTTCCATCAATAAAGACTTCTTTAATCTTATTAAAGAAACCAATGCATTACATTTGTGTGATATCTTTCATATATCAATTTTTAAAGTCAGCACAAATAAAAGATGACCTGAAAGAGAAAAGAATATGAAAAAAAAGCTATCTGAAATATTATTTCTCCATCAGTCTGCATTCCCTTCTATGAGTCCGCCTCTCCACTGTACAAGCCAGGGAAGGACATGTGGTCTTTCCCTACACACAATTCATCTTTTAGACAGCTTACATTGTCAGAATAAGGCAGGTATACAGCAGGCTGACAGACTCCACTCATTTGGCAATTACTTTCAATGGAAAATAAATTATTCTGTTGTAAAAGCAAAAACCACACTCTTCAAGTTCTAATTAGTTTTATTAGTTGAAGCAGCAAATCTCAGAACAACTGCAGAAACTGGAAAAGAGCAAACAGAAAGCTGAACTCAATGTTGAAACTATTTAAAGGCCTCCAGCACATGAAATAATGCCTGGAAAGGTTAACTTTATTTCTTCAAGTGAGAAAAAGCAGACAGGAGCTTGAGTGCAGGTTTTAGCTACACAGCTTACAGTATTTGGCTTCAAAACATGAAAAGAATACAACATAATTAGGACAGATGTGTTTACAAAGGAACAATCATCTAACATATGCTGTTGAAGGTAAGACAGACTTTCAAAACCACTACAAGAACTTACAAGTCCATAGCAGATCAGAATAAAGAAAAATAAAACCCTGTATCTGACCTACAATGTTCTCCTCTGGTAATCTTTTTCATGAAGCAGACCAGAGATAAGGACAGATTTGAAATACTGTTCTCATGATTACATGAAATACAATCTTATGTTTCATAATGCATGGAGTTTGCAGTAAGCCAAGATGAAATTATAGCAAAAGAAAGTATTAATAAACATATGCTGCAGATGACACGGGAACAATGTGCAAAATAACTTCACAGTTAGTTCAGCTTGCAATTGCTTTCTATCACTCAATCTATTTGTAAAAGAATTATTAAAGTGTCATTAATTAAACCACCAATTTATTCATAATTATGTACATGTAGTTAAGCAAAATCTCAATAATTTAAAGCACTTAGATTTTTTTTATATCCTAAGGAGAGTAGGTTATTTGTAGCATACCAGATGTTTGCTGACAAGAAAGAAAATACATTAAATCAGCATTTTAAACAACATGTAGAAATATACCCCATAATTTATCTTGTTCGGATGACGAACAGGTACCCACTAAAGTTCTCCAGGTCACATTTTCTGCCTCTGATAAAACTTTACTCTTTCTACAGGGATACACCAGCAGTGAGCTATTTCCTATACATCCCCTAGAACAAAAGACAAGCTCTTAATACCTTCTCCTAGCAAGATCCAAGAAAAACCCGCCAACTTCTACCACCTCACAAGTGTCACGTTAATTTCAGTCTAAGTTCTGTGTGGAGAGCCTTCCATATGAAACTCATGCTAAGAATTATAATATTCTACCAAGATGAGAATCAATGAAAGTATAACTAAGCCCTAGCAATAAAAGGTGAAGGTCTCCAAAGCATGAAGGTAAAAGGCTGTCAGGAAAAGAAGAAAACCTTCAAAAACCAAAAAGACTATAAAAGAAACATCAATTGGTTTAATAAAGACAAAGTGCTGCATTCAGCCTTGAAAATTTATTTTTAAGAAGTACTTTATGCTCACTTTGAGTTCTTTCTCATCCCTCAATAGTATTTCACACATAATCAATAACTGAGCCTGAACTGAGAGGGGAAAAAAAATGAAGCCACTCTTCCAAACAGTACATCAATTCTCAAGTTTTGATCATAGTTTGATCAAAGGAAATGGCAGCAGAATCACATCTCTCCTTACTGAGACTTGGGCATTCATTTCATTTAAAAAGTGATAAAGACAGTAGCACCTAGGTTAGTGCAGAATTCAACTTCATAAAAACTACCTAAAGATGACTTAGAAAACACTTTCCATGAGATAAAAGAAAATTATGTAAAATTCTTCTCTGTCTTCCCTCACTTCCGTAAGTGCAAAAAAACCAGCCTCCCTCGTCCGCAACAGAGATAAAGACAGCTCATGGTATCCCAGTAACCCAAGTGCAGACCCAGAGACTGAAAATATACACACCAACAACCCACAACTCAGAAGACTTCACATAAAAAAGAAAAAAAAAATCTTTTCCCCTCCCCAACATCTTCCTCCTTATCTAGAAGCTTCTAAAGCTTCCAGTATTTTGTAGAACCACAGAGCAGCTCAGGTGGAAAGGGACCCTTGGAGAGCCTCCAGTCCAACCTCCACCCTCAGCCACAGGAGCAACTGGAGCAGGTTGCTCACGGCTGTGGTCGGTTGGACTTAAAATGTCTTCATGGATGGAGACTCTACATCTCAAGAGACATGTTACAGGATTTGATCAAAATCAATATTAAAAAAAAAGACGTCTTCTCTAATGTTTAAGTGGAATTTCTTGTATTTCAGTTCATGCACATTGCCTTTTGTCCCATCACTGGACACCACGGATGCAAATCTTACCACAGATGGGCATCGTTACTTGCACATGCAGCAGGGACATCAGTCAAGGCCTGCACAGAAAGGTCTGGGAGCATTCATCAGAGAAAGCAGCAGATGTATTTTAAACAGGGCTATTATAAACCTGCTGCCAGATTCCAAGGCTAGGGAAAGTAATACATTTATGCTGTTATGGCTTAATTATAGGCAATAGAAATCTTCAGATCTTATATAGTCACCAGAAAGTAAATGGACCTGCAGGTCATCCCTGCTCAAACTTCTCTCAGATTTGAAAATTTCCTTCTTTCTTATAAAGGTTTGAGACACACTCCAGGTTCCAGCCTGTTTCAAACCTCTGCAACTCAAATTCCAGGCTCCAAGCCCTCACAGAGGGTAACAGTTCATAGCAGCTGTTCCACCCCAAAGGATTAACACCACATACCCACCTGCCAACATACACCAGGCTAAGTCTCCCCAAATGTGGCATATCCCATTCCAGCAGTTAGCAAGGCAAAGGTATTGGCACCTTTTCAGTTTTCACAAATCATCACCGACTGAAAGAAGCCATTACCTTCTCAGTGTAGCTACTGGAAAGGAGAGTTTGTGTGATGGAAAGGGAGACAGTTCTGGACAAGGAGTAAGCAGCTCACCATATTCTCCTTCCATCAGAACATTATTCTATGTCTGGTATTCCCAAAGAGTTCATCCCTACTAGGTCTTATACATGGCTGAAGGAATCTTAGTAGCAAAAGCCTCATATCAACCAAAATAATTCCAAATTGTGCATATGTTTCCCCTAACACTGTGGTAAGTAGACAGAAACTGACAGGTAGAAAATTTAACTTCATTTTTAATGTAAAACCACTCCCCCTTTTCCAGTATTTCAGTCACCACAGAACCAGACATGAGTGACCCCAATACAGAAATTTAAACTGGAACTAGCTACTTAGAGAGGCCTTAGTAACAGACACCTGACCTAGTCCAAACAGAGTTAAGGCTCTTTGATCCATGCAGCATTGTCTACACTGCAGGTGGATTGACAGCCACCTGCACCCCACCCTGCTGTAATGAGCAACCACTGTGTGACTAACAAGAGGCTCAGGAAACCCCCTCCCTACTTCCAGAGGCAGTCTCTTTCTATTTCACATCTTTCCAAAGGTCTAAGATATAGACATCAAATTGAGATACAGGAGAGACACCTGTGGCCAGGTGAGTAGTCACCATTCAGCTTATCCTCTGACTGTTCATATGGGCATGCTTATTCTGCCACCTGGCTATTTCTTCCCCAAAAATCAAACATTTATTAACATTGCTGGTCATTCTTCAAATCTTTATCTATCTTTGCTGATTAAGCACTAATATAAACCACTAGTGAACGTTTCCAAAACACAAAAGTGACAGCATTTTGTACTAATATTTGGATTAACCATGCAACTCATCCATATTTTCTGTTTGTAGAAGTCCCAATAAATCAGAAGAAAGCTACAGAAGTTAGTCCAAAGGCAAACTCATGCTAATAAGCTACATCTGGAGTTTGAGATTAAATACATCACTCCTCTGCTTAACAGACTTTTACTCTAAGATCCCTGACTTTCTAAGGCTCTTATCAACCCAAATCCAAATCATACATATGCCTCCCTGAACCAGGCCTGCCTTTTTTTGTGGTACCTCTGTTTACACAGCTTATCCCTTATCACACTGCCAACACTGGGAACCACAGCAGATGGTCCCCTCAGACACAACTCTAACAGGTTTTCTCCACTCCCCCATTCCACTTATTTTTTTGTGCAAACAACTGATAAGGAAGGCTGCTGCAATGATTTACTGATATCTGCAGTTGAAAATTGACAAAATGCAAACTGCTTTTGTTCGCCCCCACCACCCCCCATGAACTGTTTAACCTCTTAACTACTAAGCAACACAGACAAAGAGTATTAATAATTGTACAAACCATACAGTCTGCTGGATTAGCATTTCAAACACAAGCAGTATTGATTTAAAGATCATTACTACGTAACTCTAAAAGTTATGCCAGTTACAACAAGCAGCCTTTACTATTAATAAAGGAGAAAATACAAGGCAGTCTACTATTAAAATCCACTGGTTTGGAAATGCCTTGAAATTATGTGTAAAACCATTTCCAACAGTCTACTGAAAACAGGCTCTCAAGCAGAATTTAGAATACAGACTGGGTAGTTCATTTGTACTTACTTTTATCTAACAACCCAGAACAACTTAAAGCTCAGTGACATAAAAATGGAAATGCTTTCAATATTGCTATTAGAAAGACAGAAAGATGCTTAAAACTCAACTCCACATAAATTCTATTAAACATGCAAAGCTCTTACTACTGGAGAACATAAATTTGCAAAACCACTAACAGCAAATGTTGCAAAAAAAACCTAGAGGTCTGCAAGAGCATCTCAACTAACCATCTATGAAGAAGCATCTGCAAGTAGACAGTAATGAACCAGACAGACCCAGAGGGCTTTCTTAAATGTAGGTCATGCCTGTCAGACCATAGCAAAAGACACAGTAACATTTGCTGAAGAGAACCTCCAGTTATTATTACACTATTTTGTAGGCAGACATTATTAGTTACATATTTGCAATGATCACTATCTGATGTTTAAGAGAAACAAGATGGAAAATCTGCATAAATTCAATCTGCATAAATTCAACAGCTGTATTGAATTTAAGAGCAAGAGTCATAAAGCATTCTTGTAACATTTCACACTTTATAGGCTTGTCCTCTTCATAAAGTGGTAACACAGAAGAAAAATTTCTGTTGAAATCCAATGTTTGTTTTACACCAAGGAGTGGGAGACCAGCAAAGAAGTAGGCCAAAAGGTGGTTTAGAAAAAGTAATTTTTGCTGATTTATGTCTTACTAAGATGAAGACTTAAATTACCTATTTACTGAAATTACATAGTTAAAACCTTGTGAATTATTACTCTTGATATTTGCAGTGTCCTCTTTCCTTGACTGATGTTTTCAGTGTTTGATTCTGGTACCTTGTATTTTATTAGAACAGAATCCCATAGAAGAAGACTGTATAATAACTTAAGATGTGGATACAGCTATAAGAACATGAGATAGCATAATGGAACTACATGTGCCAATGCCTGGCTGGGTTTTGTTGGCTTTTTTTACTCGAGTAACACAGAAATTACAAGTAACACAAAAAAAAAAAAAAGAAAAAAAAAAGTAAGAATTTAAGAAAAATTCCTGACAAGTAAGAGAGCCAGCAGATTAGAAATGCAGTTACTTTTCACCTGAAGATCAAAAAATTAGACAGCTAAAGAATCAGTATTTCAAAGCATAATACAGTGAAACCAACATTACTCAAAAACACATCGCTCTGCAATCACACATATGCATCTCCTGCTGTAAAATCAAGGACACAAAACAGTATTTATTTCTTTGTAGAGGCCAGTAAGACAAGAAGAAGTGAGGAATCTCTTTTTGCTTAAAAACAGATTCACAGTCAACCAGGAAAGAAGAAAAACTTCTGTAAGATTCACCCCAGATGAGTCTTTATGGAAGCATGGTATTGGTTGGACCCATAAACACTATAAATAGGATACATAACAGACTGGAGCAGAAAATTTCCAATAAATTTCCACACTCAAAACCAATAAATTTCCACACTCAAAAGACTCTATTATTAGACAGTAAAATTTGAATTCAAGCTAGAAGGTTATCTAATGAAGGAAAAATTAAGTACAAAAAATCTGGTTGCTCATTCTTTGTTCAGCTAGCAGTCATCAATCATGAGTTCAAAAGAAAAAGAAAGATTCTTCATTGGCCAGCAGCAAAACTTCCCATTCAGAGCTCACCTTTTACAGGTTATCAGTGTTTACATTTCTCCTGTGAATCTACAGAGATGACATTTACCAGCAAAAACCAGTATCAGGATAACACCTCTTTCAGATTCAAACACAAGTCATGTGCAGCTGCAGTTACACTAACACAAACATATTTATACTTGTTAATAATTCAAAATAAATTGGGGTGGTTTGGGGGATAGGATGGTCTATTTTGTTTGACTGATTTTCACGAATTTATGTTCTTTATAAATTTCAGATTTTAAAACACTGTTTCTCTGAACTACTTAAAGCTGAACACTGCTCTAGAGGTAACAGCTTTGGACCTATGTTCATTTTAGTCTCAACAGAAGTAAAACAGATAATGTACCAATAGGCCTTTCAGTTTTCAAATCTTTGAACATGACCTCCAGTAATCATCAGAGTTATTTATTAATTTTTAACAAACAAAAAGAAAAGTATCACTGGAAAGATTTCCTGCTGTCATGTCACTGTAAAAAGCAATTGATGCAGCAGTACATTGATCGCCTTTCTTGCCAAAAATTGTCATTTCTGCAGACACATGCATGAACCTCAGTTTTACAACATTTTAAAGTTTTGTGCTGAGAAGTACTTTAAGTGCTTGAACTTTACTTGACTTACAATCAAACAAAAATTAGTGTCAAAACGTTTGTGTTGTCAGAGCTGCAGCTCTCTTTCAAATATACGAGTTAGAATAGTTTTGCTGTAGTGTGATCCAGGATAGAATGAATGGCAACATTTAGACTAATTACCTTCTTCTGGGAGGTTTAAGAATACACATGTTAAGGGAGGGGATACTGTGGTCACAATCAAATCTCTGAAAGGCCACAATGCTGTTCACTAGAGAATGCTTCTTCTGAGATAGCAGTTTCCTGTCTCACCACAAAATTTACAATAATTTAGACCTTCCTGTAACAAAACAATAATTTCTAAGACTAATTGCATGTATATACACAACTAGAAAACAAATTAGATTAGAAAAAGACTCACGAAGTGCACACTGAACCATGCAGAACCTCAATGCTGTCACTGAAATGTTTTAAAATCTTTTCATAAAAACTCTCACAAATAGGAAAAAAACTAGTTTACATAATTAACCTATATAGTATTAGCATAAATTTTACCTGTACATAAAGAATAAAAATAGCATACACACTTCCATTTAAACTCGCCTGAAGATAATTATGAATGCACTCTGGCTGAACTTCAAGTATTCAGATTTTAAACATTAATTTACTTTGACTATGTGCATGTCAAAATGAAAGATTGCTGTCTGGATCCAGACATGCAGTATTAATACTGAACACGTGCATTCATTTCAGGTCAGCAGACATTCCAACTCTACTTCAGCAGGTGGTAGGAACAGCACTCTAATTAAAATCTATATTAAAAAGTTCACAATGGGCTGTCTACTCTGAATAGCTCCCATACAGAAACATCACTGCAGCTGAAAGACTTAGACCACCTTCCCTCAAAATATGAATGGCCCTTCACATAAACTACCTTTCTGAACAATTTCTATTTTTTCAACCTACCAACACATTTTTCAAGGCAGCTCACTAAAGATTTCATTTAAGATACTAAGGAAGGTACCAAAACATTTCTTCAAAATAATCTCACACTTAGGTACCAAAGCAATGAAAAAGTGATAAACAAAGCTCATTCCCTATTAGATATCTGTCTCTGGTCACTTCAGAAAATTATTACCTTTCCTAAGTGATACACCAGAGAACAGTGTAAACAAAGTCAAGGCAATCTCAGCCTGGTAAATTATTTAGTCACAGTTTTAGGGTAAATATCTACCTGTTCGGGGTTTGTTTTTTTCTAACTTAACATTTTTACATTACACTTTCAGGGGTGAGGATTTTAGTCTGCAGTCAACATATACCATACTGTAGCCTAGAAATATCCTGACATGTAACAATGCACAAAATTCTTCAGTTACAGTGTTTCTTACAAACAACACAGAGCACTAACTCCACACAACACACACAGTCCACTCACTCCTTGTACCTCACTTCTGCTGCTGAATGAGGTGATGGTATGACCATCAGGCTGAATGCAAGGACCTGGAATTTTATGGCTACCACAGCAAAGGAACTGGATAGGGAAAGAACCAAAAACCCTGAAATGGACATGTAAACCAAAGTTTTTTCATCAAATGTAACTGATAATTGCATTAAATACTTGCCAGGAAAAGAATGGTATTGGTCATCTAACTCAGAAGACAAATAGGTCCTTTTTCTTCTTCAGATTTGAAAGTGACTAAGGATAAAGTGAAGAACTATAATATTACTGATAGCAAAACCAGAATCTTTCTTTTTAATTACCATTCCCATAGAGGGACCAAACATTCCACAGGGAGCATCAAGATGATGACAATTCCAAAAGTATTCTTTCACAAACCACTTGTTTCTCTGCACTCATACTGATGCCCCGCCTAATCCCTCCTCTCTTGAAAACCACCCATAGCACACACCCTTACACATCCTTACCCTCTTTACTGGCAATAAGATCAAACTGATGCACATTGTAGCCAAGGACAAATTTAAACAGTGTTGTATCCCACACAATTTACTGTATTTAATGAGACTCCCATGTGGAAGTGATTCAAGTTTGAATTGCAAGTGCTGGCCAAACAATATTGGATGGCACGTAGGTAACAGGTGCCACTTTAGATCTATAAATTCAAATATTATAAACAACAGTGACAAAAGCTTAAGCTTCTACAACAGCTGTCCATCATCAGATGCCTGTGAAGTTTTCAGCACTCAGAGAAATGGGTCTTTGCAAGTATAAGCAGAAATAAAGGAGCATTTTCCTTCCCTGGGTACAGTATCTTGTTTTTCTCATGTGTGGAACTATCCACTATACTTCCTTTTAACCCAACCAGCCCAAATACTTAGAATGTTCGTTTGTCTAGTGCAAAGCTAAAAACATATGGAAGTATATTCGACCTGCTTCTTTCTCCTAGTAAACAGAATCTTGTCGTATCCTTCTACTTAAAATAATTTTGGTTCCTAGTGAGAAACATCCATTACCAAACAGCAAGAAAACCTATATATAATAGTTAATTACTAATGTTGCATTGAACTTCTGTTACAAAACAGCACATTTCAGTTTGACTATTTATTTACAAAACAAAAGTATCATGTAATCCCTAATATATGAGGACATACTAAGAATATTTAACACGTATTAGGGAAAAACTTTAATAGTCTTATTCTTTTCACAGACACAAAAAGAAATCATGTGTGAATTTTGACATCATGGATATAATTGAGCAAAACACAGCGCTGGTTGCAGACAAACATATTCACAGCTCCATCACAGAATGTCAGACTGGTGTCATTGCACCAAGTGGTTCCTCCACGTTCTGTTTTGCTTCTTTTAGCCTACAGGATACTGCTCAGTGTATAAACAGAGGGTATATATACAGAAGTGGACAGATTCTGTTTCTTTTCAGACAGAACTAGCATTTTAAGAGCAGGTGGCAAGACAGTCCAATAAGCAGATACTGTCCATTGTCAGATGCACAGACAGATCTGCAGCTGTTCACAGGATGTGTCGAGGAACTGTGTACCTGCTTCTCTGCTGTAATGGTGATGTATGAATCCACAAATAAAATTATCACACGAGGCACATCAGAAAGGCATAGCAATGACACTTGCCAAAGTAGAACTGGAACAAGGATCATTTTTATCAACTTATTCATGGCTAACTAAGTGCATTGTAGAAGCTCTGAACCTAAAACACAAAACCTCAAGCCCACCCAAATAACAGAATATCAACTAACAAGAAATAAAAAAACTTGAAAGTTGAACTGAACTTGAAATTGTATTGTCAGCCTGACCACATTATTTTCATCTAACTTATTAACACACTTCACATGCTTACCTCTACACAAAAAAACTCTACAGAACTGTAAGGTTGACTAAACATTGAAAGGATTTATGCAACTTGAGAGAAGATAAGATTAAAACAAAATACTTGGTCTTACTGCACTAATAACTAGGCATTCATACCATTTCAAACTATGCATCTCTCTTAAGTGTCTTGCCTGAGTTAGGACCAGAACTCCCCATACAATGAAAGGAGAAAAGCCAATACACTTGAATTCCTTGCCTCCAGGGGGTGCTTCAGGAAAGAAAGAATATTTTCACTTAGCTAACTAGACCTAACTCAGAAACCTAAACTATGGGATATAAGGTAAAAACAATTTTTGAACACCTATTTTGATAGATATTTGAGCATTCCCAAGGCAGTCCTTTGTTTATCATCACTTTGATGTAGCAGCTAAAAAGTACATTTAAACAAGGACAGAAAATCCCATTTCAACAGTTTTTTGCTTGGGGGCTTTTTGACAAAGCAATCTTTTCATTGTTTATTCCAGACTGACATTTTAAAAGACATTATTCTATTTTCAAGGGGTAACTATTAAAACATTTGTGAAACAATGCTACAGAAACCAATGGCAAAAATCAGTAGACTCTGTAGAGGTTAAAAAATACATGTTTTAGCATATAGAAAGCCATATGAGTAGTTCCATTTAAAACACATCTTAAATCCACCTCATTCATCAGGCTTTAAATCCTTCATTTCAGGAATCTGTTTCTTGAGGATATGGTTTGCAACATAGATGGCACATGTGTTTTCAATACTGGAATGTGTCTAAAGCAACTGGGTACAACTCGGTATCAAATACTGCACAGTTTGTCTCGCAAGTCGCACACTCCTTGATGTTAGCAAGACATTAACTGGATCCACACTTTCCACACATCAGAGTTATTCTTGATTTAGTTCCTGGTCCCTGAAGTGCATGTTAAGGGGAGTGGAATTGCTTTTACAAAAAGCTGGACTGTATTAATGAAAATGAAAAAATACAGCTATGAAAGCTTAAAACAAGGTTCTGCAGGGGTGAGAGGCTGATTAGCAGGCGTGAGAGGCTGATTAGAGGCTGATTGTGTGTCCCAGGTCTCACAAAAACAACAAACCCAACCCAAGCCCAGATGGATTTTCAATTTTTTTTCCTTTGTATATATACCAAAATTTAGAAAAATTATTACAGTTTGCATTAATTTTCCTTTTTTGTGTCCACCAGCAGTAAGTTTGAAAAATGCAGACCCCTTTAATTACCTTCTTGAATCACAATTTGGGCACGGATCTCTAGAAAAAAATAAATAATAGTCCTTCAAGAGGTTGTTCTTGCAAAGAAGTAAGAACCTATAAATCAGTTCATACAAAGACATTATTTTCCTCCTAAAATAATTTTCCTGTAGAACCAAATTAACTGAGATACAGGAGGAAAGATCTCAACTTGAATCAACTACATGTTATTAATTCATCCTAGAAGCTGCCTTACTGCTTCAAACCAAAGGCTGTGAAAACCTGCAAAATAAGAAAGAGAATTATGTTAAACTAATTCTTACACATTGTAGACTGAAACTGAACTACCTGAGAAGCACTGCATCATGATCAGGGATCAGCAGCTATGGATATATTTCCTGGAGTTATGCATTGTTTTCTAAACTGAGGAACCTTTCACCTAAGACAACAGACCTTCTTTGGTGTTCTGCTGTTTAAAGATACAAACATCTAACTTTTGCCATCCAACCACACATTGCAAACCAATCCCCATCACCATGACTTCAGTGTCTTGAGTTATATATGGCTAGACTACTTTTCATTTCATTCTGCTATACAGTATTCTAAGACCACTTCTTCAATACAAATGAGCTTTCCCCAAAAACTGTGAAAAAATGGTTCTAATAAAGTTTTTGCTGCTAAAGAAAAGCAAAATACTTTTTTTTGCTGCTTAATATTTCCTTACAATCTTCCTATAAAAGAAGTTGTTCTGGTAATACCTTTCTCTTTTTTTTTTTTTTAAAAACCTAAGTGTTATGCCAAATATCACATTTGCTCTTTAGTATGTGCTAGGTAGCACACCTGGAACTTCAAGTACAAATTTATAAATTTATCAACTGATTTCAGTTAGTGCCAGGAAGGTGAGTCAAACTAGAAATGTTGTATACACACAATGCAAATAATCACTGATACACCAGTAGAGTGATCCAAGACAGCAACCAGCAAGAGCTCAGGAAGTAAATATACTCTAACAAATAAATCCATGTAATCATTACTGTAAGAAACAACTACAGCATTCACCAACTTTATCTGTTCCCCATTCCCAAAAAAAACAAAACACACTTTACAATGGAAAAAAAAAATCATACATGCACACAGAAAACATGCAGTCTGGTAACATAAATTACATTTTCACACTTCACAGACCCTTTGGAGTTTGGTTGGGTTTTTTTAATGATACATATAACAAGCTGCAGCTGAAGCAAACTTTCTTCTTTTGCTGGAAGCATCACATCTTTAAGAGATGCAAACTTTCCTGGTGTACATACCTGAGACCCATGACAGTGTGCCTTGCCAAAATGTCTAAAATGTTTTTAAGCATGACAGTAAAGGAAAAACGGAGTGCTTGGCACATTGTACCTCCCGCACAGTGAAAACCTCTCGCTAACACTGATCATTATGACAAAACCTCACGCCATCCTGATTGGACACACAAAACCCTGGCTGCATCACGTTGCAAGCGTGTCAGTACCACACCCAGAAAGCTTTATTTGGATATGATCTTTTCCATGAATGAACAACTACTTGCTTACAATTATATAGCACACATTGAAACCAGAAGTCCAATTTTAGGAGAGAAAAGAAGTTTAAATTATTTTAAACTTTCCCAGCTAAGATTCTGAAAATAAAGCGTTCATAAACTAGCATGAACATACGTGGATGATGATCAATTAATAAAAATCATACAAATCCCTCTAATCTCAAAAGACATTTATACTAATCGCTGCTTCATTTCCTTTGTGACCGTATTTGAAGTGACAGTGGATCTCATTTTTTCGGAATAATCTTCTAGGATATTTACACAAGCCTAATGTATGCAATGCTTCTGCATTATTAATAATTTCTGTGGGAAACGAATGAAAATTTTACCTCACTTGCTAGGGTTTCCTCTGAACTTTTGAGTCTTTTCAAGCAATGCAAAGCAAGGCCCTGAGCCAGGAGATCATTTGTAGTGGGATCAATTAAGTGACTAAGCTGAAAATAAAATTCAACAAAATGGCATTTTTAACCTAAATGTTAATTTAAACGGTGCTCAAGAAGAGGCTTCAGCGCCTATTCCGGTGCCAGCGCGGTCACACAGCGCCATCTAGCCGTGACTCACTGTACGGCAGGTACTGTGACACCGAGTTCGACACCTTTAAAAATAAAGGTTTATAAAGCCCTCACTCATTCAAAGAAATTCAAAGAATCCAGGGAAGTGACCCGTACAATTGCTATAAACAAACCTAAAGCTGAAGCTTTACAGACTGAATCTATGCCAACTGCTGCAGTTCTCTTCCCACTGACCAAACTCTGGCCTCATAAAAGGGAGAAGGTGTTAAAAATGTCTTTGATAGCTTAATATTTCTGCAAAATTCTTTCTAAAAACTACCTGGAAAAGCTAAGTAAGCATTAGTAGAACTCTTACTGTAATGTAGTTCTGCACAGTTCTTATTGCAAGACTGATATCAAACTCTGATCCAATGTTTCTCCAATGTGTTACCTTCACTTGTTTTAAGTGTCCAAGATTTCTCTGCTTGTCATGACTAAAACTGTTGAAACATCTCAGGTTACACACATCAATAAATTCAGGGTTTCTAACATACTGGGGGGGGGGGAGGATCTTTTAAGGCCCCAACGAATGGCATCAAGATGGATTTTTACCAGATCAAGTTGCATAAAATACTTGCAGAAATCTATCACAGCACAAAACACTAAAACAAAGCATTCCAAGTCTAAAGCTCTGGTTTCACAAGCACATACTTTAACTCAGCACAAGGAAGTCTCAGTGCTAAATGAAAGACAAGCCATCTCTTGTAAACCATCTCTTGCCCACTCAGTCCAGGTAATGCTCTGCCTTCTTTCTCAGTGTCTCAATGTATATGCATAGACACTTAAAAGGATTTGCACTGAATCAAACCAAGCAACTAATACCATTTTACACTAAAATGGCCCCAAAAACTCAAAAGATGACAGAGTATTTTTGAAACTACAATGGGGAAAAAATAAAAGCAAATAAGAGAAATGTGATGACAATCCTTTGCTTAGCAATTCAGTTAGTATTACTAAGAACAGTTATGATGAACAACAGTGGTGGCCCTAAATGAGCTGTGAAAGCAAATCCTTAAAAAAAAAAAACCCTGTGAATTTCTATAAATTAGCAGCATTCAACTTCAGACACATTAAAAAATGTAAGCAGAGAAGCAAGCCATTCTGACTAGGACAGTGGACAAGCTAGCACCAACTTCCCCATCTTCAACAGTTTTATTCAAAAACTGTAAGTATTTTTCTGTGGAAGTGTATTTCAGTATTTCTCAACTTATATAAAAAACATTAAGTCAATTATGACAGTGTTATTCCCTAACAGAGCCTGATCAAGATTTGAGCTGTCCTGGGACCTATATTTGAAGGTTTTATAAACTATATTTCGAATAAGGCAACAAAAACCCTCCCTCCTCCTCATTTATCAAAATTGTATGTTATTATGTACATAATATGGTACTGAAAGACTGATGCAAATAAATACACTGGATAATGTCCAGAGGAATGGAACAAGAAAGGTCAGAGATCTAGAGAAGACAACCTATGAGAGAAGCTTTTAGGAATTAGGTCTATTTAGCCTAAACACAAGATGCCTGTAGAGAGAAGGCAGAACAGCATTCAAATATGTGAAAGGTTGCTGTGCAGAAGAAAATAATCAGATGTTCTCCACACCCACTGAAGAACACAAAGGCAGCTAAAGCCTTAACTGTGCTAAAAGGTATAGGTCACACACTCAGAAACACTTTTCAACCAGAAAGGTAATTAATCAACCCAGAGGGTTATGAATTCTCCATCACTGCAGGTTTACAACACCCAGCTAAAACAAAAGCAGCTGCATGGCCCAGCCCTGGGAAAGAAAGCTCACAATGCCAGGCACCTTTTGGCCTATGATCTTCAACAGAATGCAGCAGTCTAAGAGGAGGCTCTGTCAGTCATGAACACAAACTTACCACCTACTCTCTGTAGGTGATGAGGGAAAACAGTTCCACTTAAAATTCCTCTCCCAGGCCTCCTCTGCATCAGTTTACACCCCAGAACTAAACCCCTCTTCCTGCACCTGGCAGCTGGGCTGCCTGCAGCAGGTGAGCAGCATCAGACTGGTGGTGATAAAAACTATGTGAATTCCTCCTCAAGCCACCAAAGAGCAGAGGCAAAGTTCACAGCCCCCTCCATTTAAATGTAATTCTGACTCAGTAAAGAGAGGAACCACTGACAACACTGAAAAGCTGCACCTGTAAAAGAACTGGCAGTCACCTACAGAAGACGACACTGCTTTTCTTGCTCTGCTGTGTTTTTATTTGGAAAATCATGAACAGATTCAAAGACAATTCTGAACACATAAGTTTTCCAACAAGCCATTTTTAACAAAAAGACCCAAGTGTCATGGCAAAAAGTTTGTGAAGAAAATTTCCTTCCTCTCATTCGTTTCCTGGAGTCTGGGGGTTTATGAACATCAAGATTAAACAAAACCTTTACAATCAAATTTTTCTCCTGTAACAAAATTCTGGTAGCTCTTTTCTTATTCTATTCTAGTGTTACAAAGAATATCTGGACATCAGCAATATATAAAGGTGACTGTCTTATAAGTGAACTTGTTAATTTTTTTGTTTTCTAGTAAGACTTCCAAACCACATTCACTCGATATTCTCCTTCCATTACTATCAATTATAAGACTCAAGCTTCTAGTTAAATAACTGCTGGATGCTCAAATTTACCATGACCTAATGATCTACATCTTTATATTCACAAAGGAAAATTAGCATTGTCAATGTGAAGTGAATTTCTCAAAGCATGATAAAGACAAGCAGAAAAGTGGGGACCACGAACTAACAACAGAATCTCAAGCGTCAACTATCACTTAGGGAATCAGTTACAAACAAGCACACTTTTACCCTTAAAACCCAGCCAACAAAAGCTGAGGGTCCAAAATGCCTAATAAAATCCGTAGTCAAGTGTTCTGTCTTCTATTAAATCGCAAGCCAAAAAAATCACTTCTCTGTACACCAGTGTCTTGTACCAATCAACAGCAATTCCGTTTTGGCACAATTAACTCAAAGTCTATTTATAGTTATCCAAGACAAAGTTCCTGCCTAGCTTCTTTCTGTAAGCAAATTCCAAAGCCAGGGATTTGAGACGAGACAAAAGCTCATATCTTCTGGTTCAGGCTGTTCCTCAGCCCCAACACTTCATCTACTAACTCCAACTGGTAGCACACAAAAGCTGCAGGATTCACAGCAGCAACTTCAAGATAGATGGATGGATGTGCATTTCTGTAGGCCCACCATGCCCTGGCTAAGCACTGGAAAGACTGCACCAGCTCAGTCAGCTTAGGGTCCCCATGGGTGCTGTTTGGCCATGACAGCTATCCCACTTTCCCCAAGTGGTTGAAAATAGCAAAAAAAACCACAAACACTGGACAGGACGAGGCTGAGGTTTCCTATGAACAGCAGAAATAGGTTATGACAATATAAAACATTCTAACACACAGTTTTATGCTGCAATAAAGTAATTTCTCTGCACATCCTGAGATGCAGAGCAGCTTTACCACTTGTCTCAGGATGAGAGGGATCGCTACCTGTCCAGTATCTAGTACTGCTGAGACCAAATAATTACTGAGTGAAACAGAAACTTTACATGACTTGCTTGATTCCAAACTAGGCTTTGGAGTACAGCAATGCCAGAAAAGAGCAGGACTGAATGGCTATTACATGAACACCACGAGGAGGATACAGGTCACATGGGAGTCTGCTCCAGCTTTGCTTCAGACGGCAGCACAAAGTCATTTCACTATCACAGAGCTCCTTCCCTGCTAACTTAAGGGCCTCCTGGGGCACAGCTCTACTGCCCCAAGAGGTACAAGGGACAGACTGTCCTTGGACAACCTGTTTGTTTCCACTATTTCAAACACCATTCACAACAAAAGACTTTACAAAATTAAATTTAAAATATTTAGATGGAAAAAGCAAGAAAATTATACAACTCAGAGGTTCCTGAAGATAAGCTCAAGAAAATGACATGCAGTCAACATGAAGGCATTAAAAGAAGAATTAAGTACTTCCATAAACCTTAAGTTAAGGACACAAAATACACAAGCTAAGTACACAGGTAGGCCTTGCCCACAGTCAACTTAGGATGTTAATTCACAGCAGGTGGCATTTTCCCCCCAAAAAAACACATTAAATCACATCCTGTATCTTGTTTAGAATTTGACTGAACAAATGAAAAAGCTAGCTTTGGAAACTTAGGATAGCACCACACTAGTGACAACAAATGCTAGCCCTAACTAGCTGTTAGGCACCCAAACAATTAAATCCTGATGTCCAACCTGAACATCATCTGCCTTTACACTCACAGTGTTATTTATGCTGTAGTTATGCATTTCAACAAGTAGTGTTTGCTCAGTAGTCCTTACAGTTTTTAGTGCCTTGGTGAAATACACACGGTAAGACAGTCTACATAAGATTATTAAAATTAAACAATTTTTTAATCATTCCTCAAAGAAAACAATATAAGCAAACACCTCAAATAATGTTTCAAAGCAAAGTCCATACATAAAAGTAACCAGCCTACCCAGACCAGCAAACACAAAGCAGAAAGTGCTTCCAAATGGAACAGTTCTTCAAAAAGGTGCATTTAGGCAATTACACCTCGTGAATCTCATCTCCTTAATGCAGACTCTTCTCTAACACAGTAGAAGGGAAACTGAGTCCAACACAAAACATAACTGAAGCTAAAAAGTGGTAACTCGACACAAAACAGAAGTACAACAGACCTTCAAAAAACAACAGCAAAGCTGCCAACTAAACCAGCGTAAGACCAGAATGGCAGCAAGTCACTTAAATCAAAGCAGGTTTAGTCAAACGCATAAGACTGTATTTCAGAGGTGCCTGAAGCTCCAGGTCCCTCCATCCCATGGTTCCGAGTCCAGCAGGGCTGGCAATGTCCGGAGCGGGTGGCGCAGCCCGGCACTCCTTAGGGACTGCTGCCCCCTCTCGGCTGCTCCCGGCACGGCTCCTGCCCAGCCCCGCAGCAGAGCGCGCCTCATCTTTCAAACCTTCTCCTGCTGAAAAAAGCCTCAACTATTCCATACACTGCCCTATCCCAATCGTGTGTGTGCGTGACCACTGTATAAACATTCTTTTAGAAAGAAATCAGAAGTGCAATGTCCAAACTCGCGCATATGGCCAAGCAGGCCTGGGGAGACACAGAGCTGTATCATTTATTAAAAAAAAAAAAAGGCATAAATTAAAAGCACGGATGAGCTAAGACAGAAGCAGACACACTCCAGGGATGGGATGGGAAGGGAATCGAGGAGAGATAAATTGCTGCATTTTTTACTTGTTCACTCAGCGACAGGACCTGTTTTAACACCTGAGAGCCATGGAATCACGTACCAAGCTTATACAAACATAACCAAAGCTGGCCATGAAGAAGGAAAAAAATTACACCCAATCTTTGTCTCTCTCCCTTTTTTCCCCCCGTCTTTATTTGCTCCTATCAACGAGGAAAAGCACCAAAACCAATTTGTGTCTATTATCTGTTTTAGTGCATTTCTACTGTCTCCAGCCAGCCTCCATAATCATACCAGTCTTTTCTCTCAGTATGCCCTCAGGCCTAACAGAGGGAGAACAACACAGATTAATGTTCTGTATTTGGAGACACAGAACAGTTTGAGTTGTGCTACATTCAAAATTCTTAAAAGCAACAAGCCAGAAAGCAACTCACCCAGGCTTGCTTTGCTCCCCAGAGTAACTTACAGCAATTCACATACAGAGGCATCTGCATTCCAACTGACAGAAAAGCATTCCCAAAATATATTAAAAGCATCTTAATGCAAAGCTGTGACCGTGGCAAGTTCTGAGAACTCTGTCCTCACTGGCAGCTAAACTTCATCCTTTCTAGCAAATGAACTGTATTCCAACTGAAGCAAAAGCCTGCAGTGAACTTTAACTCTCCACCACTATTCCCCAGTCATCCATGGTAACAAGCACATCCTTTTCAAATGTTCCTCCAAATCTTCCTGATCAAAACATAATCCTGCTCCTACCTCTGAGAGTACATGGTCAAAGAAGTATCTTCAGGTTACGAAAAAATGGTTTGTTCTCCCCTTAGCTTTTATAAATCTACTATAAATTTTCCCTAAGCCTGAAGAATCGTGAGACATGTGAAACTAATGTCTCTGTAGAACACCCTATAAAGCTCCTCATCACCTAGGTGTTTATGCTGAACTCACTTCATCACTGCTATTTATGCTTCATTTGCTAATTGCTTAACCCTCTACTACAGGGACGTATTCCGCATAGGAGGATGGATGCTACCAGGAGTTGAAATTTACCTTCGATTGTTCAATCCTTTTCAAATTCATTCTTCTGGATTACATGAAATTCAGCATTGCCAGAACTAAACTCCATTGCACAACCATCAGAGCATGCAGCCAATGCTCTGTCACTAGAATTAATTCTAAATATGTCATGCATGCTTAAATTTGCCTATCTGAGCTCTCTACAAGTGTCTCTGAAGATAGTGTGCACATAGGATTTATTAGATTCTTCATCATGCTCCCAACTTTCAGCTGCCTGCCCTGATTGTGAAATAAAAACACTGAAAGATAAAAACAAACAAGCCACTCACAGATGAACAGACGATTTTAAAGAGGATAAAGAAAGACAGGACACACTTGTCATGTCAAGCACTAATGGCGGCAGTGATGCCATTATGAGAAGAAAACAGACTCTAGTTCTTATCTAGTTCCCCCATAAACAGGAGACACATTACCCAGTTTGAGAACTCGGAGTTCTATCCTGTAACGGAGACAACATCCTCAAAGCTGGACTCCCCACTTAACAGAAAGTTGCCCAACAGGAATAAGAAGTTGATCCTGAGGAAGCCGAGGTAGGAAAAACTCACCGCAAAGAGGTCGCATATCTTGCAATGTGCTACAAGTCTGAAGTGATAAGTAACAGAAGTCTAGCCACACACGGGTTAGGAAGTTTTACAGGGAACACTGGAGCAGTAATACACAGTTGCCAAAACCACAATTATACGTTTACAGAGACTTAGGGAACATGCAGTGCTGCAGATGAGTCACAGCATGATGCTGTATGAACTCTACACTGCAAGAAACCATCCCAACAATATCCAGACTAATTGTCTCCCTCACTGGTTTATAGGACACTCTGGATGCACTGGGAATATCTATTCCTTCTGAAGAACTGTGAAATCTTGATCGTCCACAGTTGCGCAACTCCATCTGCGACATTCCGCGAGCCTCACTCGTTTTCTTCCCTTGCTATGTCCCATCTCACCCTCTCTCCTCATCCTCCTAACTATCTCACCATAAAAGTTTCAGATTTTAAAAAGAAAACCTTCACACCCACATCCCAAGTATTCCCATACTAACTGGATGTCAGAGCACACTCTTCAAGCCCGAGCACCAAGAACCAGCATACAAAACAAACTTATGACAAGCAGCAACTCCAATCTTCTGACAGCAGGAATATGCATCACTGGAACTGTAAGGCAATTATCTCAAGACAACAGGTACAGAAATAAGTTACTTTACTGCCTCACTCAGCATCAACATCCAAAAGCTTTTACATCTAGAAACAGGAGTCAGCTTGAACCTGAAAGAGAACTCTGTGGCAGAACAGGTATGCTGGTAAGGTTATCAAGCAATGCAAAAATCATACAGGGCTGTGACTCTACAAATTAAAGACAGTGGGAGAATTCTTCACCAGAATTTACATCTCTGTTCACTTTTCTCCATTGCTCAGCTGCTTCAGAGATAGTTTCATGACTGCAGTGTTGCAGAGAAAACAGAAACACTTCTCATCAACAGAAAAGTAGTGTGGGTTATTCTGCATATTTAAGCACACACCATGCAAACCCTGCCCCTTGAGAAAGGACTGTAAATTATTTTTCTTCTAAACTGGAACTGCACACACAACCATTGTAAAGTACAAATCCAAACATAAGGAATAACACTGAATTTTCTGACTAATAAGGCACTTAATTAGCAGCTAATAAAGATTTGTCTTTTAGCTTAATAAAGAATACTAAAAATACCTCACAATGAGGATGGCTCACCCCAAAAATTACACAGCAGTCACCCCCATTTTACATGATACTTATGAAGGAACAGACGAGCATTATCAGCAGGGTGGAGAGCAAAAAAGTGGAAAGACCAACTGCTGATTCTGAGCAACTAAAAGCATACAATGGAAACCAGCAGAGATCTTAGTCAAAATACTTCATCAACCGCTATGCAGGCTGCAGAGAGCTTATTTTAATAATACAGTAACCTATTAAAGAGATCTGTACTTTAAAACAATAAAATAAATCAAAATCTAATATTAAAGTTTTATTGTGTAGTACAAAAGTACTTTTAAAACATTTGAAACAAAGGACCAGATACTGAAGTGATTCACAACCCAGGAATCAATACCTGTACAGTCTAAATACTCTTCTTTATTTTGGACTTGGATGAATAAAACTCAAGCTGCAGCACGCTTTGCTGCATCTGTATGGGGATGGGCAAAGTCCACACAAGCATGCCTTATGCAACACAATGGCTTTGAACACTGAAGTCCATTTTAGATTGTAGCACCTCATCTGCTTTTAAACAGCAGACTCTCTCCTTTTACACCTGTCTTCTTTTCAAAAGAGGTCTTAAGGAGATAATTTTTTCTTCCTTGTCTTCTTCCTTCTTTCTTCTACTCAAAGGTGTTGTTTAAGCAGATGGAGAGTCTTAACGATACCTCAGTCATATCCACTGGTAAGCAAAACTGACAAGTGTTTAGGAAATTAACAAGTAGAAGAGGCAAAAAACCCCAGATAATTTAACAGAATTTCAAAATATTATTTGATATTTGCTTTAGAGAAATACATAAATTCTCTGCACAGGGAGTTACAGTGGTATAAGACATATAACTTGGACTATAATGACTAAGATTAAATAAGAATTGGCAAGTCTCGCTGATACAAGTCCTGCCAACTAAACACAATAACAGAGTGAACTCTACACAGCAACTTTCCATCCAACACACTTACAGAAGAAATTTCTCAGACAGGGAATAGGATGCCTGAGCTAATTTTAGATTTGTCTAAAACTGCACAAGTAAAGCTAAAGGTCTGTAGCATAACCCAGTTTCTAAGCGCTACATCAAGGCCAAGCCCACTGAATTAGCAGAAACGATTCTTGTTTGTAGAATCCCATGCTAGAGGACAAGTATGCTCTGTGCTAGCATTTATTTCTAAAATCCACAAAAGCGTAGTGCAGATAAACTGTGACTGGTTTAGCCTCACTGAATGTTCAACAACAGTTTTTGCTTTGTCTTCATAAAAGAAAAAGTTAGTGTTCACTTTTCTGATATTTCAAAGTTATTAACAATGCCTTTCCTGCCCCCAGCATGCTTTAGAATGGCTGAGGAGGGAATGCTTTGGACCTGAACAGCCCAGAGCCAGAAGCAATCTGTACAAAATAACAAGCATACTTAACGTCTTGATCCACCAAACTGCATCCAAAGCTGGGCCAAAACCCATTAATTCCACAGAAGTAGAAACATATAGATGTCAACATATGTGAATACAACTACCCACTTGAGAAGTCAAAGCATTCTATGTCTGACTATACATGTGCAGTTCCATTTTTCAGAGACAAAGTGGGCTACATGGCAGATATACTGAACTCCCTTCCAAACAAAAATCTTGCTCACAATATTTGAAAGCTCCCAGCTCGCCCACTTCCTGTTTTTCACAGCAGGCGTTACTCGTCTGTACCATGAGAGTTTCTTCCTCCAGGGCGTATCTCACAGGGAGCACTCCAGCAGGTCTGCAGGCATGTCTAAACTATACAGCAAGTCATGCTGCCAAGAAACCAAAACCAGTTTTAGAACCAGTAAAGCCACCATCAGCTACACCGTTTTCAGAATATGAACAACTACCCATGGTACAGCCCTACAGTGATAGCAGCTGGTCCACACACTTCTGTGCGGCTCAGGCTTATAAAGGAGCTTTGTGTTCCCACGGGATGGATGCAAGATTTGTTCAGAATGCTGCCCACCTTCACACTGTAAAAGCAGATACAAAAATAGGTTCAGCTCTTCTGCTGGTTTCCCTTTGCCTATTTTTAAGCTGATGCAGTCCCTGACTTTTAATCACCATTGCTGCTATTGCAGTATCTGTATATTGCTGATTCACACCCTGGTCTCTCCCCAGACAGAGGCAATCTTTGCTGTGAAAGGTACAGCCCCCAGTTTTCACCTTTGGATATAGACACTCCTAGAAGCAACAAAGGGTGCTTGTACAGAAAGAACATTTTTGAAATGCATGAAAAGCAAGGAGGACATTATATCCATGTTCAGTTTCAGATAAGTCAACTTGTAAGGCAGGTTGCATTGTTATAAGTTCCAGTTAGTAAGCAACAGGAGTCTGTCTGATGCTGCTTTTCTTCCTTCTATGTTTTCTCCAATCTTGCAATTAGACAGAAGACACTAGAAACAGTGCTTGACTCCGTCATAATGGAGCAATAGCTGCAAGTAAAGCTCACATCTTATTTTCTAAAGCCAGAACTTTATTCCGGCATCTTTTCAGGAAGTGCTGTCTCAAAAGCTTAGGAACATATAGGAAATAGGTTAATCCAAACGCTTTTAAATAAAAGCTGTTCAAGACACTGTGACAACAGGCAATCTGTATTTCTATCTTTTCCCCAAGATTATAACGGTTTTACATAAAGCTAACAAATTCTAGCAACAGAGGGTTTGATTTACAAAATAGCTCTTACAAAACATTTTCTTCTTATTTTTTGCATACCATAAATAATACTAAGTTTAATTTCAAGAAATGTTTGACATTTGGATCATTTAAGCAACAGTTACTATTACTGAGTAGCTGCTTCACTGTATAGGACAAAAAGATTAAATCCCTATTTGACATTCTATCTGAACTTCCCAGATGCCTTAATATAAAAAAGCCAAACATGCCTTCTTAAGAACAGACTGACAAGAATTACTGAATTTCAAAAAGAAGAAACCACACTGAATAATTTCTGCCTATCACCTAGCATTGAAGCTTTTTTTGTTTGTTCCACTTAATGTATGTACATACATTAACATAAACTAAATCAAGACTTAGATTTAATAATGACTAGAAACTAGCAATCAATTTCATGTACAACTACCAAAATTACTCTGGGACTCCTCTGACAGCAACTGCAACTTTTATTAGGTTTTTAGTTCTCAGTTTCAGATTCGAGATGTAGATTTATTTATATTCTAATGTTATAAACAGTTAATTTTCTAAAAAGATAAGGTATCAAAAATTTAACATAGTTCTTTCCTTCATTGCACTCCCATCTTCCCTACATCTCTCCCAGTAAAATTCTAAAAGCACAGAACAGCCATCTGAATCTTGACAAGCCAAAAGTAGCTTCTGGAATAATATGCATAAGAAAAACTAAGGTGAAGAGAAATTAAATTTAAGAAAGCCATAATGAGAACATATTTGCAATCTTATGCAAACAGCTGCACAAATAAGGGTTTTTGGACCAGCACTCCACTTGTCTGTGGAAAGAGCATACGTACTCCAGAGTTGTACTACTAATTCAATAATCCCCTGGGTTCCCTAAAGTAGTTCAGCACTTGAATAATTCAGTGTCTTATTTCTACGTAAGAAAGATCACCAGCAATAAAGGAAAATGAGATGCAACTGTTTAACGGTATCATGACATGTTCCAGAAAAGAAACAGCCATTCTGTGAAATCGGGTGTGTTTTTAGAAAAATGGCAGGACAGACAACTTTGTAGTCTTTCAGTATACAAGTTTAGGTGCAAGACACACCTTAACTTGAATTAATTAATAAAATTTAAGTTTCTATTTTGACTAGTCAAAAGCTATACAAAAGTATTCAGATAATACCTGTATATTGAAACATGGTATTAATCCAACTTTTCAACTTTTTTTTTCAGCATATTTTGCATCATG
Organism: Dicaeum eximium; assembly: GCA_013396995.1. NCBI lineage: Eukaryota > Metazoa > Chordata > Aves > Passeriformes > Dicaeidae > Dicaeum > Dicaeum eximium. The sequence goes on from VWZP01001128.1 coordinate 1,523,002, forward strand.
GAGATGAGATGTGGTCAGCATAACCACAAGTTTAGGGGTATTTTTAGGACTGGGGGGCCAGAACAGGATGATGGGGAGATTTTTAAAGTACTTGGAAGGAAGGAGAAATAGCATTCTCAGCTCTTTGGAACCTACAAGGTACAATCCTGTATCATCCCACCTCCATCATCTCTCCTGAAACAAAAGATCATTTACCTGAAGTAGACCACTTCTGCTCCAATGCAAACACACTCATCACCACTTGAAAACACACTGCCTCTCTCTCACGTCCCCTTGGGTGCCACCAGTTACAGTTAAAAACCAAGAAATAATATATTTCCAGTCCACTCTTACAAAAACTTCTCAATTCAGTTTAGCAAGTAAAATGCCCAAAAAAGGCACTGAATTACATCTGATGTCTGCCCTGTCATAAAAATCTAACCATTCTGAAAGCACTCATCCTGTAATCATTCTGCTTGATGCCAGGAAAACACTTTACCTCCTCACCTTCAGATCAGAAAGGGATCAGAAGGGGATTTTTAAAAGCATAATTAAGACTGAAAACATTTGATGACAGCTTGACAGCTCTGAACATTCACCCCAGAAAAACTGAATTTTAGGGCTCACTCATACTGTTACCTGTAATTTTGTATCCATATGCAGCCAGCTGTCCAGCCATGTATTCACCATCTGAATTATTGTGAGAACACCCCCATGTACGAATCCAGATTTTCTGAACACCAGGAATAATGCTGTCAAGTAAAAATGAATGAGAAATGCAAGTTAAATTATGAACAAGCTTCCCCTTCAAGCCCACTGAACTGACTGAATGAACTGTAATTCTTCAAACACAAAATAAGCAACGCAAACAGTAACAACTCTAAAAGAGCTGGGGAAAAACAGTAATTATGTGATTTAGTATAATAGGTACTAGGTCTTGCTGGGATAGAGTAACAAAAACCGATATAGGGCTGTGTTTTGCATTTGTGACTGGAACAGTGTTAACACACTGGTGTTTGAGCTGTCATTGAACAGTGCTTGCTCGTTTCCCACTGTGCTCCATCTTGCCACAAGCAGGCTGCAGATGGACAACAGGATGGGAGGAACATGAACAGAACTGCTGACCAACAGGATCATTCATTCCAGATGACATCATGTTCAGCAATAAAAGCTGTGGGTTTGGTCTTTCCAAAATAAACCACTGTTCTGAGACTTGCTGGGTACCAGTCTGCTTGTGGGAGGTGGCGAATGGCTTCTTTTGCATCACTTGGGGTTTTTCCCTGCTCCTTCCTTCACTTTATCTGTGTTCATCTTAACCCACAAGTTTTCTCACTTTTACTCTTCCAGTTCTCTCCCTTGTGGTAGAGTCAATCCACCACAACTAGCAAGAAAAGAGATAGAAAGAAAAGAGTTTTAGCATGGAGAAGGTGCAGGAGCTGTAGGATAACAACAGAACCAGAACACTGCAGTTATGTTAAAGTAACAACAAAAACCCCAACAAAACACACCAACACAAAAAATAAAATCCCAAACCTTAACTTCCCAGCTTTCTCAAAATTATCATACCATGTAACAAGTAACCTTTAAGTGACAGCACTGAAATTAGGCCACCAGCAAACAAACTGCCACCTTCTGATATTACAGCATGCGTTGACTGTAGCTCCCTCCACACAAGCCAGCCCTATAAATTAACTTGATGGCCACCAGCCACACGAAGAGCGGAAAGCTCCATCCCAACCTTTCCGGGCTACAGAAGCAGCATGGCAGACATGCAGTGTGGAGCTAGGCCATAAAAGGCTCCAAAAACCAACAAAAAGTTCCATAAGAAGCTCTCATTGAAATTCCTGGGATAACTGCCAATGAGCTAAAGATGCCAGTACAAGAACACCACACATCCTGGAACACAATACTGCTCCCTGCCTACAGCTTTTTTTTTTTTCCCTCCCCCCTTCCACACTTCTTTTTCAACAGACACTTCCCCTAGCTAAACATAGAAATTTGTCAATGGAACATTAATGATCATTAACTGTAAACACAGGGTATTTAGACTTCCTGCTGTCTAAACAACACATGTTCAATGTGCTTTCTTGGGTAAAAACCACTAAAACACAACCTGCTAGAGAATATATAGTACCTGAATGCTTTGGGGCATGAACCACTTGTGTGAAGTGTCTACAGAGCACCAGTTCAGCTGTCCATACATCCCTGGCAAACTGGGGCCAATGCACTTTTAGGGGCATGCAGATAAAGATGCATTGTTATGCTTATAAAATATCTTATGAACACCAGTTAAAACCCAGAATTTTATTTATCAACAGGAAATTAAATTTCCACACACAATTTATTTTCATCTTTATCATCTCGGGAAATTTTATCCACCAACTTGAAACTAATGTTTGAAAAAAGAAACAAAAAGAGAAAAACTCAGATCTCAGACCTGCAGCAGAAACTATAATCAATAACTCAGTTGATCTATACTCCAATCGATTGCCCTGCAGCAGAAAGTTGATTCTGTTCTTATGCAAATCACAAGTAGGAAAATGCAAAGATGCATTTCATGCTTACTGCATACTGTTTCCACTGAAATAAAACAGCAAGTTCGAAAGAAGTTTCACCATGTCACTTGCAGGATGTATACACAGGAAGTACAGCCTTTGCAAATCCCAGGATGCAGAAAACAGACTGAAAGACTGAAGCAAGGATGATGTACCCTTCATGAGAAGAGACTAGGTCAGGGAATAAACAGCTCAACACACTGAGCATACACAAGTCCCTGGGCCCTGACAGGATGCACCCACAAGAGAGACAGGAACATACTGGAGACAGTCCAAAAAAGGGCCATAAAGATCGTGAAGGGACTGGAACATGCCCCATAACAGAAATGGCTCAGAGTGCTGGGACTGTTCTGCCTGGAGAAGGCTCAGGATGATCTCATCAAAGTATATAAATACCTGAAGGGAGAGCGCAAAGAAGGCAGAGCCAGGATTTTTTTCAGTGGTGCACAATCTGAAAAATGGGAGGTTCCCTCTTAAGCATCAGCAAACACATTTTTCCCTCTAAGAATGACCAAGAACTGGTACAGGTTACTTGGGGAGACTGTACAATCTCCATCTCCCGGAGATATTCAGAAACTACCTAGTCAGAGTCCTGCCAACTGGTTCTTTGTGGCAGTGCTCAAGCAGTGAGTTTGGAAAAGATGACCTTCCAATCCTTTTGCAACTCTCAGGATTTTGCTCCTGTTAGTCATTTCAGATGTCAAAAGGCTACTCCAGAACTGCATTTTGAAGAGCTCAGATTGTATTTAGGTAATTAAGATTAAACAGACAATTTTCAGAACTCTTTTACACATAAAAGTGTAACAGAAGTCATTTTTCCAGTCAGATTATTTAATTCATCAACATCTCAGCGATAATTGATTTCTACAGAAAACTTGTCTAGGAAAATAAACTTGCTCAGGGTTTATTTTTTATTCTCTCCACGCTCTATAAGGACTATTTTACTCTTATCTTCTGCACAGATTTTACATTAAGATATAACACAAACTTCCACCTTATTTTTAAAATGTGACAAGTGAATACAAGATACAAGAAAAGCACCGACACGGGGTTGATGTAAGACTTTACCTGTCACTTGGGGGCTCATCATCTGCCTGCAGGTGTTTTTGGGAGTTGCGTTTTCGCACTTTGGGAAAAACATTCTTTCTCCCAAACTGCCGATCGTGTGGCTTCAAATCTTCCGCTGACACGATGTCTTCGATATCCTCAAGCACTGACTCACAGGCAGCAGGCATCTTCAACAAGTGTTGGAGAAGACTAGCATTAGGAAAGCATTTGAATACAAAACCAAGGCCTCGTATCTACTGCACATTTATTGCTCATAAAGAAAAGCCAGATATACTCTAAGCATACGTGCCATGTATCACACATATGAGGGATACTGAGCACATAAAAACAATCCACTATCAGAGACATTTCCTGAATGCCTTCTTCCCTCGACACCTCAAACACAGGCAGGGAGAAAGTCACAAACTATACAGATTCTTAAGGGCTTATTTATAAATCATCTGTACCTTGTCATCTCCTAATTCAAAACTCCTTCCTCTCCTCTGACACAACACATTCAAGATACAGGTATTTGTAATCAGGTCAGCATCATAATAAAATAGTGAGCTGATGTTACATGATGGATGTACTTCCACTCACATTACAAAAGAAGAAAGACACAGAATCCAAGTGACTGCTCCAGAGGCTATTCTGGCTCTCTTATTTGTATGTGGACACTATCCAAATATTGTTTTCACAGTCCTTTTGAAAACAAAGCAAACTATTCCTAGAATTCCTGATCCCATATGCCTTCCATCTGAATTAGTTCATTCACTGGGACAGTAAAATAAAAATTTCCCTTTTTAGGCACAGATGGTTAACAACTATACCTAATTAATTATATTTTCCACAAGAAACTAAATAGATATGCATATATCTTCCAGCAGATGTGAAAATCCAGGTCAGATTTCAGGTATCAAAAAAAGCCATTTACTATAAAAGTCTATAAAAATAGTTTACAGATAGAGCATTAATTACATACCACACTGTGCTGTAACTCCTTATTAGAATAAAGTCTGAAATACCACTGGAAACTCAGGTATTTTACACAAACCAATGGCTTACTGAGGAAATTGTACAAGGGTATTTCACAGTTTACAGGGAAAATACAACATCTTCCAAACTGACAATGAAGAACAAAAAAACAAGGCTTTAATTTCTTTAAAATTATACTTCAGTAAAAAGATTTGCTACTGGCATAAAAACACTTCCAGATGTTGCAAATGAATTATTGCAGAACATAAGAAGCTAAACACCCATGCATTTTTCCAGCATGTGTACTTCAGTCAATCCTGCAAAATAAAACTTCATGTGAGCTAAACCATCACACACCATCATACATTTAACTTAAAAGGAACACAATGATGTCACAAAGAGGATGCACCTCCCCAAGCAATGTGGGCAATTAGCATTCTTTTGGATAAAAAAAAACAAAACAGGATCTATACTATAATGCAGCAAAAGGTGAGCAAAAATAAACCTTTGTGAAAAGTCTAGCAATAAAGAATATGAGGGAAAGGTGTCATCTCTTACACTCGTTTATATCACTGACAATATGTACAAATAAGTAAAGCTGGCAAATCAGTATCTGGAAGGGAATAAAAAGTTCTGATTTGTTGTTTTTTCTCTCCTACAGAAATATATCCAACATAGTGGAGTAGCTGGAAAAACAAACAAGCTTAACTTATTTCAGTGACCTATGGAAAAGAGAACACAGCCAAACTAAAATTCCTACCTTTTTAAGCAAGGTCTAAATCCTCTTGGACAGTAAACCTGGGAGGTGGGGGGGTAAGGAGGAGGAAAAGGAAAAAAGACTGGCATGAATAAGCAGAAGTAGCAGACAGAAAGCCATGAATTCATGTTATTGTCCAACAAGCACTCATCCTCTCTTTGCAGAAATACATTCCTTGCTCAGTTTGACCTCATATGGACCAGGTACATACGCTGGCTTGGCTGCCAAGTTGGAAGAGCTCCCACGTTTTCCCTGTCTCCTGAGCAAGGGCACTGTTCTTTTTATCCTTCTTCTATAGAGTCTTTTTTTTGTCAAAGCCAGATGTATTTAAGTTACCTCAGACTTCCTCCAGATTTGTCTTCAATCAGTTTAAAATTTTGAATAAAAAAAGGGAGAAATATTAACAGTAAATTTTAGTTCAAGTCATTCACAATTTTTTCTTTTTAATTAAAACACTGTGAAGTTACTTTAAAACAGATTACTTGATATCTGCACTAGTTCCATATGCATGCATGAGATCTCCTTCACAAGGAAAGAAAAAATAAAGATGGATTCCTGCAGCTATTCTGGTAGATGGACTGAAATAAGAAGCGACAACAAAATTCAAAGTTAAAGTAAGTTAAAGTTGCTCATCCAGCCAAGCTGCACCTACAGAAGTCTATATTTTTCTTTTAAAAAATATCAGTAAGTAAATTAAAAAACTAGAGTTGTTTTAACATCTTGTCACAAACAAAACTTCCCTTGTGCCAGTCGGCTTTGGTCACCCCTCCTCACACATCCCAACGGAGGACTTCCATCCAGGTGGAAGAGGACCGCTCTTTGCAGCTATTTACCAACAGGTGTCTCCGGTACGGCCCCGGGATTTTATCCCCGGCCTCACACAGAGCAGGAGAAAACTGCAGCGTTAATACACAGTGAGACCGAGTTTGAAGCATTCGTCTGTGCGTGTCTGTCTATATATATGTACATATCACAGAACGATGGAATTGCTGGCGGTGGAAGGGATCTCCAGAGATCATCCAGCCCTGCCACGGCACAGCCACTCGGAGCAGGTTACAAGGGAATGTGTCCACGTGGGTTTTGAATGTCTCCAGAGAGGGAGACGCCAAAAAATCCCCGGGCAGCCTGTTCCAGTGCTCTGCCACCCTCAACGTGACGTTCTTCTTCCTGTTAAAGTGAAACTTCCTGCGTTTTAGTTTATGGCCACTGCTCCTCGTCCTGTCACTGGGCACCTGAAGCGTCTGGCACCCGCCTCTGAGATATTTATACGCATTCATGAGACCCCTCTGAGTATTCTGTTCTCCGGACTAAGCAGACCCAGCTCCCGCAGTCTCCCGTCACACACACACACACACACACACACACACATAAACACGCACACAGCACAGATAAATACAAACGCACACGCAGGCACGGCCCAAGGCCAGGGCCAGCCCGGCCGCCGCCGGCACCGCGCACATCCCGGAGCCCGGCCGGGCTCGGCTCCCCTGCCCGGGGTACCCCACCCCACCCCCGAGCTGCATCCCGGCCGCCGAGCCCCCCGAGATTCCCGCCAGGACGTTCGTCTCCTCCTCCCGAATGAACGCGGAGCCCGGGAAGGCCCAACCGGGAACGGGAGCATCGCGCGGGCAGAAGGGGAACTCGGCCGGGCCGTCCCAGGTAGGGGAGGGAAGGACGGGACAGGAGGGGACGGGACAGGACGGGAAAGGAGGGCAGTGGAGGGAGGGGAAGGGGCCGGGGCCGACCCCGACACTCACCCGCGCCTCACCCGGGCTCCGCCATCGCGCCCCGCCCCGAGGCCTCGCGCGCGCAGCGGCGCCAGGACGGCGGCCGGCGGAGGCCACAACAGCGCGGAGAGCGCGGAGCCGCCGCTTCGCCGCTTCGCCGCTGTGAAAAATGGAAAATAGCAATCCCAGCAATACCCATCCAGTTAAAGAGCTTGCGATGCCGATGTATCTGATCCAAATGGGTGATGAGCCATTCAACCCTCTTCTGGCCACAACGCGCTTTCTTTATTATTGGTTTTCATCGTTAATTTCCTCAAAATACAATGCTAGTCGCAATTTGCTGAATAGTATAAACTATATTAGTCAAAATATTCAGTATCAGGTGGCTGAAGTTTCTGGCACTGTCTTCCTCCAAACTTTTCTGATTGATATTTAGTAAAACACCAGTGTGGTTGTTGGATGGCTGAAGCTAAAGCTCTGAGCAGATTAAGCACGCAGTGTCCTTGGTGATCACAGGTTGTGGAGAGTGAGATATTATTATTGCTTTGGCTTTAATATACACAGTTAACCGAAAACGATTATTTATATTGTATCTTTAATATATTCTATTTTGAGGTAGTCAGCTCTGGAATGTAAAAGTCACCATTTCCTGTAGTTGCATTTCAAGCTTTAGGTTTCTCTCTTTAGAAGGAGCCTTTGGAATCAGTTTATTCTTTAAAAAGCAGATTATAGTCTCCCTGGAACTGGAGGGAAAGCAAGTGAAAACCCTGGGTGTATTCCATAATAGGTCTCTTGGTCCACTCACAGATAAAATGTGGCAACTTCTAATTACAAATATCATCTCTCTCTCTCTCGTTTTTATTACAAACTCGTGCTTACTTTATATAAGGCTTTTCTGACAATGTTCACAGGAGGAAAAGAAAAAAAAAAGAAAAAAGAAAGAAAATGTGGACAAAGGAACAGGAGGGATTTAAAGAAGAGAACTGGGACAAAAAGAAATCAGCACTTCACTTAAATCAGTCTTTAAAAACAAATCATTCTGAGCAGGACTGAGCAATATTAATATCACCCTGGTCTCATGACAGAGTCATTGTTACAGCTGAAGATACATTTGCCTTCCTGTTTGGTCTTTGTTTAAGCACACAAGTACTTCCAGAGATGCTCTCAGTGAGACACCCTGTGATGTGTAACTTGTTACCTTTGTGGCATTTTAACCCAGGAGAGAAGGGAGGAAAATATTTCAGAATGGGTGATCTATTTCAGAGCTCCTCCTAGGGAGTACCAAGCCCTCACCAGGTCAGTGGTAATGGCATCTCTATCCCAGTCAGCATTTTGACTGCTGCCTCATAATGTTAGCGATTGTTTTCCTTTTTTCAGTTTCCCATGTTCAAATTTCACACTCAGTCTCCTTGAGTTCATCTTCTCCGTTCTGGGAGCGCTGCACTGCACTCCCTCACAGCTGTCCCCACCAGCCCAGTTTTCTGCTCTGGTTAAAAACCCAGCTGGGCACACACCAGTGCTGGTTTACAGCTGACTGAAAGAGCAAAGCACAGCTTGCAAGACAGAACCAACCATCTCCAAATGGCCAACACTGACAAGCACTACTCATTCAAGGGAGGCAGTGATCCCCAAGAGCAGCTCCCAGGCAGGAATAACCCATGAGTCCCAAACCTAGTGCATAAATAGGCCACACTGATCAGCTCCAGCCTGATCCAGCAGAGCCTTTACTTTGTCCTGCTGCCAAGAATTCATAGTAGCAAGCAAGCAGCCCTTGTGCCAGCACAGTCCTGTTGAGTCCTGGGATGTAGGCACAAATTGGAAGGCTCTCTCCCAGTGCTTTGGAAGCTCACAAACCTAAATTGCTCTGTGGCACCTTCATAGTAACAAAGGAGCCTGCCCACAGACAGCAGGGAGAGAAGGGAGCAGGTCATTCTCTACTACCTCCTGATTGCAGGAAGAAAATTTATCCATATCTACCTTGGAAAACTGCTTTTTATGTGACAGAGGCTGGGAGTACAGCTTCCAGTGCTGGCCTTCTGTGGGCTGGCAGCATACATGCTCCAGTTCCTCGAATGTCCAAAGAAGAGCTTTAGATTACACCCATCCCAAGGTGCCTGCAGACCTGACTTCCTACTCTTCAGGGCTGCTAAACTCAAAGACACCAGCCTCAGGCTGGGTTACCAACTGAAGTCATAGGTTTTCCCAGGAGTGGGTAGTTGGGAAAATACAAAAACTACTGGGAAAATAAAATCCCAATCTCAGTTTCAGGTCCTGGTTAGTAGAAGGTACATCCTTAGTGGGTTTAAAGCATCTCAGTGAACATCCTTAGGGAAGGAAAACAGCCAGGGAGGTGAGGACTCAATTTTTATATGGCATCCTTGTTCTCAGTCTAACTAACATCAGTTCTGGGTAGCAATGGGTGGGAAGGTATTCAGAGAAAGATGAAGAGTCCTAAAGGAGACACAAAAAATGAGATCTTTTTTTCCCCTCTATTCTTGAATTTAGGAGAATCTGCCTGGTCATTTGTGAGCAACATTCAGCACCACTCAGAACTGGTAACAGCCCATTTTTTCCTGTTATATATGACACTTTCTTCCTGTTAAGATTAAGAAAGAAAATAGTGGGTAAAGAAACTCCCAGACTTAATAAAGGCCAAGCATTCTTCTGATCATTGCTTAGCTGTAATGTCAAGGCAGATCTTACTTTAGCATGAAAAGCAGAATGGGGAGATGAATTCTACTTGTTTATGCTTTGGTTAATATCACTCCACTGACTTTGCTATACAGGCTCGTGGTTCACTTGGTGTTGAGAATTGTTGGTGCAGGAACACTAACAGCATTGTGCATTAATTGTGTTTCACACGGGGGAAAAAAGAAGACATATACTAAATTTGGTGCTTTTAAACATATAGCTGGCTCATGCTACAGAAAGTACCTCACATATCTTTCATTCTTTCTACCACAGAAATGTTCGTGTCTGCACCAAGACCAAGGTGCAATTTATTCTTTCGGGTGTAAGTCAAAAGGAATATAGTGACTGCTTCTTGTCATTTGTAGGTGGATGAGTTCTTACTGTAGGTTCAAGAGCATGAACCTACCTTCTTTTTTCAAACTCCTTTCCTGTGTGCAAAGGAATAAATAGTTGCCTATCATTCAGGCCACGTTGACCCAAACCTTACCAGGAAAAATCTGACCATTCAGATTTTTCCAAAACCTTTTCCATCTGCTGGCAGCCAAAGAATGCAGCAACAGACGCCTCAAAAATCCTCCCTGGAACTAATACTTATACACTGAATAATGTTGAGGTACACTGTGCTTGCCTGGAGGAGCAGGAATAAGTATTTTAACTGACTGATTTTTTTTTATCTTGCATCGTAGCACATCCCAAGTTTGCAAAGCAGATACAGAAAGCAGAAGGAAGGAGAGAGGAAAATGACATGAAAATGAGTAATCAATAGCAGATTCTGGGGGCAAACAAGAGTGCTTATGGCAACTGGAGAATAGAGAAACTGAGAACAGGCCAGGGAGGTACAGGAGATATTTATTGCCACCTCTGCTTCGAAAGGAGATCAGAGAACACAGACGTCTAGCCCTCCTTTATTATTTATTAAGAATATAGAGAGGACCTTTGTAATCTTCCTTTCAGTACTGCTGTGTGCAGATGTTTGAATATGTACAGGTGCACAGAGAAAGTAATAACCCTCTCCTAGTGTGCAGGATGTTGACAAGACACAAATTACTTGCTCAGAGGTACAACATTTAAGCAATCAACCATATTACTGTGATTTTATTATCTGAATTTTTTTTTCTTTTTCTGCAGTTGATGGATGGCCGTGTATCTAAAAAGCTGCAGCACCAATTCGTGAATATAGAGCTGGCGCAAGGCACTGTTGGAAGTGACTCAAGAAAAGACTTCTTTTCAAAGCTACTATTAGGAAACTTCTGGAGAATTATCAGTAGGCAGGTTAAGCAGATCCTCAACAACTGCCTTCATGTGATTTAATTCTACAATAACACCATTTCTATGAAGTTTGCAAGAAGTCTGTTCCTAATTCATATGAGAGAGAATAAATTTAAAAGAAAACTTGTATAATCCCAACCTCTGGATCACCTGCTCTGTCTCTTAGACGTGTCTTTTATTCTTGTTTCACTCTGGCTTAAAAAAACCCACTGAACTTATTGTCGGCATAATAAAAAAAATGGGATTGGAACTATCTGGTGTCAAATGGGTGTTTGCACTAATAACAAAAACAGCAGCAGGTTTCAAGAAACAGTATGACAGGCACCAAGAGTAAGAAAAATTTAAATAGCTGTATACAAATCTAAAGTCTTTAAAAAATTTCCTTTTTATTGATTCATTACCATACAAAATTTATTCAAATTACATCCATTTGAAGTGGTAAGATCACAGCTAGAGAACATGTCACCCTTTAATAAATCTATTTACAAAACTCACCATAAAAGCTTTTTTTGTTGTTTTTTTCCTTTTTTTTACAGTATTTTACAGAGGTTTGTTTTGTTTTGTTTTTTTTTAAACTAGCATACAATGCAAAGCTAAATTAGATTAGTATTTTGCCCACACACATTGGGACAAGTGTTTAATTTGTACAAAAAAAAGATGGTCTGCGTTAGTCTTCATTTTCTCTTCCCTCGCAAAAGTGCCCCTTTGTCTCACAAGTCTTCATGCTCACACAACTTTTACTTTCCTCTTCCACAAGACAAAAACTTTAAATACTACAATTTTATTTACAGATCCACATCTAAAAAAACTCTTAAAAAATTACAAACCAGCTAGAAAATATTCTGGCAGTGTTTACAAATTAATTCTATTGTACAAAACTGCTAGATAACTAAAGTGTGAGTTGAGAACATATATCAAATTAAATACAACTGCTGAATGATCTATGCAAACATTTGTACATATAAACACACACTTAACACTGTTTAACAGTTCTTTATGTGTTGCCCTTTATACATTTGTTATATTCCAAAACCCACACAGTCATACAGTTTCCTTATTAGTACTGTGACTTCTTGCCTTTTCGTGTGTGAGCTTTCATAGCAGCAACTCAATGGTACCAGAAAACCTGCATACATAATATTCTACTACAGTACAAATAGTACTAATTTTCTGAGTATGTCAGATAAGCACAACAGTAATGCAAACAAAAAGATTATATGGGCATAATCTAATCAACATTACATTAATTTAGCCCAGAACATGGCAAAATATTTTACACTCAAGAAAAAAAAATTATTTAAGACTTCTTAGAATTCCTCTGACGTTCAAAAAATAAATATTGGTACTATACTATACTAGCAAAGATCTTCAAAAAATAAATGCAATTCGGTTGATGTGGTACTTACAGTTATGTACTTTGGAAAAAAATCAGTTCCATTTTGCTGGCGAAGAGAATTATAAAAAGCTGTAAGCAGAGGAAGCTAACCCACTGAGATAAATATGATATATTGAACAAACAAAGCTTGGCATAAGTGTTTTCCATAGAGGGAAAAACCCACAGTGCATCTCTAGTAGGCACTTAACATGAAGCCCCACTTAGTACCACAAAAATTCTTGTACCAGTTCTAATGCACACTGGGGGCAGTAAAATTGAACTGTGCATCTTCGTTCTAGTTTAAAAAAAACAACCAACAAAAACTACTTTCACACACACACACGCACACACACAAGCATTTTTAAAAATCTGCGATTACTACGAGAAGTGGCAGAACTTTATACTTTTCAATATCTGCAATATACACTACATTTACAGTGTATTTTCTTTTCATTAAAAGCTTTTAAGGACGTAAGTATTTGACCTCATAATGAGACATATACATAGCTCAAAATGAGCATTATGACAGCAATTTAAACATTCCCACAAGTAGCTCAAGAATCCCGTTCCACTCTTTTGCATTACTTCATATTTACGTTCACCGCATGTACAACCCATGTTGTGACACTCAAAAGACATGCATTCTCTGCAGAAGGCACGACCTGAAATACTATTACAAAATTGTTATTTAGGACTGAACCAGTTCATGAAGCCCTTCTCCGTAAGCCCACTTGTCACGGTAAGCAGAGACTGGGGGAGCGTGAGGACAAAACATCTCCGGTCACCTGCCTGCACCTGCTGACTCGCAAGGCACTGGAGCTCGGGGTCAGGGAGAAGGCTCTGCTCTAAAAGCCTTCAGTTGTTTCCTATAGTACTAGAGGGAGTATCCAATTAAAATACCAGCACTGTTCAGGAGCCTAGTTCATTTAATAATGCTATTTTATGGTAAGTAGACGACAACTCTGAATGACGGCAGGTTTTTTGATTCCATTAAAAACATGGTTTAGATACCGACAGCACTTAAGACAATCAGCTGTATATAAATTCATCCATCAGTGAAGGAAGTTTCTCTAAATCATAAGCATCAAAGAGGTCACTGATGCCTTCTTCATCCCCAAGGCTCAGTAAATAATCTTCCTGAAGCAGAGGAGGCAGCAAATTCACAAATGGTCCTTCAAAGTTTGAGGGAATTTGGTCCTCAGTCTGCTGTAGCAGGTTGGCTGGAGAAGCCAATGGAGAGATTGTTGCCATATTTACTGAGCAGTCACCTTGTCCTGAGTTAGCAGAAGCCACTTCTGTGACAGGAGGGAGAGAAAAAAATAAAAGTTGCCACATTTAATCTCAGTAGAAATATCAGACATAGAACAAACGAAGTAACAACTGCATAAAGGGCCTTGCATAAAGCATTGTTTCAACAATAAAAAAGTGGCCTCCATATAATTTCTAGCATGTTTTTGATATGTTACAAAGGGCTTCTCAAAAATGATCACGTTGCTATAATCTCTGACTTTTCTATTAAAAAGTTATCTTACAAGATTCAAACAACTACAGCGGGAAATAAATCAAACATAGTGAGATGCCCATTTTTCAGTGGAGTTCATAGTCAAAACTGAGAATTTTCTAGGTACCAGATGTCAGTGAAGCTACATGACCAGTGAAGCCATGTAGCTTCACATATACCCATACACAGAGATTTCTGCTTCTTGGGTTGAGATGGATCTTTACTGCTACTGTCTTATTTGAAAACTTAAAAGGAACCAAATTGTTTCTTTCTTCAGTATTGCATACACTTTGGTTACATACAATATGCAAATAGGAAACTTACTTTAAGAAAATGATGCAAAGGAAAACTTATTTCCCACTGTATCAACCAGAAATACATAGTGAAAAATCAATACCTCAGCTTTTCACTTCTCAGAAAAGTAAAGCCAAAGAAATAGAACTGGAAATCCAAAGTTCAAACTGAAACCTCTAATGTGAGCTTGAAGAAAGGCCATTAGTATTGCAAAGAAGTAATTTTACCTTTGGAAATGGTTTTGGAAATATTTCCATTGTGGTCCTGACTATAGGTTTTCATTGGACTGAGAGCATCATTTTCCTCTGGGCACAGATAAACTTCAATAGGTCCTTGAGTACTAGATAAATGTATCAATGCACTCTGCTAACAAAACAAACATCAGAGTGGCGTTACACCAGTGAACACAACAGAATATTGATGACACTGAGTAAATTCTTACTAGGTTGTGAGTGTTTGAGTACAGTTTTACTAATCAAAAGAACCTGAAAAGAATACCAAGCTTTTTTTTTTCAAGATGTGAAAGGTTTGGCTGATGTATCTGGCAGACTAGAACATAAAAACTTTTCCCACTGTAGTGCACAAATCTCAAAATCCCACCATTTTTGTGTGTCATATCATAAGAAGGGAGGCATAAAGGATTAAACTTGGAACATTTTCTTATAACCACAATAGCCTGGAGCATTCTGATGGAATGGAACTGTGGGATGCAAGTCACAGGTTTTATTATTATTCATAACAATAATATTGGATGCATTTGTATAAATGTTTCTGCTTTAAAAAGATGCCAAAAACATCTTTCCCACTCTCCCAAAAGCCTTCAGCACCTACTCAACTGAACTCAAATACTTATATGTAAGTTCACCTGTTTATCAGGCAACACTTCCAAATAACAAAAAAACCCCAAATCAGATGCCATTTTCTTCACCCAAACTACTTATGTAAGTCCTTCTTCCCCCTCAAGGCAGTGATTTTGATGGTGGTTCTGAATAGGAACTAATTTGTTGCACAAAGTTACATTGTTCTTAACTTTCACACACTAATGCAATAAACCAACATGACCCAGGCACAGAAAACCTGCAAAGCTGCTCTTTGCATTATGATGGAAAATCATAAATTACTCTAGTTATAAATAAACCTACTGCTGCTGTATTGCATCAGTAGTTTTCTAAAAAGCATAAATATAGGCATTAGGTACCTCTTTGCAGACATGTTTAAAACATTTCCCTTTGTGCACTTTGACAAAATGTTCCTCTTATTTGGGTTCTGACAGTTATGTAACATAATAGACAGCATTTACAAATACAGAGAACAGCAAATGAATGGGGGCTTGCCAGGGAAGAGAAAACAGTTAAGAGTACTTAGGGCAATGCTATAGATAATTGGGAAAAAAGGATATGGGAAGAGCAGGAGCTGAAGAAGGAAGGTACTATTGAGTGACTGAGGTATGCAAAAAAAGAACACTGAAATGTAATTGCATGTGACAGAAAGAAATAGGGCCTTACCGCCTGAAGCTGAAAATTAAATAAGGTGGGTATAGAGGATAAAGGAGGTCTAAACACTAATTTTAATGATTGTGTGCATCTCTCTCTGCCTGCCTGATTTCACTGAATTAAAAATCAAAGCATAATGCCCAGGGGAAAGAAACAGGAAAGCAAACAACAACAACGGTACATATTTATGAATACTGATAAAAGATACCCTTTTGTCATTGCAGCAAAATGATTTATTCTTCCTGCCAAAACCTGCAACAAGGTTCAAAGGGGAAAGTAAGGACAGAGGCAAAGAGAAGAAAAACAGAAGGATGGAAACCATAGTGGGTCTAAGCAAGTGCTGAATAACCTTAGGAAAAAAAAGTGACAAGGAATCCAGGGTCTGTTCCTGCCCACGAGGCAGCAGGTATGGCTGAGCTCACTTGGCCCGGTGTAGGGCTGAAAGATTAATGCACAGGTATGAACAAAACATTAGCAGTGTTTGTGGGGTTAGCCCCATCTCTAGTTGCTCCTTGAGTGAAGAAATTAGGTACATTTTTTGACTCTCTAAACAAGAGATTCCTGTCAATTATTCCCATTTGCCCAACGTACTTGGGTCTGTCTTCACAAGTGAGAATTAAAGTAAGTGTCAACGAAGCAAAGATGATGACAATGAAAGAAGAAAGGGCAAGAATTTGTGTTTTACTCACACATAATTTGTGTTATTTGTCTGTGTTTTTGTGTTAAAACACAAATTTCTACAGTACCTGTAATACTTCAGAAAATAAATTCCTACATGAAAACATGTTTCAATAAATTAGTTACATACATTGTCAAGATGCTTAAGGCGTTGAGTTGCTCATTAACTTTTTAAAATAAGAAAGCTGAATTTCTTGTGAAAGACTTTACATTGTTACAAACCAAGGAAATTCCAATTGTCAAGAAAGGGTTTCCATTTACAAAAAGCACGGCAAAAGAAAATATCTGTAAATAATGTGGATTGCTCTAAAGAAATCTGAAAGTGAGTGAAAAGGAACAAATAATAATTGTTCTGTGTAAATTGATTTTCGAAGTTTCTCCTTTCCTTTTCTACAGAAACATCCCTAAAAATTGTAAGAATTACAAAAATAGGACTGTGTACCTGGGCACGTATCACAGCAAGACTCAGGAGACGCTGCATCTGTAGAAAAATTATATAACCTGGCAGAAAATGCCAGGTTCTCCTTACCTCCACTGGGTCAGGCACTTCAAGTCTTGTTTCTGGAGGAGCTTTCACAACTATAACAGTTTGGTCTTTAAGGCCACTAATTTTTCGAATATCTTGATACGTCACATAAGCTAATGTAATCACTGTTAAGGAATTTTCCATCCCAGGTTACAATACACTCAGACTATTATAAGAGGCAGAAGTCTTTGAATTATTTTTCCATTTTCTCATGCAACATAGCTCCTAGTCCAAGGTTTTCTGTTCTCTACACTGTGATTGCCACAAAGCCCTGTGAGAACTTCACTTTGGTGTAACAGCTGGGGCCACTACTCAGTGAACAAAAGGGATTCTCCATGCTGAGTGCTTCTCTCCTCCTCTATATGCAGGCAACTATGTAAGTTAAGGTTCAACAACCTGAAATTACTCACAGACTCCATGAAGCAAAATTTTTTATGCACTTGCTATCAAAATGCAGAGAGCTGAAAACCACTGAAAAAGTGTATAGGAATTTATAGATGCATGCTATAGAAGTGCATACACAGTATCATTGAATCATAGAATGACTTGGGCTGGAAAGGACTTAAAAAGATCATTTAGTTCCAACCCCTCTGACATGGGCAGGGACACCTTTCACTAGACCAGGCTGCCTAGAGCCCCATCCAACCTGGCCTGGAGCAATTCCAGGGATGGGGCACCCACAGCTACTCTGGGCAACTTGTCCCAGCATCCCACCACCCTCACAGTAAAGAATTTCTGTCTAATACTTAATCTAAACCCACCTTCTTTCAGTTTAAAGCCATTTCCCCTTCTTCTGTCACTACATGTCTTTATAAAAACTCCATCTCCAGCTCTCCCACAGGCCCCTTTTAGGTACTGGAAGGTGTTATAGGGTCTCCCTGGAGTCTTCTCTTCTCCAGCTGACAAAAATCCTAATTTCAGTTTAAATTTTAGGGGCTTTGCAAGCATAAATATATAATACATAGAACATATATAAAATATATATAAATATATAAACATTTATGCACCATTTATATATTTATATATTAATTTATATAAAATTATTTTTAAAGCCTGTTTAGGCAGCTACTTCAAACCTACAGAGTGCAGAATGTCAATTTCTGCATAAGCACGGAATAAATACGAATATTTTGCTGTTCAACATGTATTTGTCAAAATGCCAGTGTTTTGGGGGTTACTACACGGTGAAGCCTCATGTACTGATCCATGTAACTGAGGTGTCAAAGTGCTTTTGGCTGTGAAAAGAACTGAAAAATGGCCATGATCACATGCATGCAGTCCCAACTCTTTAGTTTTGTCATCTGTGAGGTACCTGGCCTAGAGCTCCAATATCTATTGCATCTATCTTGGATCAAGCAAGTCAAGAGGCAAAGTGACAGGTCATCATCTTTCACCCAAATGACTTTTACCAAAACTTTTACCACTCGTTAAGTAAGGTTTGCAAAGGCAGAGTTCATCCCCACAGGACTTAGTGCTACAAAAATTGAGAATTGTCATGTTTAGTTTTGTCTTGCCTCTGTCTCTTCAGGGATTACACCCTTAGCTTAAGGCAGTGCTGATCCTATTCCCGATGCCACTTGGTGATCTTTGGTTACAGCAAAATGTCTATGAAATCCATAGAAAGACAATGTTCATAGAGTTCAAGTACTTTTTACTGGTACTCATATAGTTATTTCCTGTCCTTCAGAACAGAGAATAAATCCACTTTATTAGATATTATTTAAACACTAGTTATTATATATAGTACTAAGTTTTCACATCAGCATTTGATAAAACGCTTTCTTGTGTTGCTAGTAGCTGGGAAATCTAAGGAAAATGACTACTGGTTTATTATGAAGGGTATTAACAGCCAAAATAAGTCATATGAATCTTATGCAATTTAGTATTGCTATTACATTAAATAATTCAGCCTAAGGTATTTTGAGAACTCATAAAGGTTTTATCTATATTTTATTATAGATTCTCTAACCAGAGGAATTGGAAACTTTGTTGCAAGTTTCAGACTAAACCAAATACCAACTTTATTTTCCTCTCTGTGCCTGTAATTTATATATATATATCAGTATAAAGTGAAATTTAAAAAAAAAAAAGGACTAAACAAGTCTGTTACCTTATCAGACTTTGTCTTCATGCCTTTATAATTTCTGAACACATAAAACTGTGGTTTGCTCTAGGCTTGGAAAAAACACAGGGCCATTGTCACTCCTTAATCAGTAAAGGTTCTTGGTTCTACTCTATGTGAACACAAATGTTAAGAGTCTCCTTCATGTATCACCTTTTCTGTTTTTTCTTTTCACATTCCAGAAGCATTACAGGTTCAAGCTGCTTAAGTAGCTTTTATATCAAACTACATTAAAACCTTTTCAACTTGTAGAAGCTTCTGATGCTTTCTTTCTATGACCATCACACGGAGGAAGTCTCCTGGTACTACAGGGCACAGCAAGGAGGCTGAGTACCCATGAGGTTTTGGGGAAAAGGATATCTCTGATTCTCTGAGTCCTCCGTTAGCAGCTTGAGGTCCAGGGTGCAGCTTTGGATTAGCTCATCCAGTTTCTTCTCTTCCTGAGTCAGCTCGGTCACCTCCTTGGTGAGGCCCTGGCGCTGCGCCAGCATCCCACCATCCTCTGACAGACTGCAGCCCCTGCAGACACACAGAAGGAAGACATCCCCTCAGCTTCTGTAAAATCTCACCCTACACCATGGGAAAAGGCAGAGACAGGATTTTACACTGCAGATCAAGTTCTTAGTCCTAAGACTAGGCTCTCCCTGAACCCATCCCTAGCAAGTCAACATAAACTACCTGTTTCCATAAAAAGCATCTTTTTATACAACAATGTATACAAAATACAACAATGCATTTTGGGGCTGCCACCAAGACGTAAGAGTTGAGTATTTCCAACTACTTCCAAAACCTTGTTTCTACCCATAGCTTAAAAAAACCGCAAGGAAGGCAGTAGGTAGAGACACATACCTAAAACTTACTCCACATGCAGAAGTTAATTAATTAATCCAGTTTTCAAACAAAACTATGGTTTCTAATTTCCCTGACAAATGCTTTTCATAAACTTTTGTTAACAGAAAAAAACAGGACTCGATTGTGTTGGAAGGCATTTTGGATGATTGCTTGGAGCAAAGTGTTAGAAGGAAAGGTGGGAGAAGAGAAACACTGCTGCCCTGTGACAGTGACATCAGCCAGCAGGGATGGAAAAGGATAATGAATACTTACATCCACTGAATGTTGTTTTTGGATTTTTTCTTAATGAGATGGATGCCTTCCAGTACATTGGTGATATCGTAAATCCTCCTTTTTTGCACCTTGAGGACCTCTGCTGCTCTGTTCAAATCTAGGACCCCATCAGGAGATTGGCTCAGCAACTGAATGAACTTCTTTGTGAGAAGGCCAAGAGATGTATCATACCGAGTCTTTTCTGAAGGAGACTTTGGAGCTTGGAAGGAAAAGGAAAAAGAAAGTTAAATCAGTTTTTTCTCATTTTGGTTCCGAAAGCAGCAACTAAAAATGAAATTATATATATTACAGTTACTTCTTTCATTTTTACTAAAGAAATCTCTCATACCTCTGCATTAAGACACAACTTACCACTACGTATTTGTATTTCAAGATGTACTTTTCCAAAAGTCACAGGTACATGAGCAAATATATTCATTTTCAAAAATGCAAATACTTCCAGTAGTCTAATAGATACATACAGCAATATTCTGCTTAGGCTTTTACTATGTGAATTCATAATAGTATTTTTAGTATCTATTTATCCTGGCAGCAAACCCAAAAAATCCCCTGTGACTCTCTTTCATCAGACTGATAGCCAGCTTTCATCAGGGTTTGATTTTCCCCTCATGTGAGATAAGTGTTTCATATGCAATTAAGCAGGACTTAGGTGTACTTCAGTGGGTGAATACAATGACAGATTCCATCAGTGTCAGACTCCACAGCTTGAGAAAACTCAAGTGAATTAGAGGAGATTGATGTAAAATATGATTTATAATCATCATTGCTCCATAACCAAGCAATGCTCAAACTGGGAGAGAATATCCATATCTTCTAAATTAGAAGTCAGCAAATGGCTTGGACCAATTTACAGTTTCCATGCACAAATGCAGCATCTATATACTTCACAGATGGGCTTTTAAGAGTTTTAATACTTGGATCGGAATGATTTCTAATTCTAAATGTTCGAGGCCTTTCTGTCAAGGGAAATGAGCCAGCCATTATTACAAGTCTGCTGGGCTGGTACATCCCAAACCCTTCATTTGCTTCCAGTATTATGCAGGAGGGAACTTGGGCTGATTTGGTGGTCTTTTTTCATGGTTTTTTTTTTTCAAAGGTCATGTCATCCATTAAACTGCAGAAGTCAGTCAAAACTGAAAATTCCACCTAAGAATGAACCTTTAGATTACCCTGAAATATTTTGAAGAATACAATGGCTTTTCAATGAAAACCAAGACATTGCATTTTTGCAAAGAGAACCAGCTAGCTGTATTTCTTTGGATAGATTCAGGGCTTGTCTGCTCTAGGAAATGCAAGATTATTCATAGAAAGGCCTGGGTTGGAAGTGGAACTTAGAGATCATCTAGTTCCACCCTCCCTGCCATGGATAGGGACACCTCCCACTAGACCAGATTGCTCAGAGCCCCATCCAACCTGGCCTTGAAACACTTCCAGGCATGAGGCATCCACAGCTTCTCTGGGCAACCTGTTCCAGTGCCTCACCACCCTTTGAGGAAAGAATTTCCTCCCAACATCTCATCTAAATCTCATTCACATTATGTACATGACCTTGTGGATTTAGAGCAAGGGTGATTGGTTTGTCTGGGGTTCAGAAAAGGATAAGAAGATCAGAATGATAATGGCGAGAAGTGACTGGAGTCCCACCTAAAATGGCTTGCACTCCTCATCATGCACCAAATTCTTCATACAGGTTTATCAATTCTGCAGCAGCATCCTATGCACCATACAGTACTGAATTTCTACAAGAATCCACTTCAGTTTAAAATAGTTTTCATATAGCTTAATGAAGTTTAGTTTCATTATATCAACTGTGGTTGTTTAACTTCTATGCTTTAAGTTTGTATCTTCAACTAATTTCACTTTTCCTATCTGCCTCAACAGAAACCAGCAGACTGGTGAGGAAGGACCCCATGGCATCTCTTGCTCTGACACCACTACCACTGCTGCCCCAGCCCTCTCCTTGCCTATCTGACTCCCTCTGCCAGCCTAACTCTCCTGCTGAAATGCCCCAAACAAGACAGCAAGGCTACAGCCCCCAGCTTCTGTTGCAAGAAGCCCACTGCCCAAGGCAATGCAGATGTGCAAAGATTAGCACTTAGAGCAACTAGGCAGTGGCAGTATCCAGAGTCCCACTGCAGCGACAGAAGGCAGCTCTGATGCCACAAAGAGCATGCAGGGCTGCTGAGGCACAGCTAGCACTCTTTGCAAATCCCTGCCCAGGGAAAACAGCCCTGGCAGCCAGCTGCTGTGACTCCAGCAGCCAAGGAGGAGGCTGGCCCCATGAGCCTTGTCTAACAACTGTGCACTCGATCCCATCACGCCGCCTTCATTGCTCAGCACCGGCCTCTCTGAGCATCCCAGCATCATGTCCTTGGCTGAAGGGGAGGCTCTGGGCAGAGAATGCAGGCTGCCCAGCAGGCAGAGGGACACACCTGGCAGCCAGGAGCCTCTGCATCCTCTTAGCAGCTCTGCAGCAACCCCTGCATGCTGCAAACCTGCTGTCCATTGCCCAGCTGGGGGGTTGAGTTTGTTGCGTACACATCTAGGTGAGGACAGCAATAAACACACTCTAAGCTAGGTAATACAGACTGGTGACAGCATGTTACGAGTTCCCTTACTTTTTGGACTATCTGGACTTCTTGTTGCAGCTCTTCCTTTCCCCTTTGGAGTCTTTAGTCCTTCTGCAAGATACTGGTGGCCACTCTCACCTAGCTCCAGCCTTCGTTTTGCCTGTTAAAACAAAAGGTTTTTTTTAATTGCTGGATTGTTAAAGTATATTTCACTTTATCAAACACAGTATTGGGACTATAGGAAAGGCAGAGTGGTGAACTTTTCACAGCAAGGTATCAGTACAGGTTCATAGCCCATATGCATCACAATGGAATCCAAATATTTACTGGAATCCTAAGGCAGACTTAAATGTATCACTTAAAAGCTAGGCTGATGAGGTTTTTTATTTAAAAATTCAGCAATTTTTTCAGATTTGAAAAGCTGAGTGACAATTGCATGGTGTATTTCAGTCTAGTCTGGACTTTCTTGAATAGGTATGAAAGATTTTGGACTCAAGTTGAGAACATTTCATTTAAGAAAAACAAAGCTTCTCAAGTACCCACATGTATGAACCCACAAAGCTACATTTCCTTTGAAAAACTCCTTATATCCATCTAAGTTTGTGCAAAAGTAGTGCTAGTGCAAGTTATATTTCTCCCCTCACTATCTGAGAGGATGGCTTTGAGGGGACGAATAATTTCCACTACTGTGAACTTCCCACCAGTGAAATACATGACACAACACCAAGAGCAGCATCAGACAAGTCTTGTCCTCTGCCTCTCAAAAACTTGTCCTCATTGAAAGCACAACCACTACATTTATTTCACATTAACTAGCACATGTGCTGCCTAAATTAAAGTAAGGTGGAGCAAAAGTGGTATTAGACAATGCCTGAAACTCAGCTAAATATTGCATTCAGCTCAAAGGAAACACATCTTGAATAATGAAAATAGTGAATGAAACCATTAAACTTTGCGACACATAGACAAACTGCAATGAATACCACCACCAATATGAATTCTCTTCCTAGACAGAAACACAATATACTATCTTTGGAAACAATTCTATACCCTTCTCTGCCACTCAGGTTACTGAAATTAAATCAGGGGATACTTGTTATCCTAACAATAGAAAGCTCATTACCTGGAAGACACAGGAAAAAGAAGAAAAAGAAGTTTTATGTCTTATCAAGTTTAGACAAATAACTGTTTCTGAAGACTGTTGTTTATTCAGTTAGTTATTCAGTTAGTTAGAGTAATTCAGAGTACATTATTTGCTTGTTTTTTAAGATTCACCCCACAGGGCTGGATAATACCTAACTCCTCAGTGAACCAAGACAAAACATACATTCTGCTATGCAGTTGGAGACAGGCATTTCTGTATTGTGGATTTGTCTTATGCATTTTGCTTTGGGTCTGTGACCAACAGAAGGCTCTAAATAAATTCATTTATATGCATTTATTTATGGATAGCTAAATAACATCTTTCTGTTGGACTCTGCTTGCAAACCTCAAACTTATTAAAAGGCAAGTTAAAGCACATGAAACTCATACAAGCCCATGGTGTAACAGCACGTGCAGATCACCCAAGCCAGTCTTCTCTGAATTTTGTGTGAAGGGGCATAAAATTCACTGGCAACAGGGCAAAACTGAACTGCATCCTTCTAACCAACACAGGCACTACACTCCCAGCAGACCACTGCTGGCAGCTCCTAATAGCATGAAACACCTCTGCTCCGTTCAGCTCTGTAATCCAAGGACACAGATTTCTAAGAGGTCAAGTGTTAACAAAAACATCCAGCTAATATGTTTGGCAAACGTAATTGGATTAAATTAAGATTACAGCTATTCCACAGAGAGAAATACATTTCACACTTTTTTATATAAGTGTTTTTCCACCCTGAGAACTGTAAGAGCAAAGGAAGGAGGGGTGGAAAGGGAACAATTCAGGGCGTGGGAAGACTAGGCCAAAGGGATACAATTAAAGATAAAAGAGAATCTCAAAACCAGGTGTGAGAAGGAGGAGCAGTGCTTAAAACATAAAATCCAGAGATTTGCAGCTCTCTCCATCAGAAGAGAAACTTAGGTTTGGATTATACATCAAAACCTTTTGTCTCAACTTGTTTGCAAGACACAAACAACAGTATTTTGCCTCTGCTTTTGTGGTTAAAAACTTTTTTTTTAAAAAAGTTTTTCCCGTGAACTTCAAATAATCAGAGAGAACACAGACAGCATCCTTTGGCTGCCCAGAGCAGCAAAAGCCCACCTGCATGCGCTGGGGCTGGCACAAACACCACACTCTTGTCAGGCTCACCAGCACAGCACAGCTACAGACATTGTAGGGCTAGTGAAAAATATACCACATGACAGAGAGATCTCTACAAGATAGCTGGTTTTTAAGGTACAAAGCACACAGGAAACCTGAGAGATATATAGAACTAAATATTTTACTGGAATTTAAAAGATCCTGATTGCTGACAGGCAATTTTAGGAAACCCTGAGGAATGTTTCATTTCAGGCCAGATGTTACGCGACACTCAGCAAATGCTCGCTTCCCCTTCCTGTTTTACAAACTTCATAACTGATAAGATGCAGGACTGAAGTGGTGTATTCTCTCAATTTCTTCTTTCATGAATTACAGACTAAAGATTTCCTAGTGCTGTTTTGTTTGCACTAGAGATCCTTGGTGACTCACAGTTTCTCTCCCATCTTCAAAATGATTCATGGTGCCTTCTGATATCTGGCTTCTCTTCAGAAATCTCAAGATCTGTGATCAGCAGAATAAGTGGGCCTTTTAAAAAAACCTCTTGATTTGTGTCACTTATTTTTGCTACAGCACTGTATTCATTATTTGCACTATTTATACAAATTAGTATTATTTGTCCTTATTGCATTACTTGATCAATCATAGCATGCACAACCATCTGACATGGCAAGAGGGATCTGCTAAGAAGTAACAAGCCAAAGGATGCTAGCACAAAGCATCCCAAGAGACTCTTCCAGCAAGAGACACAAAAGTAACAGGAAAGCATCCCATTAGGCTAAGCCAGACACCTACCTGACCCCTTGGTCCAGATGTAAAAATTAAGGCATCAACTTCTTTAACTCAAGTTTCTCTTCTAATACTATGAGCAATCCCTGATATGGATACAATTACAGACCCATTGTTCAGTGCAGACCACTAAAAACTGGTGGTACCTTGAGTACTATGTTTGCCCTTTTAGCTTCAATCCCCATTTTTTAAAACAAAAAAAACTAAACCCAGATAGCTACCACAATCAACATCAGAGGCAAACCCACAAGAATGTCTTTCATAAGAACACCTGTCTCTAAAAGAAAATAGTTTAAAAAACTCCCAGGATAAGCTAAGTATAGTACACAGGACCTGATGCAATTTACTTTTACAATACTCAGTCTCATGGAATTCAAGAGGAGGTTGGAGGCTGGTTATGCTTAACAGAAGAGAAGGAGCAAGTGTAGTATTGATTAATTGATAAAAGGGGTGGACAAGGTGCAAATGGAAATTATAGCCCATTCCCTTTAATGGGCTGGTTGGACTTCACAGCTTCCTGGGTCTATCAGGTTGCTGACACTACCTCTTCTGCATCCTCCCTCCATCCCTGCTCTCCTGGTGCAGGCAGCACCTGATTGATATGTCCTCACCAGCCCCCACAGAAGGCTGGTTCAAGAGGTCCCTACCAGCAGCAACTTAGTCCTACGCCAAAACAGAAATGATTTTTCTGCCGGGTTATCCCTTGTGGGTGATGAGCCTGCACTGAGAGCTGCTGAGGAGAAGCAGTGTGACACCCACCCATGCCCCTTGGGGCATCAGCCTGACATTTGAGCAGCTTCACTGTCATGTCACACAGCAATCAACTTCAGTTCCTGGGGAAAGAAACCGGCAGCAATTAGAAATAAAGAAAAAGTTTCAGGGTGTTACCTTGTACTAGTGCTAAGCATCAGGTTAGAGCCAGCACAGGGTTTGGTCAAGATAGCAGAGCACGGTGCCCAGGTGCAGCAGACATCAGTTTTTGAGGATTGTCATATCCAACCAAAGCCTTAGTTTCTCTGAGAATTGCATTTTTGAGGGAAGAAGCAGTAAAACACTCTCCAATTCTTTCCAGTGATAAAATCATGGAGAATAACTTCACCAAACTATGCACACTAAAATTTGTCCTGCTAGATGTGTCTCTCAGCTTTATTACTGGATGCAAGTTAGTTGCACTGTTTGCAAGAGACAACCTAAGAAAAATTACATTACCTGTGCTACCTCTGAAAATCTTTTGTCTGAAATACTGTTGCACCCATTAGGCTTCAGCAAGCACATAACACTCGTCGGAATGATCTGAGTTGGGCATAGTCTACTACCTCAAAACCCTAAATTTAAAGTCATTGGGGAAAGTGCAGTCAGTGCATTTTCATTACAAGTGTGAAGCGCCAAATTCCACCTCAAACTCCTGTCACAGCTCTTGGGCCTCCCAGGCTCTGCACATCCCATCTCCTTGGAGGTTCTGACATCTATCAACACCCCCTGCACCACTAGCAGGTTTTCAAGGTGTATTTCAGGAGCAGCAGTCTGATTTTAAATACAGAAGGACAAAAGTTGACCTCAGAATGAGAACAAAAGTAACCTGGGACAAAGCCTGCTGAGATGGGGACAGAAGATAAAAACTCATTCCAAAGAACAGTGGGATGAGGAGCTGAAAAAACTCCAGTTTATGGTTGATTGGGCTGGAAAAAACGGGAAAATTGGAAACGACCAAGCATGGCAAGGAATAAATTGTTTGTATTAAGTGATAGCTGACGGTGAATTAAGCAGCAAGTCAGAGAAACGTGTCTCAGAGCTAGGAGTAAGATGGGCGAGTTAAGCAAGGGATGATGACTAAGCCTGGCGTAGTCTCCAGAAGATATTACAATTGCTAGGGGCAGATAAAATGGCAGCTTTTCTGTGTGTCACCACAATGCTGATACTACTGGGGAGGGGATGCAAGCCTTTCCAGCGAGCACAGATAAATTTTGACTGCAGCAAGGAAGCCGTAGCATAGGTTCTTTACTAATCCCCACACACTTTGCACAGGCTTTCTTCCACATTTTCTAAATTAAGCAGTCACTTAAAAATAGAATTTAAAAGCTGAGGTTCTGGAGGCATGAACTCTAGAAGGCTGTTCCAGAGGTCAGGAGCTGCAGAGAAGAAAGCAAATATATTACATGAAAGGGTAAATTAAACTGGAGCTTGATGAGGAAGGAATACAGAGAGGAATACAAGGAATATAAAGAGAGGAAGCAAAGGAATGAAGACACCTTGGGGTGAATGCAGAGAAATATTCATACACTAAGGAAATGTCTGCACTGAATGAAGGGATACAGGCTGAGCATTTAGAACACACTCAAATGAACAAACCCTGGTATGTGGAGAGCCAGTGTCTGCCAGAGGGCTGCACCCAGCTGAGGGCACAGCAAACATTCAGGAAGACTGGAAAGCAGGGAGAGGCACAGAGAGGAAAGCAGAGCTCTCAGTAAGAAACGGGCTCAGCTCTGCTGGTCAGCTCTCAAGCATAGAAACACCCAAGGTCAGCAAAGAGATGCAAGAGGAGCTTCAGAGTTCAAACTCCTACTGACAACTCATTTCGTACCCACTGCCTCATTTCTCAACAGAAATAAAGTTGCAGCTCAAACTCCTGGAAGGGAGAGGGATTTCCATCTTCCATGAAGAAATATTCACCCCAGTGGTCCACATACAGATATCAGTAATTTGTACCATACTACTCTTGGTTTCAGTAGTTAACTCTGACAGTATAAAACATTTAAGAGGAGGTTTAAGGAAAGAATAAGAAAATAAAGAAATAGCTAGGAATTAAACTATTTGCACGTAAAAGACAACAAAGCACGTCATTAAGAGGAAAGTTCTGTAAGTCCTCTCAAGTCTTCCCAAAGTATTACTTCCCTATGAAAAGCAGGCAGTCCCATACAGAGGAATCAGAGGAACAAGACCAGGAATGGCACTTGTAATGAAAACATAACGTCAAAATTTTTTGTTTTACTCACAGCCATTCATAAGACTGAGGTAAAAGAACACAAACAGATATATAAAAATAGTGCCTTGAAAATTGAATAGACTGTAAAATCAACACAAGGTAGAAATAAATAATTTCAGGAATCTGAAATAATAGCTACTTATTCATCAGGATTATTAGTTGAGTGACAAGCAGCTTGTATTTAAAGTAAAATTTAAAGAATCTTTTTAAAGCAAATGAAAACACAGTTTACAGAAATCATCCTGATCATTCTAATCCAACACAAAAGCCCCTAATTGTCTTCTCATGAAACAGCAACTCTATTTTAAAAAGGACTAAAAAGTACTTTGTATAATAGCAATTTCTGTTTCCTAAGTTATCACCTTATTTTTCAGCTTATTATGGTTTTGACTGAGGAAAATTCTTCTAGATCTTATATTGAAATTATTAATTCAGCTACAGTCAAACTCATTTTAATGTAGATTAATATTAAAATAAAATCCTTTTTTATGTCTTAATTTGGTTTATAATTCAATAAGAGGCATGTCACAATTGCCAAATCAAGTGACATTCTGATCTTATGCAGCCCCTCCCCATTATGTATTTGACACTGAGGGCTGAAGGCTGATATGTTACTCTCTTGAAGTTTCTTTCAAGGCCTAATTAAACCATCCTATTTCTATCGATTTTTCCATTTTCATGATTCCCTCAGAAGTATCCAAGAGTCAAGGAAGCCATGAACAGTAAGCACTTATAGATGAAACCACACCACTTTTATTTAGCTCCAAAAAGTTAAAACGTGGGCGGCCAACTTTCAGCAGCAAATTCTTGCTTGAAAGTGGGACCCGAGCCAGAGGAACCGAGCGGTGGCTTTCCCTTCTCAGGAAAGGAAGAAGCAATGCAAGTGCCATGAGTGCCTCCCAGTCGCTGCTGCAGAACATCCCACAAAGCCATTTCTAACACCCACAGAAAGGAATACATCAGCATTCAGGGATGCTCAGCAATTTGAGCACGGGTAGCTTGCTCCCGTGGTAGATGCGCTGCGCATCGATGCCACCTCAGCGAGGCACTTCACACTCTCATCTCCAGCCTGGCTGAAAAGAAGAACATTTTCAGCTGCTTTTAAATGGAGCACAATGGCCTGAACCAAATGAAGAAAGTACTGAAATGCAGCAATGAAAAATGGTGGTTTCTCCCTACACCTGCACAGTGGGTTATTTTTACTGAAGCATGATTATAATCTAATGTACTAAATACCTTTGATTTTCATCCTGATATCTCATGTGACCTGGCCTGCCCTCTGGTCAGATTATCTCATGGCCAACACTAACATAATTCTGATACCAAGGTAAGTGGACAACCCTATTTGACACAGCTCCATTTTAGGCTCATAGGTCTACTAGAATGCCATGGGACCAGCCCCACACCCCACCAGACTTGTACTCAGTATAGCAGGCAGTGGCAAAATGTGTGGCTTATCTTGCTTTCCTACTCTGCTGCAGTACTTCATATTTTCTTTGCACTAAAAGAGGAAGGACATTACAACGGTTGTGCAAGACATAAACCAAAGCACAAGCCACGTTTCTGGCCTCAAACCAAGAGAATTACACCTATGCTGCATAGGAAATGAATCATCTGAGATCTCTCTTATTGCAATTTTTCCACCAAATACGAAACAATTACTTCTTACTGGAAGCAATGGCTTTGCACTCTACTAAGGTTGAAAGCTCCAGTTACCACTTCATGTTGAAATATGAAAAGTTGCTTTCGGGAAACTGCACCCAGTTTTTATCTCAACTGCTAAACTGCCCAAGGTGAGGAGTTCATGTGTCCCTGGGCAGTCCTGAAACACCTCCAGGCAGCCCCTTCATCCCCACAGCTGCCAGGGGCTGAGCTGCACCTGCTTGGTTATGGTAGAAACTGTGGAGACAAAACTTCCAGAAAATGTAATGACAAACACCCCACACTCGCACGCAGAAGCGCAGCCAGACTAACCAGCATGTGGGGCGTGGAATCCTGCCCACAGATTTTTGGGGGTGTGCCTGGATGCAGCAGGATCATTTCCCTCCCATTCCCTGGGAAGCATGGCCTGGGTGGTAAGGATGGACCTGTCACTAGCAGGCTTTAACGCCAGCCTCATCCTACAAACTGGTGTCAAAGCTCCCAGCCCATTTGCCTACCCCATTCCCAAAGACACCACCTCAGCAAGGCTGCTGCCTCCAGAGCAGAGCTCGGGGATTTTCAGTTGTGGTTCGCATCAGTGATTTCTCACCACGCACATCCTTTGAAGAAAACGAGATTGTCACAGAACAGGCCTGATGCTGAACTTGCAAACTCACCGCACAGCTGGGGGGTGTGGGGAACACGATGGGACACAGAGAGGGGACGGGATGAGACAGCAGACCAGCCATGTAAGAGGTTTCTTGGTGTATTTTCTTTATATTGCATTTATATGTAACAGTTCCACCAACATGGGTCTGCTTTTTATGTTACCCATGGAGATCAAAGTAAGCCAAATTAGGAAGTGATAGTTCAATTCACATGGTGTATGATAGGGCACAACATCTCAGTGTGGCTTCAGAACTGCTTGCAGTATTTCAGCCCTTCAGGAGAATTTCAGCCTCCTGAATAGCAAGACTAAAGTTGAACTGGACCAAGGCAAAGAAATCTTTCTTATCATTTTATGGTTGGCCCCAAAGAAAAACTATTGCAAAGCAAATCAGTCTCAGAATACATCCTAGAGAAATTTTTTCTTTGTATTTAAGGATTATTTTTTATTTTAAACGTCATTAACTTCAAAATAAGATTGCAATTGGATTTGTTTCACTGAGTGGCTTCCACTCTATGTGTGGAAATTAGCACAGCTACTTAGAAAAGAAAAACTTGCAAACACTGTCAGTTGTCTGCCAAATTGTCTATTAAACAAACAAGCCCTGAGACTGGGGGAGGAAGGACACTGAGAGCTGGAGAATATAATAGGATGAACTTCCTGGTAGGAAATTCTAGTAAATGCCATGGAGCATTAGATAAACAGGCTAAAAATTGGTAGCAGCATTCCAAGCACATTTATTGACATAGGAATCAGGAAAATTGTTATTCCTCACTTACAAAACATACAGAATATAGTGACAAACCTCTCTAGGAAGATGTAATTAGTAAGACTGGATACACACAAAGTGAAAAGTGAGGAGAAAGAGGAGCACTTCCAAAGCCACACCAGTGCTATCTCAGTATAGGTGCTCTGTAATGGTGCAAGATCGGGCTTGCTTTACAAAGTTCACTCACTAAACTGCCTGCCTAAGCCACAGCATCTTGAGCTTTGTTTTCCTTGGATATAGGATACCTACAAGAGAGGACGACGTCTGTGGAATTTCACAAATGAAGTTTCTGGAGTGCAAGTTTTCATGTCTACACATGTCTGCAGTTCGCAATGTCCCACCCTGGCACCCCAAATCTTCCTGTACTCCATACAAAATACCCATACCAAGTTCTACCAGAGCAGTGCCATGGGACTGCATCACTTGACTCACTGAGAGGTGATTCACAGGGAGCCAACAAAGCTGTACATTCTTTCAAAAATTAATGACACAAAGGATACGTATGTAAACACTCCAGAAACTATAGAGAGCTAGAAACTAGAAAGTAACAAGTTTAAAATACTCAGGTGCACATGAGCATTGGTGTTGGGTATTCACATCCCCAAAGCAGGTGAATCCTTCCTTAAAAAAGGTTAACACCAATCTTGACTCCATATTTTTAATTCACTGCCTCAGGTACAATGGCTCTTACATTTACATCTACCTACTTTTTCAATTAATGTAATTAGTAAGGAGAAGTCAGATCTTAAGTAGCAAAACCTTTTAGTTTGAAGTACTTTCTTAACCCAGTTCCACCCAAGTATAAAATCATACAGCAGGATTCCCCGAAAGTAATAAATGGACTTTGAATCTATTTAGGGTGATAAAAATATTATCTAGTTTCCAAAGGTCACTGTGAAAGCTGACAAAAATATTCAGAAGACTCAGGCAAGATGCAATGATTTGCATTTACAGAATCAGACAATGAGAAATAACGTGGGATCCTAAGCACTTACTGTAACACAGGATAGTTCTGTACATTATGTAAATTGTGACAGTGTTAGTTCACTTTAAGGGAGTCTCAGCATTGTTCAAACAGATTAACCCTAATAAGTTATTTTTGCACCTACAAGTAACTACAACGCTGACTTTGCACAAGAGATCGATTTATCATTCGCAAGTTAATTAAGTATAGCTTCAAAATTAAGTTAATTAAGTATAGCTTCAAAAATTAAATTACCAGCATTGTATATTAAAAAAAATCCTTACATAACCTTGATGAAGTTAACACAATAACCTCTTCCACATACCAAACCTCAGAGTAACAAAAATAAATAAAAAGTGCCCAAGAAACAGGAAAACACAGTTTACATATCCAAAAGTAGCTATTCCTAGAAGCAGTCAGAAAGGAGGCTCCAGATTAGCAGAAAGTCACAGAGATAGATAAAAGATTATGAGAGAGCAAGGGAGAGAATCACAGATAGCTGGGCCCTAAAGACCCCAGTTACAGCTGACAGCCTCCTCCACCCTAGATCTGGAGCTGCCATCAGAAGGCTTCCATTCACAGCACATTTCCTTGACTACAAACTGAACTTGGTTTTCACCTGGCCGCGGTTGCTAAACTCTAGAAACTGATGACTTCCTCCCTCCCTCCCCACATCAAGGTAGGCAGCTGCTGCATTTACTTTTATTGCACAGGTCAGTTTGGCAACAGTTTAGATGGCTGAAATGGCACAGAGGTAGCCAAGTTCCTGATGTTTTAAATGCTGTGTAATGTCACAAAGTACAACTAATCCACTGAGCTTTCACTGTGATGCACATTCCACCTTGGCAGTATTTTATCAATCCATCAGCCACACCATGGAGCAGAACAACCTGAGAGTGCTGGCAAAATGACAACAAACTGATTTCAATAGGAAGCTTTACTTATTCTCATTGACAGAGAGGGAATAAAAAAAGACAAGATGGTAGCAGGCCTTAAGTGAGGTGAATGAGGGTTGGTAGACTAAATAATTTTATTTTTCACATTTAGGAAAATTCTGTCATGCACAGAACAATCTAAAACAACTGATGTGACAGCCTAATTTACAGGACATCAACCAAAACAGATGGTTTTCCAGGGAGTCACAGGTAATGAATTTCTAGGGAGAAAGACATTAAAGTTGCTGTTCTTTCTCAGATTATATAGGATATTTTCAAAAAGTTATCCCTTTTGGCTTTGGTGAAGCAGAAAATCTTCAGTCATTGTGTCAAACAAGGACTTGCACCCATGTGAAAACTGACCCACACCAGACACAATCTGTCCCTTCTACTTTGTCTTCTTTACAATGTATTTCCTAAACTGAACACCTTGAGATGACTTCTCCAGAAAAATTAGTAGCACCCTGAAGTCTCAAATTTTAAAATTAAATGAATTTGCATTTTTCTGTCTAATCTACACTTTGATGAAAGAAAAGAATCTGACTTTCTAATATCACCTCCTACGTATCACAGACCCCAGTTGCTGTGCTATTGTAGCCAAGGACAAGAATGCAATTTTAGAATCTTTGTTATGAAAATGAAATGAACAAGCACCTGTAAGGAAGTACCATAAACACAGTTGCTCCTACTAAAAAGCAAGTAGAAGGAGTTGCTAACCTCAAGGCTGTTCAGAGTTGAAATTACAGAGCATAACTCTACAGAGAAATTACAGCAAAACAGTCATTGTATCAAAACTGGAAGGCATGAACTCAGTCTTTTCCCCTCACTTAAAAAAAGCTAATTTCCACTTTGAGTTTGCATTGTTCAAGCCTTCAATATTAAATTCTCCATGTGCTCAAGTTCAACAGCTTAAGAAGTCCTTTAACACTGGAATCATCTCAGGGAGTGGCTGAGGTGGGAAAGCACCTCTGGAGATCATCTAGTCCACCTACTGCTGCTCAAAGAGAAGGCAACTAGGACAGGATGCTCAGGGCTGTATTCAGTTGGGTTTTAATATGGCCAGGGAATGCAACTCCACAACCTAAGGGACCTGTTCCAGCATACCTTTACTGTATAATCTTCTGTTTAAATGGATCTTCTTAATTTCAATTTTTGCCCATTGCCTTTCATCCTGTCATGGCCACCAATGAGAATAGCCTGACTCCATTTTCTTCACTCTCTCCCATCCTCTCCAATGTTTAAACACCTCCAGGCTCAACAGGACCAGCTCTCTCAGCCTCTTCTTCTATATGAGATGCTCTGAGGCTTTAACCACCTTCATAGCCCCTCACTGGACCTGCTCCAGGCTGTCCATGTCCTCTAATAGTGGGGAGCCCAGAACTGGACCAGCATGTCAGCTGTGTCTCAGCAGGGTTGAGCTGAGGGAAAGGATCTTCTCACTCTGCAGGGCTGCTTTACACCAGGTTTGTCCCAGCCCGTTCTGGTACCTGGAATTATTCCGCTGCAGAGGCAGAACTTTGCACTTCCTTTTGCTGAACTTCATGAGGGTCCTGTCAGCCCCTTCCTCAAGCCTGTCCAAGTCCCTCTGGACAGCAGTGCAACCATCAGCTGTATCAACTACTGCCCCCAATTCTGCATCTCCTACCAGTCAAGTCACTCCTTAATATTAATTTCATAAGCAAAATATTGTTTAAGTTGCACTGAAGGACATTTTCTTCAGACCTCAAATAATTCATGCTGCCCTGTTTAACAGCATCTTCTAATTTCAAGATCTTTCCCTTACAAATACCAGTACTGAACCACATATGTTATTTTAGGTGTCAGTCACACCAAAACTGTTGACTGAGGCAGAAGTATCCCCACTCTTGTTCATCTTCTGTATGTGCCAGGATGCAAACCTCAGTGCCATCACCTCTCAGCATTGTGCTGGAAGCTGGTGTGCAATTGCTTGTCCACTACAGACTTCTCAGAAGTGCTGCTTTCCAGGATACAGGCCCCCTTTCATAAGGCATGGCTTGCATTCCCTGTGCTCTGGCATACAACTTTGCCTTTTGCTGTGTTAAAGACACAGTGTGTCTGAATGTGCCTACAGAGCAAGTTGTGAGAGCTCCACTATCATTTGCTATTCTGCCTGCAATTACTATCAGTAACAGTTTTTTTGTTTACTTCTGTGACAATGATGAAAGCACTCCATAGTATTGGGATTAGTGCAAAAACTCACTGGAACTGAATCAATCAAAAGGATCCTTTTCCTTCCACTTAGCCAATTTTTTAAACCAATTTCATATTGACAGTTACTTTTGTTAATCAAAATGCTTTAAAAATTAAATGTATTTTCTATCAGCCTCATTCACATGTCGGACAGCTGTACCTTTGTTAACTTCCAGCTTTTGGCAGGAGAAGGGTGAAGGTAGGAAGAGCTGGCTGTGGGATACTGCTGGTGAACACTTTTGGAAACATCACAGGTACTCTTTGCAGTGCTGTATACAGAAGAATTCCATCCTCATAATTGCACACTCTTTAAACCCTACAGAAAGGTTTATTTCAGGACTATTGGCCATCCCAAGTATTCTGGAAGTTTTAGAGGTGCTGGCACAAGGCTGGAAAAGCGGAACATTAGCAGAGGGGTAAAAAAGACAACACCTGAATTGAAAGCAGAAATTTGTGCATCTCTTAATGAGCTTTAATTTCTATTCATTGTAGCCTGAAGTTCAGAGAAAGTCCATTTGGTTTCTTGCACTGAGGCTTTCCCCCTCTTTCCCTTTCTGCTACCTGCCCTGCTGGACAACCATGCAGCTATTAGAGCTATCCTGTAGGCAATGGACAGCTAAATGGGCTTTTCCAGAAGCCTGGGGAAGTCTTCCAGTGGAATATAGCACTAGAATATCACCTATTAAAGGCTGCACTAAAAATTCCTTTCTTTAAATAACATTGAAGAGAGAAGAAATCTATCTACTCAATTCAGGCCCATGGATTCCTCCCCAATGGTACCTTAATCTGTTCAGAAGATAAATGACAATGTGGTTTAATTGTGCCTTCTTCACAGAAGCCATAACTTTCTCTCTTATGATCAGTACACCTTGATCCTTTTCATTTTCAAATGCAGTCCCACTTATGAGTCATCTTTCCCTCCTCTCACACACACTTTTCAGTCTCTCCTCTTCATCCTTTTCCTCTTGTTTTAGTAAAAGCTGTAGGTAGGGTGAACTAAAATAGCAAGTTTCACAACTGGACATGAGACATCCTTAAATTTAGATCAAATAAACCCTTCAAAAGTACACGAGAGCTTTCCATCCAGACAGATTTATAAAAGCTACATATAATTATGGAAAGGAATAGGAATAAAAATAGCCTGTGGACGATGCTCTCTCTCCAAAATATATGGATAGGAAGGAGGACAGCCTTGTTCTCTTAGAAGCAGGAGAAAAGGTAACTTGAGGCAGCCGTAGGAAGCCCCCACCAGCCTGCAGGCTTGCTAGATTGCTAAAAACCCTTAAGCATTATAGATTCCCATAGAAACTCTCATTTTCTACACGAATCATTTTCCCAACCCTAATTCCAAACTATAATCAAACTGTAAAGCTAAGCTTACCGCAGAAAACTTGACTACATCTCACTATCTGAGACTGCAAGCTCTTATCCAAGCTAAAGCAAAGACAGGCTTGGATGAAACCTGCTTTGCCAGTCATCAGTTTGTCTTGGAAGTCTAAAATTCAAGAAAACACAAAAACCTGTTGTTTTGCCTTGACATCCATAACTCCTACCCTTTCAACAGTTGATGATAGCAGCAAGAGTCGTCTTACTCCCGACTTTCCTCCCACGCTTTGCCCTGGCAAGGAGCCCTCACGCACTCTGTCCTGACTTGGAACGAGCTCTGCAGCCTGGTCCTACGCTTTCCACCGCAAACTGGAAATTTTGTGTCCACTTCAGGTAAATACGTTTTACTGAATTAAATACAAGAAAGTAAATATGGCAGAGTTACAGTGCTCCCTGTGTAAAACACTGACTTCCAAGATAAACAGGAATGCTACACAGCTTTTGCATATTGCTATCCTGCAAGCGTTTCAATGCACAATGGTGCTAAAGAAAGTATTGGGAGAAAGATGGAAATTTTGGCAGCTGCTTGGGGGGAAAACTGAGGCTACTGGCAGTGGGCAGCATGTGTAAGGACTGTGAGATAAACACATCAGACCTTTTTCTCAAGTAATCAATAACTAAATAGTTCTGTTTGAAAACAGACAACAGATTAAAGTGAAACTCTTATTTCACAGCCCTGTGAGTTACGGGCTGTCTCCAGAGTTAGTTCCACACTAGTTGAGTTGGTAGTGGAGGTTTACTTACAAAAACAATTATACACCTTCTTTTAAGCCACAGCTGAAATTCAGCAGTATATTCTGGTCACAAAGGCATGATTCTGCTGTAGCATGGAATAAGCAGGGCCCTGGATGCTCTTGCTGCCATGCAGGCTGGCTCCACCTCACCATTTGAGGGGCAGAAAGGAAACTTTGCTATGAGTGCAGTCACAAAACTCAACCTTCCTCGGCCAACTTTGCATGTGACTGGCATTCATTACCACCCATCTGACCAGAAGCCCTGTGAGCCCTACCACCTTCATAAGCTACACAAGACAAGACCCTTGGCTGTGGCTGCTGCAGCTGTTGATTGTAAAAGTGACCCCCAGTGGCTACCTCCAAGGATTCTTTGATCTTTCATGCAAGACCACAAATCCTTTACTTTCACCTATTAGCAATCAGTCACATTAAAGCCCTGTTTAGAGCTGTACCTGTCAGACTGTACCTGCCAGAGCAGCACAGCCTGTCTTTCCTCTAGAGGTATACCCTGATAGCAGTGATTGCTGAGAAAACCTCCAGTATTGCGAGCTCACTACATGCATAACTTCTAGGCACAAATTACATTTATACCTTCACCTACTTCAGTGCCAGCCATCAGACTGTAATTAAATTACACGTAGCCCGGGAGCCTCAGTCAGGGACTGGAAGACAAGCGTACAAGCCATGATGCAAACAGCACTGAGCAGATTCCCAGTTTAAGCAAATACAGCTTTCCTCCACGAACTGAGGATGTTTTCAGCCATAATCACCCCTCCATGTGCTCACTGCCCGCTTTACTGCCCCCAAGCCCTTCAAAGCTGGAGATGGGGAGAGCGTGCGAGCTCCCTCCAGCCCTTGGGCACTGCTGGCCAGGCTGTGGCAGCTGCACGCCCTCGGTAACCCAAGCAGTGAGCAGCGGTACAAAAGCTGCCTATTCCTTTGCGGAGCCATCTGTTAGGGTTTCGTTCCGCGCAACCCCGCTGGCTTCTAGGAGATGCTGAGCTCACACACACAGCGAGGCTCTTGCTCTGCTGCCACCCCAAGCAAGCGTCCTGTGCGTGGGGAGAGGGCACGGCCGGGGGAAGCCTCTCCCAGCCACCTCCATCCTAACCCCAGCTGGGCCAGGGAGCTCCCTGTGCTGAAAACTAATCACCCAGCCAGTGTTAGCTTTCAGCTGGAGCAGTCCCCACTCCGACCAGCACAGAGAGGGACGAGGGCAGGCGCCACAGCAGAGAGGGAGGGAGGGCAGCATGACCCTATCTGTGGCGGCGGCAACCTGGATTGCTGCAAGCTGACTGTGAAACCACATCCCCAAAGGATCTCCCCAGCACGGTTCAAGGAAATCCCCTCTGTCATGGGAAGCACTTCTAGTAGCACAGACCTGGTTCCAAAATCATCCTTTCCTTCCCATCCCATGAGGCAATTAAGGCTGCACTGCCTGTGAGAGGATTAAGTTTCATTTCCAAGAATGTGCAGATAGGAAACAGCAGGATATTTTAGTGTCCAAGACAGACAGCCATTCCCGTGCTGCTGAACTGAATGAATACAGCATGTTGGTCTAGGGCACAATGGTGAGGACCAATGGGAAGACCTCTATCCCTCAATAACCTCCTGCAGAAACCCATCATGATTGAATCATTTTGCATTTCAATCCTGGCATGAAGCAAGTGACCACCTGACAGATCTTGACGTGGTATTTAATCCTCTTCTCCATGTTACTGTCTTCAGAAATACCCAACTGTCTACCAAGCAGCACAACTGCTTAACAGCATGTGACTCTTTAAAATGCTGAAAGCAAGTTTTAACATATCTACCCTAAAAGAGTATCCTCAAAGTGTAACAAGGAAACTGGAACCATCAGTTAGGAATATTATCACTCTTTGCTCACAGCAGAAAACAAGGAGAAAAAAGCTAATCAAATACTACCACCTTTCTTCCCCTCTGCTATTGCTTCTAACATTGACCACATTTGTGGTTAAATGCAGGGAGTCAAACTTCCTACAAGCAGTGTTGTTACGGTTCCAGATTTCCACTGTGGTTCAGCTGTATCACAGCTCTGGGAAGGCCAAGTGGTGTGTGCTCAAACCGCCACCTTCCCTTGTTCGGGTGAAAAAATTCCGTATTGCGACTCTGAAAGGTTCTTTACCCGAATCACCTCGCTGGCCTGCCTTCCAAGATTAAAGATCTTAATAGTGAACTTAAAAAAACACATCGTGGAAATTGATATTTTGGATAAGAATGCTTAGTGAAAACACTGATGCAATTTCATCATGCTACAGGAGATGCACGTAGCCAGTTCAAATGTACCTCCCATTAAGACAATACTTCTAATTAAAGGTTCTGGCTGAGAAGATCATTGCACCTGCTCCATGCTGGGGCTCATGCCCACGCAGCCATGGAGAGGCACTCCAAGATGAGGCAGAGCAACAATGAGGACAAAAAGCATCAGCTCTCAGGGAGAGGTGAAGTACTTGTAGAGGTACTTCATTACTCACATGCATTACTCTGCAGCAGAAGGACCAATACATTTTCATATGATTTGATCAACACTAACCAAAGAGACTGGGCTGAATCTGGACAAAGAATCTGGTCTCAGCTTTTCAGAAGGAAAGCAAACCTTCCAGGACCATTACAGGCAGGCAGGCTATTCCTAACCTTCTAGGCATGCCACACTTGCGCTTTCAGTGGGGTAGCTCTGGTGGGCAAGTACATTTGCTGGGATTTT
Organism: Dicaeum eximium; assembly: GCA_013396995.1. Lineage (NCBI taxonomy): Eukaryota > Metazoa > Chordata > Aves > Passeriformes > Dicaeidae > Dicaeum > Dicaeum eximium. Next base: position 1,563,732 of record VWZP01001128.1, read on the forward strand.
TATGCCATCCCTCTTACACCATTGCACTATAACACAAAGTTTCGGATCTGCTGGCTTTTTCCATTTCAACAAGGTGTTGCCATCCAACAAGTCAAAAAGGCAAGCTCAAGTATCTGATATTTTTAGCTAGATATATAGCAACTCACAGATGTCTCAAGTTTTCTCCCTGCAAGGTCTGAAGGCAATTCCCCCCTTCTCTGCTGCTTGTTGAACAGAGTTTGGGACCTGTTCTTCACATGCTGAGGCAACTGAGCTTTTTAAACAGCTGGGAAAGTCACATTTCTCCCCTTGAAATGAAGTACTTAGAACAGATATAATCCCTGTCCAGTACAACTGGTGCTGCTTCCCCACCTTGGAGGAAGTAAGGAAGTGGTTTGAAACTGGCATTGAGGCCATCAAAAGAGTGAAAGGGTAGTCAAAAAAAAAAAAAAAAACAAACCCAAAACTGCACAAATCTTAAGGGGAAAGAAAAAGACTGAAATTCTGATCCTTTTTCCCTTAATGATAATAGTGAAACATAATGATAGCTCCTGATTCACTTCAAAACTGAAAGACATTATTTTGGCCTTAGAGAAAGGAGTCCATCTTAGTCTCTGCATTGCAGATGAGAACAATCACATTTTTGCTTGCTCTGACTTATCACTAAATTGATTATTCTCCAGGACTAGGAAAGAGGGGAAAAGGAGGGAGATTGCAATCACCCTTATAAAATTATTTTAGGTGAAAGAAGTGAATGCATCTTACTTTTCCTAGCAACCTTCTTTCCTAATTCTGAAGCAAATAAATCACACTAAGGATAGTATCTTGAACATATGGCTCTGAATAAGGGGGATTTGCCTCCTTTTCTCTTCTTTCTTTTTTTTCTCCTCCAAATTAAATATGCCAGTCTCTGGAATTCCCTACACATTCCCTTTCACAACAAAAGGGGGTTCTGTCCCCCTAAAATACAAATACCACCAAAAAAAATTCCTTTGTAACTACTAACTTAATTCTGCCCACAGAAGTCTGTACCTAAGTTTAATATCCAGCCAAAACTTCACACAACCTGTTCACTACTGTTGCATTCACTTCCCACATATTCAGCAACCACGATGCTACCAAGATGAGAATAGGGAAGGACTTCAGTGTGCCAAGACCAGCAGCAACATGAAGAGCATCTTTACAGATGAACAGGTCATAACAACACTGGAGGCTGCCAAATGATCTTGCATCTTTCTTTGCCATCTCTCTTGTGAACACCTACAAAGCACATGGCTCCAAGTACAGAAACTCATGGGATGTGTTTTTATTCTGCCCTTTGCTTTTCCACGCACAGAACACCCCACATTGCACTGTGTGGGCTTCGAATGCTCCCCTGTCTTTCTGCAGAGCAGCTGAAGCAGAGGACCACTGGGAAGGATGCTGCTGACCCCTAGATCTGGAAGATGCTTTCCACAGGCACCCTGCAGGAAGGGGGAACACCCCCTGAAGTTCCTCATTCCCCTGCCTGCAATCCAAGAAGGCAGCTGGTGGCACTGCATGGAAGACTATCACAGAAAAGTTTGCCAGTAGGAATGAAAGGGTAACGAGGATGCCAAAAGCCAATGGTCTGCATTTTTTCTTTATTTTTGGTAAGCAAAAATAAACCCAAGCAACAGGAATGCGACTAGCAATAGAAATCAGGAAGGAAATGTAAATGATTTTATAGAAAGTGTGAATCAAAGTCATATCAAAAGCCACCTGAATGTTTCTCTATCATAGGCAATTTCTCATGTTCTTTTATGCCATCTTTGCAGTGTCAGATTTTGAGAGAACAATTCTCAGCTCAGCACGACAGAACAGTAATACCAACGGGCATGCAGAACATTAGCATGTTATAAATAAACTAATTTGAGGTGGGAAAAATCATCAAGGCAGCTCTTATGATTAAGAATCAGAGAAAGAAAAGGAGCAACTTGCTTATGCTTTCAGGACGCTGTATTTTANTCCAAGTGGGTACGATTATTTAAAAAAAAAAAAAAAAAAAAAAAAAAAAAAAAGCTTTTTCTAACCCCTAATTCCTGAGGGAAAGAAATAATAAACCCAGTGAAATATCCACTGCTGAGACAAAGAAGTCAGCGAAACTGCTATTATAATTTTTAAAGCCCTCCCTGCACCCACCTCAAATATTAAGTTGTCTTTTTTACTGGCTCAAAGAATTTTGTGCTTAAGGGTACTACAGCCGGGTTGTGAAGTTTCAGCTTCCTCTCACCCGACTTGCAGTTTTACGTAACTCCCCAGAGACACTTTTTGGTCACAGATATCGCGCAGCTGAAAGCAAAAAAAAAAAAAAAAAAAACCCAACCCACCCAAAGAAGTACAAGGTGCATTATACAGCAATTCAGATCTGGGTGACTTAGAGCCACTCAATAAAACTCTTACCATGAAAAGTGAAGTGAAACTTTATTCTGCTGAGCCGACGACCAGGATTATTTGTGCCTGCGACAGCCCTGATCACCACCCTCCATCTGCCCTGTGCAGGGTTCCCTTCCCACCCTGTCCCCAAGTCTGCAGGGACAGATAAGTCCCCGCCACGGCATGGCTGCCACCTCGGGTATTATTTCTGTCCCACTCCAGCATTGTGGCTCTGTCCCAGCATGACACTTACCAAGCACTGCTATAAAAATTTCTGCGAATATCTATGTTTTCCACGAGCGGAGATAATGGCCTCATTGCAATAGCCTTGATAAAAGCTCCAACAAGACAGCTTTCAGATATCACCACACAAAAGCCTTCTGTGAGAGCTGTAACCAACATCAATTCCCGCTATGCGAAGACATTAGACAAAGTGTGAACTAGCTTACTGTATGGGGACAAAAAACTGACTGTCAATGTGTGGGACCAACGCCGTCTAAAAACACAGAGCTGGCAAGGCAAAATAGCACCAGCATACATACATGGTAATTGCCATTTAATTCCAGAATTAGCAGCACAAGAACACAAGTACTGAAGGCACTATTAGGTTACTAGCATCGCTCAAGACATTATAATTCCATATAATTCCATTTCTAGTGTCCTTGGTAGGAAAATTACTTTAAAAACAGCAGATGTTAAAAAACACCCAAGCAGAAGGTGAAGGAAAGCCCAGTTTCCATTACAGAAGCACTCAGAAAACGCAGCAAACCCTTCAGATCTGCTCCTTAGAGCATGCATTTTCCTATAGAATCATGGAATAGCTTGGGTTGAAAGAGATCTTGAAAGGTCATCTAGTCCAACCCCTCCGCAATGAGCACTGACATCTAACTAGATCAGGTTGCTCAGAGCCCCATCCAACCCAGCCTTGAATGTTTCCAGGAATGGGTACCTATGACCTGTCTGAGCAACCTGTTCCAATGTTTCATTAGCCCTGCTGTAAAAGCTGTCCTATATCTAGTCTAAATCCACCTTATTTTAGTTTAAAAACATTACCCATTAATAACCATAGAATAACGTGAGCTGGAACAGACCCATAGGATCGCTGAGTCCAACTCCTGGTCCTGCAGAGGACAGCCCTGATAATCACACCACGTGCCTAACAGCATTGTCCAAAGCCTTCTTGAACTCTGCCAGGCTTTGTGCTCTGACTGCTCCCCTGGGGAGCCTGTTCCAGTTCCCAACCACCCTCTGGGTGAAGGCCATTTTTCTAATACCCAGCCTAAGCCATGGTAGACAACCTGGGACATATAAACCACCATTCCACCTATGGTACAAGATGAAACCTTCTCTGTGCATCATTTTGTACTTTTTACATACTTATTTGCTTACACTCGGGTAGCATCCGAAAAGTCAGAAGCCTATTGTCAACCTCAATGGATGGCACCAATATATTGCTGGGCCAGGAGATAAGGTTTTTCCTTCCAGACCTTAAATTTGCCAGATGAAACCTCTTTAAATTGAAGGTCTATTAAGGAGGGATGCAAACAAGTCTACATGTCAGTTTGTTTCTGAAAAACATTTTAAAGGCAAACTTGAAAGCTAAGTTTTTAGATAGCATAGTACACTCACCCCATGGAGAAGTATTTCACTCTAAAATTACATCTGTACTTCAAAATGTGTAAAAAATATAGAATCCTACAGTGCATATTCAGTGGCTGGCAAAAAAAAAAAAAGTATCTGTTACTGCACTCTAATTTTAGTAGGATTTTATAACTAACGGGTAGAACCAAAATTAAGACAAAGTTAAATTCAGAGAGAACCAGTAGAGTGGACCAATGAGCCTGACATGATGTATAAGAATTAGACTCTTGCAGTGGATGGTGTGCACCATTGAGTCCTAAACCAGAGACTTTTAATGTCACCTTAATTAACAAGGAAGGAAGTTTGCCAATGAGCTCCTTCCCCCGCCCCCCTTTTCTAGCACTAAGTTACGCAATATGCAACAAACTTCAGACCAACAGCTGTACAACAAGAAAAAAAAAAAAAAAAACAAACCAGAATAGCATGGTTAAAATGAGAATGTCTTTCAAGAAGTTCATTAATGAAAATTACTTTTAGAATCTATGCATACATAACCAACAGACATACCACAACTCAGGGCAGGAATGCTGGAGCTGAAGCAGCAAAGGCTAAGCAAACATATCTTGTTGCCCAGATTCCCAACACAACTAATTTTTACCAAAAATAGTTCTTTACATGTTTTCTAAAAGTTTTCACAGATTTTCACAAAACAACTAGCAGCTTGCAAGGTCTAGGTGGCAGGACTGTAAAATCTCATTGTAAAAATAAAATGAAAGCCAAAATAATAGCAGCCTCTGCTTTTAACAGTGATTTGTCCATATAAAGCTCTAGATACCAAGGACTCAACATCTCCAATACTGCAAGTGAGCATCACAGGAAACACTCCACATCTTCTGAAAAGTCAGGCTCTAGACCCTTGAAGTGAGGCACCTGAATATGCCACCAGCCTTAGGCAGAGGACACTTCTGGGCCTAAATGCAGCCACATACAAGTTGCAAGAAGCTTGAAAGTAGCTGGAGGTGACCAAATTAAGTCTCCTACTCAAAGCAAGCAATGAAATGGATTACTGGTTTTACTTTTAGAGCCAGGAATAAAGAAAAGGCATATTTGCTCACATAACTTAGCACACTCACAGAAGAGCCGCCAGCTGATTCCGAAAAGGTGATCTTTAATGCTCCACTTCACCTTCCTAGCTTAGACCTAGGCCAAAGAGCTTGGACACAAAACATCTGAGAGCTGCAGGGCATGCACGTGCAGCAGTGACAGAGTTAGCATGTTGGTTCTCACACTGTCACAGGTCAGGTCAACAACTGTCCACGTTCAAAAGTGGGACAGGAGCCTCATGACACACACCATTAACCTTAGGCAAGCTCAGTTTGCAAACAGCTACCAGCACATCTGCTATGCATTCATGTATGTATAAAAGGATGCTAAAACCCATGAAGTTGTACTCTCTTACCACACAACAGAGGCCATTTTCATTAAGCCCTGGCTTAATCAACACCTAGTCAAGCTCCTGCCTTCTCCCTTTACAGGGCTTGCAGACGCAAATATTTACCAGAGGCCATGTTGAGCTCACAAGGCAAGAACTCCATGAATGCCACTGGATCCAGCAAACAGCAGCAGCATCCAAGCAGACAGCATAGTACTTCAAGAGACACCCATGCCAGGCATAGCACTTCCAAGTGTGGCTTTGGACCAACTTACTTGAGGAAAACAGAAGTTAAATAGTTCCTTTTTAAAGATGTGATAAATTGAGCAATTTTGCCAAGCCTGTCTTCAAACAGAACTGAAATTGAAACAGAATCCAAATACCTCACCAGCAGCACCTCCAGCACTGCAGCAGCCCCATCCCAGAGGCAGGGGCAGCCTCCCTCCCACTGCACACCACTTCCCCCAGGGAACATGATGGGGGTTTCTTTGCCCCAGAATTACAAAGGTGTTTCATGCACAGTCCTAGTCTTGAAAAATAATGCAGGAAGTGATTAACTCTGTCAGTCAAAACAAAAGCCTAAAGTCCAACTTAGTCATTTGTAAGGATGAGAGTTACCTCCATACATACACACTGAGAGCTGCCAGCTGTAAATGAATTTATTTGCAGAGACTATAAAACCTGGAGATTTAGTTACTCTAAGAGCTTTCCATCTGCTGGAGCCCCACACTGGGCCAGGCTGGATCTTTGTTACCACCACTGGTGCAAGAAACCCACTGGACCTGAAGTCAGAGTCTCCAACTCATCTTTAGCAGGCAATTCCCCCACAAACCAGGACTAAAGCCCTGAGCCACCTTCCCACTCCTGCACACCAGCATCAGCACCACCCTGCCACCAGAGCCGTGGCCATCAGCCAAGCAGACACATTCAGAAGTGAAGCCACAGAGCCAAAGATACTATACTGGAAGCTACCAAGAAAAGCTCCTGTCTTCATTTCACATGCACCAATCTCATTCCTGGTGCTCTGAACAGGAGGGATGGCCTGAATTTCCCTCCCATAACCACACCAGGCCTACTGACCTGCACATGACTGGGCTCCAAAGAGGAATGGCACTACTTCACTTTCCTTTTTGCATCTCATAATGAGCTATTCCCACAGCAGCCATACCTACTCATCCCCTCTGTCCCACACCTCCCATTCCCCTCCCCAGGACCAGGTTAAGACCTCATGAAACAAGCTGGGTCTGAAAGGGTCTCCACAAAGTGAGTTTACCATGTGTTACAAACATCTTTCAAAGCTACCAGTCCACAGAAGTTTCACAAGTAAAAACTCACAATTACAGGCACACTTGTTTTCACACCCATGTGGCTCCTTTATAGGACCCCTTTATCTTTACATTAATGGCTTTCATTTCAGAAGAAATTAATTGTCTGACACTCTTCAGTGTGGGGAAGACATCTGAGGACAGAAGATAATTTATCATAAACTGTGCAGAGAAACATATATCAGAAAATCATTTTTCCCTACTGCAATATCTAGGATCACCCAAGAACACTACAGACAGCAAGTTCAAACTGAAAAAAAAAAAAAACCAACCAAAAAGCAAGGTAAGAAACAAAGAAAATAGTTTGTTCCTTTCAGAAAAAATAGCTAAATCATGGCTAGAACTTGTTACTACCTCAGGTCAGAACAACAGGTAGACTCAAACAGGGATCACAACATCACCAGCCACTGGTAGCTATAAAACCCATTGTAACCCCTGACCAAGAAAATGCTCTCTTGAAGCACAAAGGGCTTTCCTGTGCAAGCCTCCTTCCCCGTGTTCTTTCCTGAAACACTTGCCACAGTCATAGTCAGAGAAGTAGTGCGGGAACCCTTCATCTTGCAAAATACACAGCTGTTCCTAAATTCAAAGATTATTCTCCTTGTACATGCTTGCACATACTCCCAAATGAGCACACAGTAAAAATTAACAGAACAGCACCAGCATACCTGGCATAAAATGAGGGGAAACAAAATGCCTGTATTTGCTCAACCAGCTGGAGCATCCTCTACAGAAGAATAAACATGACATAAAGTGACCCCTACCCAGCTTTTGGTAAGCAGACTGGTGGTGCAAGGAAAATGCATTCACAGAAAGAACAAGTAAGACCAACATGATAAAACAGAGGCTTGCTGGGACAATTTAACACTGCTGCATCACTGCATGGCCAAGCTCCTGTCTCCTTCCTTCTCACTCATCCCATCTTGGGCCCAAGATGCCTGCCAGACCTGGTGCTCAGACCCAGCTCTTCTACCTTGTTAAAGCAGCAAAAAACCAACCTGTCAGCACAGCCAGGTGCTCCCCAGGCAGGGGAAGAACCCTCTCTGGCCATAGGCAGAGCAAAGGAGATGATATAGAGGAGACACTGAGGAACAAGCAAGCCTACTCCTTCCAGCAACAGCAAAGCCTCTGAGGAGCTCAGCTGTTCATGGAACCCTGCCAAAAGCCCTTATCATCCTGGGGCTACCATACTCGGGAGATCTGGCGCAGATGGAGCCACACCAGCACAGCTAGACTCTGCATGAGGATAGCAAAGCCATCAGTAAGCTACAGCCTATTCCTGTAGGGTTTCATTAGGAAGCCCACTTTTCACAAGATGTTTGTTGGCATGGTTAGGGCAATCATGATTTATACTTCTTTGAACTCGCCTCAGATGGCTGCAACCAAAGGACCATGTGGTACCTCCTGGGCTGAGAAACCGTGTGTTGCTGGAGGAGAGGGATTTGAACCAAAGAAAATCCCTCAAATGCTATTCAAAAAGCAAAGGCCCAAGACTAATACTAATATTCATTTCTACTAACACAAACTATCAGGCAAAGAAAACAGGTCTGAATATGAAAACACCTGTGACTTCACATATAAACCTTTTCATTCCTAAAAGGAATCTCAGGCTTCCCAGGATGCAAAATTAAGCTACTAAGTTAGCTGCCTGCTTCCTTTATGTGACTTACATGTTCTTCTTCCATACCTTAAATCCTTGTTCATTATTTATGTCCTATTTGGCTTGCTCATTTATGTAACACCTAGGAGAAAGACTGTGAGTTACCCCATTTTTCTCCCTTCCCAGCTGTGTCTTGCTGAGAAGGGAGGAAGGAAGAGGTACTTTCTAAACCACCAGAAAAATGAGAGAGGTACTAAGTATTCAGTTTGGAAATGTAAATCCTCCTGCCCCCTTCTGAAGTATACCGAACTAGCCTCTCCACAGCTCATGTCATCTAAAGGCCACAGGAGTTCTCTAAAGATATTGTTGTTAAGAGGATTTAGCCCCTTTTAAAAAGGACTTAACATGTGGGTGGTGTCTCCATTTAAGCATTTTCTCATGGCTAAGAAAATGGCCCTCTTCTTAAAGGCTTATCTTTATAACCCAAAGACAGTAAGAAATTCTCCACTATTTGAATTAGAAACATTTTGAGCAGCTTGTTTTTATAGCAGTCCCATTTCTGAGTACAGGGTAGTGCAAATGGTAGTGACTTTCTCACACCAAGTGACAAAGCAACACCAGTGAGAATGCTTTTGGGGTACCTCATCAAACAATAATTTCTCCTGCGTTCTCATAAGGATCCAAGTTGATTCATGAACTCACTGACACTAAAACAGCATGGTGTTTTAGTATGGCACAACCCCTGTGCCATATCCCTGGCCACCGGTTTCCCTTGATGGTCCCTAGCACTTCCCAGACCTGCCATTAGCTGGTTCAACCTGCTTGCCCAGCAGAAAACCTTTATTTATTTAGGTCAGGGTTAATTTTCCATCCTGGGAAGCCTTAGACTCCAAAAGGTAAAAGGTACCAGCCCCTAGCAGGGTGCAGGAGAGCATGGGAGGATGCAAGACCACTGGCCCCTTGCCACAGCTCTGACCCTGTCTCCAGGGATGCAAGCTGATGGTTGTTTTGCAAGGGTCAATTCTTCATTACTGCTGGTGTTTAAGCCATAGCAGGGGTTCAGATCCACCTGGTAGCACTTTCCATTAACTCGCCAGGAATCCTGCAAAAGCCTCTCAAGTTGAAAGGGCAGGCAGGCTGGGTCACAGCCTCCCAGAGCCAGGGCTCTCCAGGGTACAAGGGCGCAGTTAGCAACCCTCAGCCACAGGAGCTGCCACAACAGGCGGCAGCAGAGCGAGGAACCGGCCTTGGACAGTATGGAGATGCTTTCTTGGGACATGGAAGAGTGTGCAAATTCTCCTCAGTGTGGGGCTGGAGAGGCCTGTTGGTAGGGACTAGGTCACTTTTCAAGGCTTTTCCAGTAGTGTTACACATAACACAACCACAGATAAAATCACTAACAAATTCCCACAGGGAAGCAGCTCACTTGGGCCAAAGAACCTTTTTCATTTGCTCATGTGGTTGAACACCTCCCTGCACAGCCTAACTATATTGCTGTACTGACTCTTTTTCAGTCATACCACAGTTTATATTTGGAAGTGATGGGTGGGTTGCCAGTGCAGTTACATCTGCAAGGCAAGAGCATTTTCATAATCCTAACCAGTGCAGGTGTGCTGGCCGAATTTTAGACTTACCTCAACAGTCTTTTGCATAGCAGGGCCTTGTTTTCAGCTGGGGGTCTCTGACTCCATCCACTACTTGCAACTCAATAACCAAGAGCTAAATTTATATTGGTGCTATTTGCCTGAGCTACCCAGCGCTTCCTCACTCCTTTCACCAGTCCCTAATATTAGTTTGTCAAAAATACTCTGCTAGGAACCAAGGGCAGAACATCCTCACCTCCCAGTCCCAGAAAAGCCTCCGTGACTTTTGAGGAAAGCTACCTGGAAAGCCACAGACCAGAAAGGGCCGGATAATGTCCCTGCCAAGCAGTCTGTGTGCAGAAAGACAAGGCAGAGCACTAGGGCGCTTCAGCCTGGCTTCCCCCAAGATGGGTCTGCAGCAAACCAGCACAGCTCCAAGAAGGGCACGTCCATGAGCACAGCTGTCAGGGCACAGCAGGATGCACAGCCCTTTTCCTGCTGTGTGCCATGGGTGGCTTATCGCCCTGGGAGGGTGCCAGCCAGTGCCTGTAGATATGGCTGGCCTGACCACTCTCTTCCTCCCCCATCCCGCATCTCTCCCCAAAGTTAATACAGGGGCTGAGGGTATACAACAAACGCACAACTTGTGCGAGGACTTCTTTGCAGGCAGAGGCCAAAATCACTTTTCCCACTTCCAAACCTTTAAGGAGGAAATAAGCCTTTCCAGGTTTTTAAGGCCAGGAGTTCCTCCCATTAGAGAGGTGAGCAGCATACCAAAAAAAAAAAAAAAGGCACTAAAATCATACACGAAGGTCTTACAGGATCCATTAATGAGAAATGTTAGGAGTTCCTATGACATCAACATCCCTCCCACAAAGCCAAAAAAGCCTCTATAATTTTTCTCCCAGAATCATCGTGTAACATATGCTCCTCTTTGCATTCACTTACCACCACCTTCTAGGAATCAACCTTCACATAGGACAGCCAAATATTTACAAAGTGGCCTGAAGTAGCCTGCTTGAGACTGAGTGCCATTAGGATATGCTGAAGACCAAGAGCACCAAAAAAATAAAAATCAATTCTCTTTTACAGCAAAGATGCTTATTTTTAAAAGTTAAAAAAAAAAAAATTTAAAGAAAGCTTTGGATGGGATTTGAAGAGCCTTGAAACTTCCACCACTAGCTCAGCAACCAACACCTGCAAAAACCCACACAAGAGGTAGCTCATGCCATCCTCACCGGCCTCCCAGCTGCTCCCAAAGCTCTTCCAGAAGTATTTCAGAATTACAGCACCAGCCCATACCTGGACCATCGCTGGATGCAGGAAAAAGGGGGCGGGGGGAAGGGGTGTTAAACCCCCTTTTGCCCTGGCAGGGGCGCACTGGGGCGAGAGGGGGGAAGGAGTTGAGCAATCCCACGCCGGCGGGCGGGGGTCGCGGAGCCCGGGGGGGCAGGTGAGCCCCTCCCGCCGCCCACGACCCCGCGCGGCGGGGATGCCCCGCGCCCTCCCCCACTCTCCAACTCGGCGGAGCCCACGAGGGCCAAGCGCGCACCCGAAATCGGCGAGGACAAAGAAAACCCCACGAGTGGGGGAGGCGGATTTTTTTTTTTGAAGGGGG